>CM021110.1:115321326-115432679 GCA_007115665.2 Sequoiadendron giganteum
CTCCCATCTACCAAAAGTTGGAACCCCATTTCTGGTTTTATTTCTTTTAAATAAAATTTAAATGTAAATATAAAAAATAGATGCAAACAAATTTGTTTTTAAAATTAGAATTATCAAAAAATGAATGGTATTTTTTCAAAAATAAAATTAAAAGTTACATACAAAATATTAGAAAAAAATATAAAATTAATGTAATAAATGGAATAATTTCAAAGTAGAATAATTTTGTTTTGTTTTTTTAAATATTCAAATTGATATCTCTTATTTGTAGATAGATGTATTTAAGATATTTATAATAATTTTTATTTAAACTTTTTTGATAGACATCTAGAAAGTTATTTTTATTTATTTAAAATTTGAAAATTGATTTTTATTTTTTTTGTTTTATACATCTAATAATTAATTTATTTTTTTTATTTTTTTAAATATAGTAATTATTTTTTATTTTTTATGTATGCAGCGACATAAGACTACTGAATTATAAACAATAAGAATGTCTGGCAATGCATGTTTGACACTTTGCTACAACAAAGTGATGATCCTGCCAACAACCTTACTAGGAACAAAGTCAAGGCCTTCACTCAGGTAAATAAATAATAAATCTCTCCTCTATTATTACTAAAAAATACAACTAATAAAATTGCCTCATGAAACATGTGTTATTGGGTTTGTAGGACATGATAAATATCAAAACAAAGAGCTCTATTACACTTGTGGAATGGGAATTGACAAAGCTTCTTTATTTTTCAAATAGTGTGATTTTTTTCTTGAATTAAATTTGAATAATTTTATTTTAGATATCTTAAAGAATATTTGTATTTATGCTTAATTTGTATTTTATCAACGAGGAAGAGAATGATAGATTCATCCTTATTGCATATTGTATGTACTTTTGGAATGTTAATTATTTGTTGATTGCACATATAATGTATTGGTTATGCCTATAAATGCACTTGAGTTACATTGGAATGAATCTATTAGTTAAATGATGGAACTATAAAAAGTTAGAGCACTTTTTAAGATTTTTTTGTTGTAAAGTTAATGGTTAAGCAAAGTGGTCATTACATGTCTAATATTAAATTTGGGTTTAGAAGCTAGGCCTTTGTGTGCCTATTATGACTAACATTAACATACAACTTGATCTAGAGTATTTATTACTTGTGACAAACTTTATCTATTATATATTTTTTAGAATATTAGTTAAATTTTATAATTTCATGGTTGTGTGTATTGACATTATTTTCTTAGAAGGTTAGATGACAAGAACTAGATGAAGAACTAAGGTAGCCAATAATGAGATTTTTGAGAATGGATTGGTAGTAAAAACATCTAATGCTCTTAACAATTATTTTTCAATTTGGAAGCCACTCTAAACATGCTTATTAAGTAGAGAAATAAAATGAATTTATTAGAACAATTAATTATCAAATTTTATGTGTACAAAATATGAATATTGGTGACATTATTTTTCATATTAAACTTGAGAAAATAATCCTTCTCAAATGAAAAACAAGATAAACAAAATGTTTCATTTATTCCAAAAAATAAGATTATATATTAAATGATAAATATAAAAAAATCGCCACAAATTCTAAAAATATTATATATTTAATATCTTATAAGATGTGAAATTACACTAATAATACATTAAAAAAAATATACACCAATGATTCACAAACACAAAATATTTTATGATGATAAATATTTTTATACGTATTAAAAACTTAAACTTTAAAATTAATAAAAAAATGCTAAGTGCATTATTAAAACATACTAAAAAGGGAAGAACAAATGATACCATTACATTCCCGAGAAGGAAAAAGAAGAAACTATGACTACCCTCTTTCTTAAACAACATTTTTTAAAGAATATAATAAGATATTTTTATCAATGTGTAATTATGTTAATTATATATATATATATATAACTTAAGTTTTGAAATTAATAAAAAAAAATGCTAAGTACATTATTAAAACATATTAAAAAGGGAAGAACAAATGATACCATTACATTCCAAGAAGGGAAAAGAAAAAAATATGAGTGCCCTCTTTCTTAAACAATATTTTTTTGAAAGAATATAATAAGATAATTTTATCAATGTGTGATTATGTTTTTGATAGAGGAAAAAACGGATTTTATAGGGACACGAAACCACAAAAATTACAATGTGTGATTATGTTAATTCTAATGCAATTATCTACATTTATTTATTTTAAAAATCAAAATTTAAAATATTTTTAAAGATATTTTTATAAAAGTGAAAATTTTATTAATAAATTAATTTCATAGAAAAATTAAATAAATATATATATTCTTATGTAATAATTATCAAATAAATTTTGGAATATGATTTTAAAATCTTGGTTGATCATTTTGAAAGGAATTCTTCTTCTCATTTCAAGTAGTGATCATTAAATAAATTTAAGAAATCAACTCTATTATTCATGATTTCAATATTGTTAAATAGAACCATTTTAGAAGGGAAGGAAATTGTGCTATTGATTTTTTATTTTTTTTTTGTCTAAATCAAGTTCTAATTGGAATGACATTAAGTTTGATACTAGAAATGATTAGGATATGAGCATAAGCTTCAATAATTTTATAAATGATTATTACAATACCTTTTAGGATACATGATTCCTATTGTTGTATTTCTTATTGATGTGCAATTTTTTTTATTGTTCTTCCCATTTATTCTATGATAGTTAACTTTAGTATTACTATTCTAAAATAATTTTGTGATTTATTCAATTTATTAACATAAGAACAATCTTTTTTTATGCTCAAAATATATAATATTAAGAAGAACTTGTTGATTATCTATTTTTAATCTATCTATTTTTTCTCGATCTATAGAATCAATATACCATAAATATTTTCCATATAATCAATTTATTTTGATATATATTTTTATTTTATATTAACAATAATAATAGGTCATCCATCAAAATATCTCCACATTAGTACTTAGCATGATAGTTATAATGGAAGTAATTTTTCGAGGCTCACAAAAGAAAAAGATTTACTTTCAACCGAGGATGGCCCTAAAAATTGCACTTTAATTAGTCTATATGCTACATATAGTGTGAGCTTTGAGCCTGAAATCGTCTATTAAATCATCGAAAAAAAGTTTCAGCTACCATTTAATGGTAAAAGCCTCCAAAATCTCACTTATCACATGAAAGCTAGATAAATATTGATTTGACAACTGGATGAGAACATTCTATTTCTATTTACAATGCTTTTTGTCAATTTGATTGCAATTTTATTATTTATTTGTATTACTTTATGTTTTAATTCTATATATCATATAATATTTAATTTCTTTAAAGAAAAAATATAGATTTCTCTAAGTTTATTTCATTCCATTATTTAACATTTCATATTAACATATATATATAGGGATTGAAGTGATTTGTCTCCAGGAAGTTAAAATTTCAGGTTTTTTGCTCGCTTCGGCTTGTCGCTCTATTTGGCCAACCAGTACCATGTTTTACACTTTGCATGAAGCTGGTCGTGGTGGAGCTTCCACTCCTTTGGCCCCATGATTACATTCATGCGTGGTGGATCATGGGGTTGACCCATCCCAGTAGGTGGTATGGGTTCTTCTCAATATTGAGAATCACTCCTTCGGTATAATTAATGTTTATGCCTCTAATGATGTCATGGAGCACTGTCGGCTTTGGCGTTGGATTGTTGATTCTCTGCCAGTTGCCACCTGGTTGCTCTGCGAGGATTTCAATATGGTGGAGATGGTGTATGACAAGGATGGCACCTTGCCTTTCCATTGGGTTGCGGGCTAAAGGGAGGTGTGGTTTTACATGCACAATAAATTGGGCCTTTTTGATCCCAATATGGGTCATCGCCATTCTCATTCTCTTTGACACACTTGGTGTAACTACAGGGCTGATTCTGATAGAATCTTTAAATGCCTCGATCGTGCCATGATCTTGGCTCAATATTTTTTTTCCTTTACTAGTTCTGCCTTGCCAGTGAAGCGGTTAGTGGATGTGACTCTTTTTGATCACTTCCCAATTCAATTTCGCATTGAATGGGCATCTCGTCAGCCCCTCACGTGTAAGACCCATTTTTTTTTTGAACACATCCTTGCTTTTTCATAAGCCCACCCTGGCCCACATTCACTGGGTGTGGAATTTGGAGTGTAGACCACCTGGCCATACAAGCTGGATTGCTTGGTGGAATGATGCCATCATTCGTACTACACGTGCGCATTTGTGGGTGCCAGTTGGCTATCTTTCGTCGGCACTCTTATGAGGCCACCATTGTCAACTTGCGTACTACTATGGATGCTTTGGCAGTCAATTCTTTCTCTCTGTCACATCAAGTCAGGGTGGCAGATTTAAGGCAGCAAAAGCAAGTAGCCGATGCCTTTACTGCCAGAGGCGCTCAAATCAAAGATCGGCTTCACTGGCTTAAAATTGGTGATTATGCCTCCAAAGAGTTGTTTTTGGCTCTTCATGCACGACACTCTTCCCCAGGCATCAAAGCTATCAAAGATGGTAACCAGGTGCTCTCTGAGCTACCTGACATTCTCTAGGCCTTTGTGCATCACTATGAACAAGTTTTCACTGCTCAAAACTCCATGTCTACGTGCCAGCAAGCCCTTTAGGACTGCCTTGTTGTTGTGCCACATAGGCTTTCTTCAACCTAGATTAATTTTTGTGATCAATTGTTAACAATTGATGATCTCAAGGAAGTCGTTTCCTCTATGGTCGATGACAAGGCTCCTGGGATTGATGGCTTCCCTTGTGAATTTTATAAAGCCCTTCGGGACTGTGTTGGGAGTGATTTACATCATGTTTATCTTGAAGCCTTTCAAACCAACTCTTTAGGCAATTTAATAAATAAAGGAAATATAAAATTCATACCTAAGCCTAGAGATCCGAAGGATGTTTGCAACTGGAGGCCCATCACGCTTCTCAATGTTTCTTACAAAATCATTGCCAAAGCTTTGGCCCTAAAAATTCACCACCTCTTGCCTCAGGTTGTGTGCCCTGAGCAGACTGGCTTCATCAAATCTAGGTTTATTCTGGATAATATTATTGTTGTTTGGGAAGGCATGGAGTGGGCCTGACGGTTGAACCAGAAAGCGATCTTCATTAAAATTGATTTTGCCAAAGCCTATGACCGCATTGAATGGCCTTTCATTCTTGCTATGTTGCAAGCCTTGGGATTTGGACCCAATTTTATTCAGTCTATTCACATTGTTTTTTTTGATGCTTCAACTTGCATTTCCATTAATGGTCGCCAGTCTTCTGCTTTTGGTATTTTTTGTTCCATTCGCCAGGGGTGCCCTCTTGCCCCTGCTTTGTATGTGCTAGTTGCTAAAGGCTTTGGCTATCTTCTATCCCATGTTGTCTCTCAGTAGCATGTGAAAGGTATCTCTCTCCCGGACTCCCAGGAGTAGCTTATCAATGGCCACTTTGCAAATGACTCTTTTCTCACTCTCTTAGAAGAGGAAGAATCCATCACTGCCGCCCTTTATTGTCTTGATACTTTTTGTCTTGCCTCCAGTTCTACAATTCAATGGCACAAAACCTTATGCTACAAACAATCAGTGCTCCCCACTCCTGTGTGGCTCCAGACTTATAACTGGAAGTGTACTGGGCAGGGAGAAATCTTTCATTTTCTGGGCATTCCCTTCGCCTTTCAGGCTCCCCCTCGGGAGCTTTGGAAAGTCGTGCTCTCCAGGGTTGAGTAGAAGCTGGCCTATTGGATTACTAAGCCTCTCTCATTGGCTGGTAAATTCTAGGTTTGTTCTAAAATTTTGGCAACCACTCATGTCTACTATTCTTCCTGTTGGGCTCCTTCAAAATCTTCCTATAGTAGGCTTGAAAAATTACTTCAAGATTTTTTATGGGTCTCCTCTGAAACCCAAAAAAGGGTTTCATCGAGTCGCTTGGGAGTATTAATGTCTCCCCAAGGACTCTGGAGGACTTGGACTACTCTCCACTCAATGGCAAGGGACTGCCCTCTGTGTCAAATGGATGATCCGGGCTCTTACCGAAGATGAAGCCTGAAAAATTCTCCTGAGGCATTGTATTCAGTCTAGCTTTCCTGTTCATAGACCTGCCTGAAAAGGAATTGGTCTCCAAACCCTCCTGGTTATAAGGGATTCGGTTCAAATTATTGGCTCCTTTGTGGCCAAGAGCATTTGGCGCTCCTAGGAAACTATTAAACTGTGGCTCCAATGGGTTGGGGCTAGATTTCATGATGGGCTTTCCATCAACTAGCAAAACTTATGGTGGTATCCCCTTTTGGTTCAGAATGGTCAACCCTTGGCCAAGTCACCTTGGCTCAAGGCCCTCAGATTTCACAAAAAGGGCATTCAAACCCTGCATCATCTTTTTCATCGGCCCACTATGAGTCTTTTGCAGTGGGATACTTTTAAATCCCAATATAGTCTTCAAAACTAGGACTGTTCTACCTTTGACAGGCTGATGAGTGCCATTCCAGAAAATATGCTTCACAAGGTTGGCATTCGTGGGCACAAACCTTGGTGGAAAGACTGAAAATAGTTTCCAGAAACCCCTCTCAAGGGCTACAAGTCACGGCTTGGTTACAGGTGGCCTTCACCCCATTTTACTATGATCAAGACTTTGAACCAAAGGTGGCTTCCTATTTCCTCTACCCATAATTGGCATAAGAGGTTTGATGCCACTTGGTCTACAAGAGTTAATCTGAAGCTGGCCCACTTTGCTTGGTGTATTATTTTTCAAGGCTTGCCTATGGGCTCTCGGCTTGTTCATCTGGGGGTTCCTGACCCTCATTGCCCTTTTTGTGGGCAATTTGAAAGCTTTAAGCATCTTTTTTTGTTTTTGTCCCAGAGCTCAACAACTCTAGACTTGGATTCATGATTTCTTTCAGCCTTTTCGGTCGGAACCCTTCTCTTGGCATATGGTTCTATTGGGCGACCTGCCTGGAATTTCGGCTAAGTTCACCCAACTTTGGCACACTTTCAGGGTGGAAATCCTCTTCAATATCTGGAAAGAAAGAAATCCTTGCATATTTGTTCATTCTCATTTGGATGTTAATGTCTCTATTTATGCTAAAGTTGTTATTTGTTCTAATGTTCTCCTACAAATTCAGGTGCAATCCAACAAGGTTGCACTATAGGTGGCTCACTTGTAGGTTCCTCTAGACCACTAGGGCAATGCCCCTTGTACTGTGGCGCGGCTTCTAGATTCGCCCTCCTCCTCCCGCTGTTGGTCGCCCTCTCGGGGTCGAAAGTGGAATGATTTGGCACGCTCCCACTCCCAACCTCTTGCTCGATGGTATTCTCGGCCTCCCAAGCGGGCTCGTTCTCCTCCACTATGACCTGATCAAGGTTGGCCCTCTGGTGGTGCTACGGGGAGTGGTGGTGGTGGTTCTGGGTGACCCTCTGATGCTCCACCTGTTTTTGGCTCTGGTTGGCCTACAAGTGGTAAAAACTTTCTGCAGTTGGCTCTTGCAATCTCGCCCCGGCACGAGGAAAAACATAAAGATGATGATGGTTGGGGTGCTCCTCCTGACGTCACTCCAAACCCCATTGATGTATGGGGGGAAAATATGGATGACAGGGACCCTCCAGGATCCACTAGCACTGCTTTGGCCAAATGATTTTTATTTCCTGTTGTTAAACCTCTAGGCTAGGCCCATCTGATCTTGTTTTTTGGCTTTTCTGGGCTCTGACCATGTGACATTCAGGGTGTGCCTTCTAACCACCTGCCCCTTTTTTTGTGAATTTGTAATTTTATCTTTATATTAATATAGATATCTGCCTATTCATCAAAAAAAAAGTTTGCAGTCATAACACAAAGAAAAAAAAAAGAATTAAATGCAATTATATATAACAATAATTTGCAACCCATCAAAAATAGAGTGAACAAATAACAAATTCACAATATGTTTCTTCTTCACATAATATGAAAGTGAAGTCTCTACACAATTTTTGTCCTTGATTGCAACAAAAAATGATAAAATCTTTTCTTTCTCCAAAAATATGTAAAGAGAAGAAGCCTTTACAAATGAAAAAATATTAATTTTTATAATTTCACTCACCCAAATAAATGACAACTATTTTTTAACATTTTTTTTATCAAAGTGCTCACTTTTAAATCATTTGCCCACATTTTATTTTCGCACATACAAATAGTGAAATGTGCTAAAAAATTGACTATTTTATAATGTTAAGTAACTCTTAAGAATAAATTTCACAATTAATGTGATTTTAATTAAATTAATTAATTCAAAAGAATCAATATAGTTTAATCTTATAAAATTATAAAATATTTTCCTTGATTATTTATTTGTGATAGTCATTTTTAATAATTTATCCATGGATATAGGGAAATTTTTCTTAATGTGTCAAATTTTAAAAGTAGAAAAAATTAAGAACAATAATTGGCTCTTACTACGAGACTACATTTCCTAACAAAATGCATAGAACTCCATAATCTCTAGCATAATTGATCAGTGCCTTATCCATTGGATAATTCCTATCTTTGATAAGTTTTTGTTTGTTTTAAGCACACGAACAATTAGTTCTAGGCTTGATTAGACCTCATTTCAAACCTAAGTTATGGTTGTGTTATAGATTTTCAATCACATAATCAAAAAACTCGAGCATTATTAAACTTCTTCCTCTAGTCAATGCAAGAATCCCATATCCTTAAAGTGCATAAAAAAATACATACAAAATTGGCACTCAGTCTTCTATTGATGAATTCAATCCACATGTTGTTTCCTATTGCCTCCATATTGTGCAAAGTGTTGAAGGAACTTCATAATTTACAAAGTAGATATTTTTTCATTGGAGATACAATCATTTTTACAATTGTTGAAAGGAAGAAAGATACATGAAAATAATTTCTACACCAATCTAATGAAGAGACTATTATGCAAAAATAAGAAAATGACATAACACAAGGTATACATAGAGAAAAAAACCCACAAACTAAAGAAGCTCAATATGTTTTTAGTAAATGAATAGAATACAATACACTTGTATGGAATCTATTACATGGGTATGAATAAAATGTAAAAGTGGAGTGATTATAGTAGCATAATTGTACCTACAAATCAACCATACAAACTACAATTTCAAGCACTAATAATAGAAATGAATGGTTTAGGGAAACTATTTACAAACCTATTGAGGTATGGAACCTATATGCATGGGCTCAAATTCCAATCCCCCTCTTTGTTCTTGATTCCCTTGGATAACTTTAACATATTCCTATCATCTCTCATAGTTTTCATAATTATCATAATTGACCACCCAGACCTGGGTGCCCCAATTTGTCTTTGAGTAAACATGTAAATATGCTCCATGGTAAGTGTTCCAACCTATCATAATTCTAGTCAAAAGATTCTAATTTTTACCTTACACACCACAAGGTGTTAACACGTGGCCAAAAATTTCACTCATAATCAAGTGACAAACTCTTCATGTGAGGCCAACTCAATAAATATAGTCTATTGAGCATCCAAGTAGGACACCATCTCACCTAAAGAATCCAAAAAATACTAGAAGATGAAATAATTATGACCAAAAATATATCAAAATGAACATTAGGAATGGAAGGTTGAGACACTTTTTCACAACATCCTTCCACTTGTTGAACACCTTACAAGAAAAAAAGGGAAACTTACCAATAGTAAAAGCTAAATGCTAAGTGAAAAGAGGTCCATATATTCAATACACCATTTGGACTTATCTATGCTCATAGAATTTATAACCTATTTTCCACTAGTGGTCATGCTCCTTGAGCACTTCCTTGAGAAAGACATCAAATATTCGACAAGTGTCTTCATCCATTTGACATGGCCCTATAGATCAAGGCAACTTGGGGTAGGAATAAAATCTCCAATGTTGAAGGCACCATTAAGGGAAAAAAATTGTTAGCAACTCCATAAATTCATTGGGCTTGATCTTGTTATTGTGATTCTCATCCAAGTAGTGTTTCCCTAAAACCATCTAATGAGTTTAGTTATTAGTTATTTTTCTGATATTTTCATGCATATTTATTATAATATGGTAAATTTAATTATTAAATAAATTCAATAAATATTAAATGGAAATTTTGGAGTTTTCAAAAATAGATTAAAAGAAGTTTACTGATGTTGACTATGTGATCTTTTGAAATTATATTATATGTTATCAAGAATTGAACGTTATTGATAAATTTTGCAAGTGCAAGTATGTGTAGTTTTAGGGTGACAGGTTGAAGGATGAGAGCACAATTGAAGTAGAATTATTTAGCCGGATCGAATGGTAAACCAGTTGGAATCTGGGTGGACACACCATAAAAGGCATGATAACTTGCATTTGGACTATTTTGCATAAATACAAGAGCGTAACTACATGATTTGAATTGTGTCAGTGATTGAAAATGAATGACTTGTAGATTAAATTATTTACCTAAATTCAGTGTCTTAAAGAAAATGAAAGTACATATTTTAAAAATATGATTTAAAAAGATAAGAGTTTCATTATGTGAAAATTATGTGGATGCTCGAAGTGAAATAAAGTTCTTATTTTATTCAGTGATAGCATATGAAACTCATAAAATCCTTCAAGCAAACAATCCACACACACACATATATATACATGTATTTGTGTAAATATAAATGTATAGAAATATAAATATATATATATATTATATATATACATATATACATATATACATATACATATACATACTTATATTCTTTTGAAAATTGAATTTGATAACAGATATTATCCATAATGATCTGCTTCAAAGTCAATGAAAATCATGAAGGCATCCCATGAAGGACGTTGTCTACCATAAACATTATGGAAATATTTAAACCAAGATAGTGGTTGACGGTTATGGAAATAATGTCATAATGGTAATGCTCCAGCAACATGCAAAAATAAATGTTTCCATTTTGAATTCATAACCCTAGGAAAAAGCACATTGAATTGAATCAACTGGAAGAAAGGAGAAAAGCGGGGAAGAACTTATGGAAGTGGAAAAATTAGAGGCAAGCTTCACAAAATCTTGATTAATCACGTAAATTGATTTCTTTAGAAATTAGCTCAATTTTTATTATCATTAACTCAAAATTCTAGTGGTATTCTTTCATTTTGTCAAATGATTCATTAACATAGTAAAATTTAATTTTTTGTTTGAGTTGCTACAGCCTTGAGCTAAGGATTGTGTTAATGTCAATTCTCCTTTCTGGGTCACACGGCCAGTGGCCTGCCTTGCATGAGCATTACCTAAGTTAGAGCCTTATTGGCTAGCTCACAAAGCTAGACCGAGGCTTAGAGCCATTAAGATGCAACTGTCACTCAAACTCACACTATGGTGCTAGCCATATGATGGCTATCAAAATCTAATTTTGATCAACTATGTATTTATGTATGCTTAATCTTATAGAGGATTGATTGTCAATCCTATGGGAAGGGTATAATCCCTTGTGTTTTCCTTCAAATTTATCAATTTCCCTTTTATTAGTTGGGATGATAGTGGTAAAGGGGCTTAAAAAATTGCTTGAGAATGTCTCATATATATTATAATGCCACCATGGTTCAGTAGGAGCGGTGGAAAAATATTAGTTTAAGACTAACTAAAAACAAGTAGGGTTCGAACTGCATGATCGACACCTGTTGTTTCTTTGTAATTATTATATATATGAGTATGCATGTCAATTATGAGTGGTGTAAAACTAGCATGCCTTTAAGGGAATACTCGTATATGTCCCTTGTTTCTAAGAAATAAATGCATCAAACCTATAAGAAATAGTCGATTCCAGAACAACCAATGAATGTTTATTTGTAAGCTTGAAAAGGCATAAGTTATGCTTAGAACCCCAAAACTTCTTAGTCTTGTTTCATAACCAAATGCTTGTTCAAGCTTATTATCGATAAGCATGTTGATCTTAGAATAATTTCATTTATATATAGTTGTAAATTAAATTTCAGTAATGATAAGTGTTCAAAGATCTAAATATTGGGTATTTTGTTTTCATTTATGAAGTTGGGCTAACTTGATTTGATGGTGCAATCTTATTGGCTTACATTGATATTGATAGATGAGTTAGCTGTAAACAATATTTGTTACTAGCAAAACATCATTGTTCATTATCTATTCATTGTAAGATAACCCTATTCTATTAAAGACAGTGAACATTAAATTGTAATGCTTGCATTTAGCATCTAAATAGATTGAAACAACATAGTACTATCTTAAACAGTGATTGATCTGTTCAAAACAAGATTTCTTTGACATAAATTGTAACTGTTTAGCTAGAAACAAAATTGTGTTATTGTAAATAGTGAATGTTTTGTTGGAAACTGTATTGTTTTGTCATAAACTATAACTTTCTAGTCTAAAATGCCATTGTATTGATGTAAACAATGAATGTTCTATTGCAAATGACATTGATTTGTTGTAAAGTTATATATGTAGCTGAAAACAATTTAGTTCATTAAACTGTTTAGCTAGAACAACATTGATTAGTTGTAAACTGTGAACGTTTTATATGAAACAACTTGTTTTGTAACTATTTAGTAGGAAACATTACTAGTTCTATTAAAACAATGAATGTTCATATGTAAACAACAATGTTAGAGTATCACAGTTTTGTGAGAATGTAAAAGAAACAACAGTATGTGCGAAACTGTTAATAAAGACTTGTTTTGGATTCTTTATTTTGACAAAAGAAACATCAAATGGAATATTATTTAATGACTACAAATCTAGTTTAATGGTTTTTTTTAGAATGTATACACAAACTATATACACCTAAAAATGGTCACATTATAATAAGTCTGGTAATTAATTAAATACAAGTTATTTAATTAATATTTTAAATTCAATCTACATATAAATGAATTTAAATAATTTATTTATATTGTTCATTTTCTACATTCCTCTATCTTAATTAAATAAGTTTAGTTACTTATTTAATTTAATCACTTTTCCATTTCTTCTTAATTAATTAAATAAGTTTTATAATTTATTTACTTTAATTATCACATTGCTTTAATTTGACTTTTTAATTCAAATAAAGTAAATATTCTTCTTTTTCCAAAATCATATTTTACATATTTTCTTAATTAATTAAATATTTTTTACAATTTATTTTAATTATCACATTGCTTTAATTTGACTTTTTTATTCAAATAAAGTAAATATTCTTCTTTTTCCAAAAATCATCTTTTCCATTTCTTCTTAATTAATTAAATAAATTTTACAATTTATTTAAATTAATTATCACATTGCTTTAATTTGACTTTTTAATTCAAATAAAATAAATATTCTTCTTTTTCCAAAATCATCTTTTTCATTTCTTCTTAATTAATTAAATAAATTTTACAATTTATTTAATTTAATTATCACATTGCTTGATTTCAAATAAAGTAAATATTCTTCTTTCCAAAATCATGAAATCATCTTTAAATCTTCTAAAAAGCCATCTCACATATAATTAAATAATTTTAAATATTTAATTAGAAAATTCTTATCCACATCCCATTATAATTAAATATTTAATTAGAAGCTTCCAAATCCACATGTCACATGAAATTAAATAATTTTATTATTTAATTAACTTGAACCACTAAAACTAACTCATAACTAAACTTGACAAATGGCAAGTTGTCTCTATTTTTGAGTGAAAAGGTTTTTATGGGAAGGAAACATCTTCCTGCTTTCTTTGTATTTTCCATTTTTTTTCCAACTTCTCCATCTCTCACCATTCATCTCACTAGATTGAATCTCAATCATTGATCTTTGCCAACGAAAAGCCATAAATAAGACCTCTTGGCTCTTTGAAAACCTTGGAACTGTTTGCATAACATAAGCATTATAGTTGAATAATCAAACTTTTAGCATTTTAATATCGTAGTTTCATAATCATAACATAGCATCTTAGTTTTCATTATCTTAGCATAAATAATCATGGTAGAATAGCTTGCATAATCTGTTCTTAGTTTCATTATCATAGTTTCAATATCTCACATCATTTAGCATAAGAATCTATCTTGCATATCATCTCATTCTTTAGGTTGTCATTTTGTTGAGCTTCTTCTTATACAACTTGAGAGCAAACAACTTAAAACGAATCCTTGGAGATAGAGGACAATGGGATGGCTTTGAAGAATCTGTTGGGTTTAAAGCTTTATTTAGTTTTAAATTAGATTTTTTTAATACAATGTTTCATTGGTGTGTTGTTTAACTTGTTTGTTGATTCCACATATTCACACACATTTTTATCACTCACCGTGGGGCTCTTGCCTCATTTTAATATTTATTGCAAGTTTTTCTGGCAAGTCACGACTAGAGACACGGATTAGCACATACGACACCTGTTCTAGTGCATTTGAAGACTGTTCTAGCGCATCTGATAGATTCTCTAGTGCATTTGAAGACTATTCCTGTGCATCTGATAGATTATCCAGCACATTTGAATATTTTTCTAACACATTTGACTAATTCTCCAGCACATTTGAAGAATTTTTTAGTGCATATGACTGATTTTGTAGCGCATATGACTGTTTTTGCTGTGCATCTGATAGTCAATCTTAAAATGGCCATATCTTGGTCTTTTTTGGAGATTTTTTCTTAAAATAGGGTAGAATTTCATAAGCTATCCAATGGTGTAGGTGTTTATCAACTTTCATAGAGTTAAAATTTTCAAATTCTCACATATTCGCTAATGCATATGACTTATGTTCTAGCGCATTTGTAATTTGTATAATTTACTCTCTAGATCCGACGTAACCGTGGACAGTGGTTTTATTACTTCTTTTGGATTAAAATGAACCAATCCTAGGGTAGCCATTTGGATTAAAATGAACCAATCCTAAGGTAGAAATTTGGATTAAAATACACCAATCCTAGGGTAGTCATCATACATTGCTATCTTGATTAAAATGAACATCATGTCTTTTGTGAAGCAATATCTTCATGTAGAATAGAAATTCATCATTTGGGCTTTAAAACTGAACATTGTTTGTTGTGATTGGATGGTGATAGGCCTATTCTCTCCCCTTAATTGGGTGATCAAAATGCTAGACTCATCTTTTAATTTGATGTACTTTATGCTTTGTTAAAACCTTTAGCAGGCATGCTCTTGTGGCAAAAAGTACTCACCCAAGAGGAACGACCCAAGTGGGAATGCCTAAAGCCAAGGATTCCAACCCACTATAATCAAAAGTGAGTTGTTGATAAAAATCCACTCGACGGTAGTGTGCAAGATAACCATCCCCAAAGCCTTTGTTCTAAAGGTTGGGAGGTCTCCTGAGGGATTTTATCATTTGTCACACCAAATAAAAACCCTTACTATGAGCCTTAGTGTAGAAGTTAACCGAGTTAGTAGCCAAACATTATAATACTCGTAGTGCAAGGGGAGGGAAGAATCTACCCCCAAGATACTCACCATATAATTTCCAAGGACCGTTTTCTCAAGGGATCAAGAAATCTAACTTTGAGTACACGCTTGGAAAAGACAAAAACGAGTGTGCCCTCTAGGGGGTGACACAGTTGGGTGAGTCGACGCAATTCTAATATGTGGGTTGTGATGATTATAATGACCTTTTTGACCTTTAAGAGTGAGTCTTCTTGAAGCGTTCGTTTTGTTCAAATACCCATGGAAATTTTAGAGAACATACACTTATTGTTTAGTTTCTAGGGCTTAAAAACAACTGTCTTCCTACTGTATGTTGTGTTTTAAAAACATTAATTCAAATAAGATCATCCAAAAAACACAAGGATTTGACAAACCAAACTGTGATATTTATGTTAAGGGATTGGAAATCAACAACCTTTGTCAAGAAATCCCTTGCTAGAAGAATCAAGAAACCAAAGAAGCCACTTAACTATGAGAATATTTTGAAAAGGAGACACTTTTTATATCAAAGTAGGAAAATCTTGCTTGAACATCGAACTTTCATCCATAGATATCATGACTTTTCTAGGGGATTTACCGATTATTTTGCTTTAGAGCCTTTATATTCACAAGCTTATTTCCAATGAAGAGCTCTTTCACAAAGGCATAATCATAGTCAACCCATTCATCATTTGTACATTCCTCAACCAACAATACAATATTCCAACTGTCCAAATCAGTTGTTGCAATAGGGAAAAACTTGGAAACATTAGGCTTTTTGCAAAAAGCATCATTTTTCAAACTAAGATCAAAACATCTTAAAGTGCATCAATTTCAAATCAATTTCTGATTTTTAGTTTAATTCCCATAACATGATCTATCATCCTTCATTCAAGGAATCACAATCTGAAAATTAGAAATTTCTTAGTCATATCAATAGGATCCAACATTCTATTTGGCTAAAGCATCAATTATCCAACAAATTGCACTCCCATTTATGATCGAATTTTAGTAAAAAAATTGATTCGAGCATATTTCAGTTGTCACAAGGTCCCAAAAAAGAGAAGAAGACAAAAGAGAGAATCCACTTTGAAACATGGGTGATAGGGAAGAAAATCCTTTTCATAAGCTTTATGGAAATAGTTCAAATGATGAAATAATCGACGAAATGCTTCAAGAAGCTGAACAAGATCCACAGTTTCACTAGCCATGGAAAAGCTCTTAGAGCAGAATTAAGAAAGATACTTTCTGTTATTGGCAAACCAAGGTGCTAAATTTCTCTCTGATTATGATATAGAAAAATTAAAGAAGATCCTGAAAAGATTGAAACTCCCTTAAACGATCTTAGTGCTCTTACCCAACAAATAAGAGCACTACAAGGGAAAATCAAGGATATACAAGGGGGTATAACTAAGAAGTATGCTTTGAAGGATATTTGTCCATATCCTTTTGATAGAAACTTCAACATGATCCCATTTCCCAAGGATTGTGAAATTCCAAAATTTGATAGATACAATGAGAAAACATATCCTATTGATCAAGTGAGGTAATTTCAAAACATGAGCCTTGAATTTGCACATGAAGACAGATACTTGATGAGATTTTTCCCCCGAATATTAGGTGGGAAATCCATGGAATGGATTTCTAAAATCACTCCACCCATCAAGACATTTGAGGAGTTGATCAACAAATTTAGATCCCAATACTCCTACAACATTCAACATCATATAACTATTCTTGATCTATGCAAAGCAAAGAAAGAGACTAGAGAACCCTTCATCACATTCCTGCAAATATGGAGAAGATTATTCGCATGATATTCCCATCCAGTTCTTGCAAAGGAAAAAATGGATATCTTTATTAACAATCTTGATCAAGAAATGAGTTATAGGCTCAAATTACAATGTCCTCCAACTTTTGAAAAGATAATAAAAAATGGGATCACAATTGAGGAAGCTTTGGTGAAGCGAGGAATCTTGAAAATCTACAACAAAAACAATTCATCCAATTCCTCCAACAATGACAAACCAAAGTTTTGGCAAAAATACAAGAATAATGGTAATGATAATTTAGGCAAAATGCATAATTCCAAATCGGTCTTCAATCTATCCAAAATCACACCCAAGACCAATCAAACCCCCAATCAAAAAATTGCCAACACAAATCAGAACAACAATCAAAATAATAATCAAAATAATCCTCCATCAATACCACCATATCAAACATCGAATTACCGTAGAAATTTCACACCTTTGGGGCAATCATTAGAATCAGCATTGAAAGAGCTTCTTATATCAAAGCTTATAACATTACCAGAGGCAAGAGTTTATGATCCCCTAGTTAAACCCTCATAGTGGAATGATGCACATTTCTATTATTTTCATAGGAATAATGGACATAGAACAAATAATTGTATGCAATTGAAGCACTTGGTCCAAGATTTGATTGATAGCAAAGCGATAGACATTGAGGAACCTATAACGAACACCAACTTCAAAAAAGGGGAATCCTCTTCACCAAAAACCCAAGGGAAAAGCGTGAATAATGTCCATGATACTACCATTCTTAACATTTATGTAATTGATAATCAAAGTAGTGTCATCCAAACCCAAAGTAAACTAAACAACCTGCCAGTACCATTTGAGTTGAAAGTTTGTAAATCCCAAGATATGGAGGGACATGTACCTACATCCCATTGTCTATCATTTTCTGAAAATGATGACACTTCACTTACTCATTTGCATAATGCTCCACTCCATATTGAGGCTCTAATCTATAAATGCCTAGTCAAATGTGGCCTAATAGATGGAGGAGTTGGTTTAAATATCTGGACCCTAAAGCTTGTTATTATATTGGGATATTCAGAAGATGTAATAGATTTTAGTCAAAAGATCATCATGAAGGAATATGATATAGAAGAACGTTCATCTAAAGGATCAGTTATGCTACCAATTAGAGGTGGCCTATAACATCCTCCTTGGAAGACCTTGGATACATAAAATGCAAGTAGTATCCTCTACATACCATCAATTCTTAAAATTCCCTCACGATGGAGTTGAAATCACCATACAAGGGGATCCTAATCCTTTCATGCATGGACATAATCTAAGCCCTAAAGCTGAAATCCTCATTCCTAGCAAGTGTGAAACACCACTTTCCTAATTATGGGTTGATCCTGAATCCCTAAAGGCACACACTTCAGTGACTACACTATCAAACCCCAAGGTCAAAATTCATGATCTAGGATGTGGAGAATACCATTTGGATAAGCCGCTGATAAAAAAACACTGCTACAATCATCGAGAAAGGTCAGATTTCCAATAATGACATCAAGATAGCTACATAAGGTATGTCGAATGATGACCATGATTGAATTGAAAACTTTTTTGATCCTGATGATATACCTGCTTCTTCCACACCTACTTCCAATCAAACTTTTTATATCACTGATAACCCCCTATTTGATTAGGATATCTATGATAATCCACTTTTTGATTAGGACCCTACAGAAGATATCTTATCATCACTCTTCCATCCCACTTGCCCTAGGCTAGGGTATGAATCTCCTATTGTTCCCTCTATTAATCCATCTTGCCAAGTTATTAAGGATGTGCAAGCCTCCTTTGATGTTAACAATACTGAAAAGGATAGTCACAAAGATTCCATTGATGACATCACCACTCCCCTCTCATCCATCTCACCCACATCCATCCACCTTGTGGGCATAGATCAATAGGTATTTCTTCAAGAAAATATAAAGGAAATAACTCAAAGATCCTTTTTAAAATGGAGATCTTGAATTAAAAGAAATCTTGCAAGGAAATGAAGATCAAGAAAAGTCCTTTAGCCAACATAAAAAGCTATTGGATGTGTCAAAAGCAACAAAAGATCGAGCAAAGTCCCATAGCCAAAATAAAAATCTATCATAAAAATAAAAAATAAAAGTAACAAATAAATGCAAGCAAAATTTGATCACCGAATACATCTCTCCCTCAAAAATCACTGGGGGCATCTATCAAAGAATAAAATGAAAGAAAGAACTTGTCGATCTTTGGTCTTCATCCATGTCACCTATACCATTCCATCCATCCATTTTGATGCAGAGCTAGGAGGATTCAACAACATATCTCATTAACCTTCAACAATAATCCAAATCAATCTTTGTATAACACATGTTATTAGTCATTTTATGTCACATTGGAAACATAACTATGGCAGTCTACAATCTAATGAAACAAAAAGTAATTCATAAATTCCACAAAAAAAATAATGAAACCAATCTCTCTAGTAAGAGTTAATAAAATATATTTATAGACCTTTCCTCCAATTTTTATGAAGATCCAATGGTGGCAAAGAAATTTATTGCATTTTTTCAAAAAACTGCAAACCCTAGGTAGGGTTCAGACCTGCCCTCACTAAAATGGTCATAACTTATTCAATTCTTAATGAAATTTGATGAGACTTGAAGAAAATTAAATTAGATTCACATGGAAACAAACTCTAATTTTTTTTAGATCAAAATATTGACTGTACAATTCATACCATCATATTTTTTAGACTGCAGATTTTGCACAATATTGTTAGAATAGGACAGTCTCACCAAAATAGTCAAATCTCCCACAAAACTCAATAAAATTCAATGAGACAAAAATAATTGGAAAATATAAACATATATATTTGCATAAATATATTATACTCCATTATTTTCCTCCAATTTTTATGAATATCCAATGGTGGAAAATAAAGTTATTGCATTTTTCCCAAAACTGCAAACCCTAGGTAGGCTTCAGACCTATCCTCACTAAAATGGTCATAACTTATTCAAATCTTAATAAAGTTTGATGAGACTTGAAGAAAATTAAATTATACTCACATGGAAAAAAAATAAAATTATTTTTATTTCAAAATATTGAATTTACAATCCGTACCATCACATTTTCAGACTGCAAATTCTACACAATATTGTTAGAATAGGGCAGTCTCACCAAAATAGTCATATCTCCCACAAAACTCAATAAAATTCACTGAGATAAAATGAATTGGAAAATAGAAACAAATATTTTTACATCCCTATATGATACTCCATTATTTTCCTCTAATTTTTATGAATATACAACAGTGGAAAAGAAATTTATTGCATTTTTCTCAAAACTGCAAACCCTAGGTAGGGTTCAGACCAGCCCTCACTAAAATGGTCCTAAATTATTCAAATCTTAATTAAATTTGATGAGACTTGAAGAAAATTAAATTAGATTTTCATGTAAAAAAACTCCAATTTGTTTCAGATCAAAATATTTAATGTACAATCTGTACCATCACGTTTTTCAGACTGTAAATTCTGCACAATATTGTTAGAATAGGGCAGTCTCACCAAAATAGTCATATCTCCCACCAAACTCAATAAAATTCAATGAGACAAAACACCTTAATGAAACTTTTTGAAAAGTTGCTTGACAACTTTGTTGAGCAACTTTTACAATTTTGACAATATGGAACAACTTTAAACATTATTTGACAAATTACTAAAAATATGACTTCCTAAGACTCAAAAACCTCTAAAATGGTTTGATAAACCTTATTATAAGACCCAATACACAAAATAGAGAAACTATTTACAAGTGGCCTCATGGAGGCAAGAAATCAAATAGGTGCTCCTGCACCAAACTCCCAAGGGAAAAAGAATTCAAGCCTCTTTGAATTGTCTTCTTCTTGGTCTTCCAATTACTTTGCACTTTATCCTTTGTCTTTTCAATAATCTTTGGTCCTTTATTCTTCTTCTTCTTCTTATTCCTTCTTCTATCAATCATCCTTTCAACTTGAAGGTCTTAAAACTCTTTCAAATCATCATACACTTCACTTTGTCCTTCATGACTTGCACATACATACTCCAAAGAAAAAATAGAAGCAAAATATAGAGACCTTGAGGTCTCCACCTTGTCTTCTTGTGCTTCAAACTCCTCTTCACCCATGACCAACTTATCAATATCATTTCCCTTAAAAAACAATTCACTTACAACCTTAATGTACTTTTCTTCTTCTACTTTGATGAGTTCATCTTCCTCTTGTTTGAACTGTCCATTACCCACCTTACTATCCCATTCTTCTTCAATGGATACATATTGTGTCCATATGTCTTTTTCTTCATATTTGACTGGATTTTTTGCCTTCTTCTGTTGTCTTTGCTTCTACATAATCTTCTTTAGAGGCCATTTTAACCTTTTTGACATTGGTATATTCCAACTCATTTGTGCTTCCTTAAGAAGTTGGTGTTCTTTGGCTAATATTTCCAACCTTTGGCTTATCTCTTCCATGGTTTTCTCAAATTGTATTTGTCTTGCCTTCTTTCTTTCCTCTCTTTCCTTCTTCCTTCATGAATCCCCAACCTGCCAACATCTTCTCAAAAATTTCATCTTCACAAGAAAGTCTCTCCTTGCTTCCACTTCACCTTGCCTCACCTAGGCAATCAGGTTCCTTCCTCAACCTGCAAACAACTTTCCCAGAGCATCTTCAGGCTCTAATACCAATTTGATGTAGAGCTAGGAGGATTCAACAACATGTCTCATGAACCTTCAACAATAATCCAAAGCAATATTTGTATAACACATGCTATTAGTCATTTTATGTCACATTGGAAACATAACTATGGCAGCCCACATTTTAATGAAACAAACAGTCATTAATAAAATCCACAAAACAAATAATGAATCCAATCTCTCTAGTTCGATTGAATAAAACATATTTATAGACATTTTCTCCAATTTTTATGAAGATCCAATGGTGGCAAAGAAATTTATTTCATTTTTCCTAAAGTTGCAAACCCTAGGTAGGGTTCAGACCTACCCTCGCTAAAATGGTCATAACTTATTCAAATCTTAATTAAATTTGATGATACTTGAAGAAAACTAAAGTATATTCACATGGAAACAAACTCCAATTTTTTTTAGATCAAAATTTTGAATTTACAATCCATACCATCATATTTTTCAGGCTGCAAATTCTGCACAATATTGTTAGAATAGGGCAATCTCACCAAAATAGTCATATCTCCCACAAAACTCAATAAAATTTAGTGAGACAAAAATAATTGGAAACTATAAATAGATATATTTCCATGTATATATGATACTCCATTATTTGTATCCATACTAGGCCATGCAATACACAACTTCAGCCTGAAAACAATGTAAAAATCAGAAAATGCACACAAAATTTGAAGTTGTCATTCATCAAACTTCAAAAATAATGTCTCCAACCCCCAATTTGAGTATGTCCTGAAAAAAAATCCAAAACAGCATAAAAAGTCTTGAAAAAATCCAAAACTGCATGAAAAGTCCTGAAAAAATCCAAAAACAGCATGAAAAGTCCTGAAAAAATCCAAAAACAGCATGAAAATGTCCTAAAAAAAAAATACAAAAACAATGGAGAAAGTTCGGAAAAAATCATCATCAGGGTGAAAACCTGGCAAATAGGCATCTTTTTGACACCCAAATTTTTTTCTTAAGAAAAAAAAAATATAAAAAATAAGAGAAACTACAAAAAAAAGTGAAAAATCAAAAAAATCGTTGCCTTGATGAAAACCTGGTAAACAGGCGTCTTGGTAACAACAACAAAAAAAATCTGAAAATCTGAAAAGATGCAATAAAAATAAATGGTGAAAACCTGGCAATCAAACGCTATTTGTGAACAAGTTGGCTCTTCCATCTATTAGTTCATATCCTCCATCATATCAGTATGATCATCCACATCATATCCATCATTTGCACATCATAGAGGCAATCATGTTTTATCATGGTTTGGTGAACTTTGTACATATCCATAATAATTTGTTGTCTCTAACTGGGAGCAAAATATAGGCTCAACAGGGGCAACTAACTTTTGAGCTATCACAACAAACAAACGGCAGTACAACAAACACGTCAAACAAAATCAAAACACAATGAAAAGACAACACTTGGCAACCAATCATACATGATCAAAACACTCATCAGAAAGTGCAACATTGGGTTTTCAAATCAAATTGGATGATCTAATCTAAATAATGACTGAAATACTTTAAGCAAAGGTTGAATTTTTGTTTTATGTATTTTTTTTATCACACCTCTGGAGCAACTTGATGATTTCATAAACTAGAGAAGCAAGGAAGGACAATGCTTTTTCTTTGTCTGGTTTTTGTGAGTTGATCATTATTACTGTGCAAATTTTTCATGGGACATGCTCTACAATGTATCATTGATGACATTTCAGAATTTACATAGGAAAAAGGTTAACTCTTGTCTGTTTATGCAAGCAATACTCAGGTCATCTTGGTTCAATTATACCTCGATGCTTGCATTACCTTGCTATATCAAAAATAATGAAAGTTGTACTCAGGTCATTATTGGTGCAAATATCCCCTTTGATGCTTGTACTAACTTCCAACATTTCAAAAATCTCAATGATGATAAGCAAGCATAAAATAGCTCTCGAAATGACAAAATTGCATAGTTAGATTTGCATGGTTAAGATAGATTGCATCCATATTAGTTTGTGCATGAGAATTATCATATCCATCACATCTCATTTGCATAATAAAATCCATCTCATATCATAATAAAGCATCGTCCAATCTCATGTAAATCTATCCATCCAATCTAGCACAAATCATATAATGATATCTTTGGTTTTGTTCCTAGCCTTACTGCAAGCCTTGATCATCATCAGAATGTATCCTTCCCTATCCTTGCATTTTTTCGAGATGTATCCTTCCCTCATCAACAACACTCTCATCATCATCATCAGCAGGATGTATCCTTCCCTATCCTTGTGTTGTTTCGGGATGTATCCTTCCCTATCCTTGTCTTGTTTTAGGATGTATCCTTCCCTCATCAACAACACTCTCATCATCATAATCATCGGGATGTATCCTTCCCTCATCAACAACACTCTCATCATCATCATCATCGGGATGTATCCTTCCCTATCCTTGTGTTGTTTTGAGATTTATCCTTCCCTCATCAACAACACTCTCATCATCATTATCATCATCAAGATGTATCCTTCCCTATCCTTGTGTTTTTTCAGGATGTATCCTTCCATCATCAACAACACTCTCATCATCATCATCAAGATGTATCCTTCCCTCATCAACAACACTCTCATCATCATCATGAATCCATCTCGGCTTGTAGTTTGACTGGGGCATAATCAAATCAAATCATCTTCGTATCAATCTTTCAATAGAGAATTTCATCTCATCATCTTTATCGGCCGATGAATCGGACATCAAATCAATGCACATTTTCAAAAATCATCAAAAATTTTAAAAAAATCAAAAATCATCAACAATTTCCAAAAAATCAAAAATCTGAAAAATTCAAAATTTTATCCAATTCATCGCCCGAGGGGGCATGTAGGCATCAGTTTTTCAAAATTCATATCTAGGGAAAACATTTTTCTTTGAAGCGATGCGTAAAACACATCACTTCAAAGAGGGGCAAAATGTATACACCTAAAAATGGTCACATTATAATAAGTCTAGTAATTAATTAAATACAAGTTATTTAATTAATCTTCTAAATTCAATCTACATATAAATGAATTTAAATAATTTATTTATATTGTTCATTTTCTACATTCCTCTATCTTAATTAAATAAGTTTAGTTACTTATTTAATTTAATCACTTTTCCATTTCTTCTTAATTAATTAAATAAGTTTTACAATTTATTTTAATTATCACATTGCTTTAATTTGACTTTTTAATTCAAATAAAGTAAATATTCTTCTTTTTCAAAATCATCTTTTCCATTTCTTCTTAATTAATAAAATAAATTTTACAATTTATTAAATTTAATTATCACATTGCTTTAATTTGACTTTTTAATTCAAATAAAGTAAATATTCTTCTTTTTTCAAAATAATCTTTTCCATTTTTTCTTAATTAATTAAATAAATTATACAATTTATTTAATTTAATTATCACATTGCACCGTCAGTCATGTTAAAAAGTTTACCAAGTGCAATGTAGTTTATAGGGGGTCACGCTACTCGATTCTTGCAGTCTAATAAAAATATATAACTTAATTGTCACATTGCTTTATTTCAAATAAAGTAAATATTCTTCTTTCCAAAATCATAAAATCATCTTTAAATCTTCTAAATATCCATCTCACATATAATTAAATAATTTTAAATATTTAATTAGAAGCTTCTTATCCACATCCCACTTATAATTAAATATTTTTAATATTTAATTAGAAGCTTCCAAATCCACATGTCACATGAAATTAAATTATTTTATTATTTTATTATCTTCAACCACTAAAACTAACTCATAACTAAACTTGACAAATGGCAAGTTGTCTCCATTTTTTAGTGAAAAGGTTTTTATGGGAAGGAAACATCTTCGTTCTTTCTTTCTATTTTCTATCTTTTTTTCCAACTTCTTCATCTCTCACCGTTCATCTTACCAAACCGAATCTCCACCGTTGATCTTTGCCAACTAAGATTTGCCTCCAAAAATCTATAAATAAAACCTCTTGGCTCTTTGAAAATCCTCGAACTGTTTGCATAACATAAGCATTATAGTTGAATAATCAAGCATTTAACATTTTAATATCTTAGTTTCATAATCATAGCATAGCATCTTAGTTTTCATTATCTTAGCATAAATAATCATGGTAGAATAGCTTGCATAATTTGTTCTTAGTTTCATTATCATAGTTTCAATATCTCACATCATTTAGTATAATAATGTATCTTGCATATCATCTCATTCTCTAGGTTGTCATTCTATTGAACTTTTAATTATACAATCTGAGAGCAAACGGCTTAAAACGAATCCTTGGAGATAGAGGACAATGGGACAACTTTGAAGAATCTGCTGGGTTTGAAGTTTTATTTAGTTTTAAGTTAAATTTTTTTAATACAATATTTCATTAGTGTGTTGTTTAACTTGTTTGTTGATTCCACATATTCACACACACACAAACAAATAACTTAAGTAGGCACATATATGTGTATGCACATAGACTTCGTCTATGTACATACACATACTTTTGACATAACTTCTTTTGTTCTTTTACTTAATTCATTTTAAAATGGATAAATCTTATGTTGAAAAGTAAACATGAGTCATGTGAATGATATGACTGATTATTGAATTGTTCTATTTAAATATGTATTTGGTTTCTTCTTAAAGAGGAAAATTAGTAATCTGATTCTTCTTTTTCATAGACATATGTGAGAAGAATATATTAGTTGCATAGAATACTGATACCTAAATAGACTAGAGCACCTTAGGATAGATGTTACTAGAGGGTATATATTTTTTTATGATATGTTGTATTGTAGAAAGTTACCTTTTGGGATAGGTGCCAAAATGGAGTTCAGGGAGTATAGGTTTGATTTACTAGAACCTATTGTTTGTTGTTTTTGCAACACATTTACTATGCTTGGCCAAGCAATATAGTTCATTTTTCATGTATGAACTCTGTGATATCACTCTCTACCATTCCTAGCATAGATCTTTCATTTTTTTTCTAACTTGTAGATAGAAATTGCATGTTGATGTATGGGCACACACCAGATTCCACCTTGTATATTTTTCTCTTGCTAAAATTTTCGTGCAGGGTTGGGTATTCTTCAAGTTGGAAGAATTTTGAAGAAATGTAAGCTATATGGTTGGGTGATAAAGTGTTTCAACCATGTTCTCATCCACTAGTGGAGGTGAGCATCAATAGGAACCTTAGTTGTTCACAAGACTATTTTAGTCTCAGATGTAACTTGATGTAATACTTCATGTATTCAATGTAAAGTTGTACAATGAAATGACTTTGTGACCGTAGGAGCCAAGTCAAACTTGATATTATAATTTGACTTTTGAATTGAATATACGGATCATTGAATCATTTTAAATGGACATGTATAGCTATGATTGACCTTAGCCACTAGTTATGTATTTTTAATTTGAAATATATTCATGTTTCATTTACAACAATGTCAATTAATTAATAATTTAGGATGGGTTATTACATTTGGTATCGGATCTTAGGGTTCAAATCTAGGCCTTTTGGTTCTACCATAATTGACTAGGGATAGTTAACCTTTGAACAAAATTTAGTTGTCTTGAGAATTGACTAATCCTAGATTCAATGCAAAATTGTTAGAACCTCACATAACAATGACGTAAAGGAAGAAAACATCAAGACAGAGGTTCAATCATAAATTCACGATGATAAAACTCTAGCTGACACCCTTACATGACTCAATCTAGAGAGAGGATTTAAGATTGAGTAGAAGCGAACACCTAAGATCAAAAATATTTTCACAATATAGGACTAGCCTCTAGGGTGTGGACCCAATGCACCCTTGTTGACTAAAGAGGAAAAGGAGAGTCTGCATGCTCAACCATCCTCTTCTATAAATTTTGATGTAAATTCAGATGAGGACCAAGAGGAATGTCATCTTTCTGACGTGAAGAAATCGAAATGATGTAACAAGAAGCCTTTGTAAATAAGGGTCTATTGACTCACCTTTAATATAAATAAAATCAGAAAATATTTTTGGTGTGTTCAAATGAAGGAATCCAAAAAGTGTTTATTATGCATGAATGTGTGTGTCTTATATGAGTAAGGTATGTATATGTGTCACCAAAAATTGTATACCTTTCAATAAAAGGACAATTTTGTGCCTAATTTGGTCCTACTTTAGACACCCTTGCATCAGTCACCCTCCTAAAATAGTATTAAGAGGCCCCTAAGACTCGTTATCTTTGACTTTGAAGCCTATTTTACCTAAGAAATCATACAAGTCCCGACAAACAGCTTCAAAATCACTCAAATATCATAAATCCCACCTCAAAAACCCCTGGTGGGACTAAGTCGCCCAAGGGGGTGACTTAGTCCTTTTTAAGGTTATCTGCATTTTTGAGTGGAAAATATCTGACTTGATAAAAAAATTTGATGGGTGTCGGCCTCTTAGGTCAAAATAACCGACAATTAGGTATTTTTGCTTATAAATACATCTAGGTCATTTTTCACAAGAAAAATCAAGAATCAAGTATTGAACATCTTCCACAAGAAGATTCATTACTCTTTCTACAACAAAGTTGAAGCTTAGGACAATAAACTAGGGTTTTGCAAGTCTTCAAGCTCACTTCTCATTAAATATCTTACATTGCAAGGGGTTGATCATGGAGTTCTATAGAGAATCATGGAGAAATCTAGGTTGAAGAGATGCAACTAGCCATCAAATCAATCTAAAGACTTGTTTAAAGTGATTCCATCTTCCATTTTCTCTCAATCTTCAGCCTAAGGAAGGTTTGCATGCCACTAAGATTCATTTATAATGTGATCTAGGTCTCTTAGAATGATTCTTGCATTTTTCTAGTTTCATTTATGCATCTTATTCTTACACATTAGAATAGGGTTGCATCATACTTCAGATTTCCTAGTCTTAGATACACTTAGGGCTAGGGTTTATGAAGATTTCTTATCTCTTTCAAAGTTTAAATACAAACTAGGGGTTTGACCAAGGAAAAACCCACATTAGAAACCAAAATATATTTTGTTTTGTAGATGAGTTTTTGGATCTAGACCTAGATTTCAGTGAGAAAGCAAATTGCAGATTATAGGCTTTTGTTCCCACTTCCCAATTTTTAGAAAAGCTGGAATGGACTAATTCGCCAATAGTGGTTAGTCCCAGTACATGATTCTAGAGATTTAGACACCCAGTTGGCTTGAACAGAGCCCAAAGCAGTTTACTAGAACTAGGACTAAGTCACCCAGCTTGGCGTAAGTGTTCGAATTAGCATAAAAAGTAGTTTTTCTAGATTTTCAGAGGCTTCTGCAATCTCCACATCAGCCCTTGTTATTTTCTAGGTGCACTTGTCTTATCTATGTTGTTATTCTTTATCTTGTGAATTCTTTATTAGATCCTTTTTGTATATCATCATATATTCTTAAACAATGTAGACTTCATTAGCCTGTGTTAAATAGTTAGTTCATTTTCAATTGTAATCTATTACATTTAGAATACTTCATTTAGACTCATATCACATCACATTCAACCCCTAATATTGAATGAAACCCCAAGTTTTAGGTGTGTAAAAGAGACCCCCATTCCTCTAGGTGAAAACCCTAGGAGCCATTGGGGAACCCTCCTTTTACCCCTAAAATTTGTGGTTCATTTTGGTGAACCCGCATTTTGAAAAATCTTACTTCTAATTTAGCCTACATTTGCATCCTAGGAACCTCTTCTATTAACCTTGCATTGCTTGTTGCATTGTTTACATTTGCATCCTAGGGTTTCATACTTTGCATTAGTGAAAAGTTTATTTTTGCATCTTAATCCCTTGCATGATAGAGAAATTCTGCATATATACTTTATATCTGCACTTTACAGTCTAGAATACATCATTTCTCATCAAAAAACTCATAAAAAGTCAAAAATACCCCTCCTGCGACTAATTTTCCACCTTGGGCGACTTAGTCCCAGTGCTTAGTTTGCATCAGTGATTTCTGCATAATTTAGTTGCCAGTTTTTGAATTTTTTGTTTGTTCCAATATTTTCTTCTTTGTTTACATTCAGTTACTTTATGTTATATGGTTATAATTAGCATAAGCATATTTTACTTTAATGGCATTCATGAATAGCATTAGATCTTTTCAATTTTCATTTTTAGCATTAGTTCCTAGTTTTTTAAAGAAAATTCATTAGAACATAAATACAAAACCTTAGAAACATCACATGAAACAATGCACACACTTCTTCACAATAGGAAAACCATATCATCCATACCTTTTTATAGTGATGACTTGGATAAGTTAGATGAATCTCTATAGGGATTCCTTAAACCAAGTTCATCCACTAAGGTTTTTGATGAAAAACCCAAACCAACCATCGATAACCTATCTCCCAAACCTTTTATTTGTGATGATATGGGTATGTTGGATGAAGCTCTTCAGGAATTCATCTAACCTAACTCATCCACTAAGGTTTGGTGTAAGCAACCTCAAACAAAAGATGTCAATATAATTCAACCTCAACTTGTTCTCTATCCACCTTCCCATAAACCTCAAACTCCATCCAAACCCAAATTTATCCTTTACCCACCAAAGAATGGGGTTGTTACTCATACTCATTAAACACTAGAAATAACTCACACCCCCAAAAATCCACCTCAAAACCCTTACCATTACCTAAACCCATCTTACCTATGGCCCCTTGTTTAAATTCACACCTTAGGGAGTACAATCTCGTTGAACAACTCAAGAATACTACCGTCAAGATATCCCTTTGGGATCTTCTCCAGAACTCTCCCAACTATCATTCTATGCTTCAAATGGAATTGAAACAGATAGTAGTTCCTCCTATTACGAATGCTAATGATGTGGAAGCTTTAATACAAGAAATGAATACAGTCAATGTAGACATTACCTTCTACCAACATGAGCTCCCTCCATTAGAATTAAGAAAGAAAAATGAAGCCTTTATGCTAATAGCCCAGTATGATTGGATAGGCATCAAATAGATCCTTGTTGACAATGGATATGCTCTTAATGTGTGCAGTGTGAAGCTTATTGATAGGTTGTGTGTGGATAAATCATAAATCAAATCTGATTCCTTATCTATTAGAGGATTTGACAATGTTACAAAGCAACCGCTTGGTGTCATTACTTTACCTATTACCATTAGAATGGTTATGCTGCAAAATCCTATCCATGTCATGCCTTATCACATTTCTTATAATCTCCCCTTGGGGGATACCATTGATATATCGATGGATATGGATGATAAAGACAAAGTCATTAAAATTGGGAAGTTCCTTGATGATGAAGAATAAGAGGATCTTACAACCTTGCTTCATGCTTTTCCTGAACTTTTTTCTTGGAAATATTTTGATATGCTAGGAATAGATCTAAAGATAGTCACTCATAACATTGTTGTTGTTGAAAATGCTAAGCCTGTATTCCAAAAGATATGAAAGATGAACCATAAAATAGGCTTGCATGTTAAAGGAGAACTTGAAAAATTCCTTGATGTAGGTTTCATTTGACCTATTGATTATTCTCCTTGGATATCAAACATCGTTGCCATTTCTAAGCCCAATAATCATGTTAGGATATGTACATGTATTTTCGTGACTTGAACAAAGCCTCTTTAAAAGACGATTTTCCTCTTCCTAACATCAACACGATCGTGGATTCAACTGCTAGACATGTTTTTTTGTCCTTTATGGATGGATTTTTTGGATATAATCAAATCTTCATCAACCCACAAGATCAATACTATAGACATGGAAAAAGTACAAATTCATTTTGACACACCTAATCCCGATTTACTAACAACATTTCCTCCTAAATCACATTCTCAACATTTCATTACATTCTATCCCTTAATTTGATAAATCATTATTTATTAGATTAAGTCTTCTCCTTTTATTTAATTAAATTCTCTAAAGTCCTCCTATTAAATTAAACCTTATTTGATTTAATCTAACATATTCCTCTTTGATTAAATAAATCAAATCATTTATTTGATAAATCATTTCCTTTCAATTATTGACTTAAATTAATTCACAAACCTAAGTCTAAATTGTCACATCATCTAATTCTTCATTAAGTTAATAAAATCCTTGATTAAATTAATCTCAATCCCTAAATTCCTCTAGGGAATGCAAGTTGCACAATAAATCAATTACTTTGATTTATTAATTCTTCTATTTTCCCTCACAAGGCATCAAAAGGGAATATTCCTTATTTGAATTCAAAAAGGCCAAGTGGACTTGGTCCTTCCAACAAGACATTCAATGCCTCTTACATGTCCTTGACCTTGAGCCAAGTGACATTAACTTCATCCTCTTTCCCTCTTCAACATGTCATTTCTCAAATTTGAAATGCCACCTAATTGCATTTATTGGCACATTGGCCAAAACCTGCACATTCCTCATCCAATCACATTTGGACAAGTGGCACAATGCCATTGGACTATCTTTTGTCCCACATTGCTCATTTCCTCTCTCTCTTCCAGGATTTGAATCTATAAATTGGAGACCTCTCCTCTCAATCTTCATCCACAATTTACATGCAAAGTTACTCTCTTCAATTGAGAACTAATTTTTCTCATTGTTTCCAATCATCCATCATTTTTCATAGATTATAACAAGATTATGCTCAAATCTCTTTGGAGATTTGACCATTGATTCAATCAACTCACATTGCAATATAGGAATTGGGAAAGGGCCAATTGCAACATATCATTGGCACCAATTCCCCCATGGGATCATCATTTTATTGGCTTAATTAGGATTTAGTTTAGGTTTCTTGTTTTATGTTCTTCATTTTCCTAATTTTAGCTTTAATAGATGGATTTTTTGGGGAATCTCTCACTCTTTGCATGCATTTAGATCTAACACTAACAATGTTTGTCATCTTTGTGCAATTGCAGGTTTAGGGGTTCACAAATACAAGACGGCCTTCACATCCACTTGGGGAACATTTTATTGGGTTATGATGCCTTTTGGATTAAAGAATGCAAGAACTACTTATCAACGAGCAATGACATTAATATTTCATGATTACAGACATAAAATCTTTGAAGATTACGTTGATGAAATTATAGCTAAATCCTTAACCTGAAAAGATAATGTGAATTTTCTTCAACAAATCTTTGAATGAATGTGTAAGTATAACATGAGCTTAAATCCGAAAAAGTTTGTCTTTGGAGTAGATAGTGGTAAAATTTTAGGGTTTATCATATCTCAAAGAGGCATTGAGGTGGATACAAAGAAATGATTCTCTATTCAACATGCCACCTCCTCACAACATTTCTCAATTATGCACATTACAAGGGAGGATTCAAGCCATCCATCATTTTTTCACTTCTTTAGTTGATCGAACATTACCTTTTACACACCTCTTCAAAAAGGATGTGAATTTTGATTGGAATGACAATTGTAAATAACCCTTCGAGAGTTTGAAAGAATACCTTGCAACTCTAATTGTTTTACAACCTACTATACCAAACAAATCATTCATCCTTTACATCGCTTCTTCTACCCACACTCTCGCTACATTGTTGGCCCAACAAGACGACAATGGAAAAGAGCATCCTATATATTACATCAGCCAAACTCTCATAAATTATTAAATATGTTACACAATAATCGAAAAACAATGTTTCGCTACTAGTAAGTTACAACATTATTTACTAAATGCAGAAATACAAGTAATGACCAAATTTGATCCTCTCAAATATCTTTTCAATAAAAGAGAACTCTCAGGACATCTTGCTAAATGGATAATGTTGTTGACTGAGTTTGACCTTAAGTTTGTTTCCCAAAAATAAATCAAAGGCCAAACCGTAACCAACCACTTAGCCGATGCTCCTTCACCTTTAGCGTTACCTACCAATGACTCTTTTCTCGATGATAGTGTGTTGACCATAGAGCTTCCTACATGGGAATTGTACTTTGATGGAACCAAGTATCACTCATGCTTTGGTGCTGGAGTTATATTAATTATGCCCATAGGAAAGCCTATTCCCTTGTCATATCGCTTAAACTTCCTATGTACAAATAACACAATTGAGCATGAAGCATTAATTGTTGGATTACGTGTTGCCTTTATCATGGGAGTTAAAGATACTAAGATCTATGGTGATTCGAAATTAGTGATCAAACAAATCAATGGTCTCTATCAAACTAAACATGATAAATTATCGTAATATAAGGATCTCATACTAACCTTTTTAGAATAGTTTGAATTATTCACCATTGATAACATCCCTCAAAAAGACAATCAACATGCGGATGCAATGGCTAGTGCGGCTTCTCTCATATCTCCTTCAGATCCTTGCAAAAAAATCATGTTTACCATCCACTCCATCATGAAACCCTCCATCATTGATAAACTTGAAGATGTTCTCCCAAAATTCCTGGTAAATTCATGTGAATGGTATGACACCATATATAACTATTTAAAAGATGGTACCATTCTCGAGCCTACAACTAGAAACACCTGCATTCACCTAAAAAATCTAGCCACTAAGTACATAATCCTTGTCGATACATTGTATACAATATCCTTTGATGGAATTCTCTTGTGATGTCTCAAGGATTCTAAAACTCATATTTCCCTCGAACAAGCCCATTCTGGCACTTGTGGAGGTCATTTTGGAGGAAAAACCTTAGTGAAAAAACTCCTTCTCATGGGTTACTACTGGAAAAATATGGAAAAATATTGCTATGTGTATATTAAGCGATGTCACAAATTCCAAGAACGTAGCAATTTGATCCATTCTCCTACTTCTTAGCTCCATGCCCAAATCCCCATTTGGTTGTTCTCTATGTGGGCACCGGATCTAATTGGAAAAATTTCACCACCTTCTTCCATTGGGCATACGTTTATCATCACTGCCACTCATTACTTCACCAAATGGGAAGAAGTTATTCCTCTTCAGTGTACAAATACTAATGTGATATGTATTTTTCTTATTGGAGCACATCATCACTCACTTTGGGCTTCCTTCCGCATTAGTTTTGGACAATGGAACACCATTTAAAAAGAATTATGTGAAGAAGTTCCTAGAGACCTTCACATTCAACATCGCTTTTCAACACCTTATTTCCCACAATCTAATGGCCAAGCTAAAAGCACTAATAAAATACTTGAACAAATCCTCAAGAAAATTGTTAATCTAAACCAAAACGATTGGCACACACAATTGCAATATGTGTTATGGGCCCATCGCACAAGTGTTCTCTCTTCGATAGGAAATACACCTTTCAACCTTGTCTATGGTACCGAGGCTATCATACCTTTGGAGTTAGAAATCTCCACATTGTGGATTTCTCTCCAAGGTCTTGTCGATAATGACACCTATATGCAACAACGCTTACACCAGCTTGAAATGCTCGATGAGCAACGCATTAATGCTCTTGAGCATCTTTAGGCTTAAACTAAACAATTACAATGCAAACATGATACTGGTTTCATCCCTCAGACATTCAACAAGGGTGATTTAGTTTTATATGAAAATCAATGGAACACTATTGTCGATTACGCTGAAAAAGGTAAATTGAGCCATAATTGGTTAGAACCCTATGTAGTCAATACCAATTATGGATATGGTGCTTACACCTTAATAGAGCAATATGGAACTCCTCTTAAAGACCCTATTAATGTCATACATTTGTGTCGGTATTATGTCTAGTCCCTTTTGAATGGTCTTTAAATTATAAAGTAGTGTTGTTAGAGCTATCAGATTATATCCTATGTGCTTTCCCATTGCTTCGTTCTTGAAAAATAATTATGTATGTGTCTTGAACACTAAAGTGATTATTGGATTCATTTTATAATTGATTTAGGTCTCATACTATTCAAAATTCCTCTTGTGTGTTATGTTACTGAAAATACATGCATAATATACTTAATCTTTATGATGTATCTAAAAGAAGCTCTAACAAAAAAAATTTAATTAGATCACATAAGTTTTGTTAAATCATGAAGACATTAATTAAGTAATTTTATAAAGGCTATTTAATTAATCACATTGTCATTTAACATTCACACATTAAAACAATACATATAACTCAAAATTCTTATGTATATATATAAAGTTTTTTGTACATGTCATCTAAATATACAATATCACTAAGGACTGTGATTACCAAATCCCTCAAGATCTAGTACTCGTGCTACATCAGTAGCCGAACATCGGGAGATGGTCATGCATGATCATGATCATGATCTGCTGAATATGATCACAAAATCTAACCCCTCCCGATGCTCTCCTTCTATCTGATCCCTCTCGATCTGTAGTCGTGTCACCTATCTCTCTAGTCTTTCAAACTCTTTTGGATTCCTTGATGTTTGTGCCTATGATGTAGTCTCAGCTTGACGGACTCATCTCCTCAAGCTCTCATACGTTGCTCGTAGTCTCGTGAATGATCTAAGTGACTCTGGATCTCACTCCATAATAGGTGGGGACACATAACCTAAGTCCATCTCCTCCTCATTGATAGACATTGGCACTATCTCCATAGCTACTTGATGGTAGAGATCCCACCAATCCTCCATGGGCCCTACAAGGTAGAAACAAAGCATAATCGGTACACATCATGATATATATATACATAAAATAATACAAAAAATCACAAATTACATGCATCAAATTAAATATCATCACCTATATCTCTGGTAGGATGAGCAATATCAACCTCATCCTATGTTGGGGGAAAGGATTTTGTCCTAGCCTCTCATCGACTGTGAGTACTGGTGCCTATTTTTGACATTGCTTGGGATCTAGTCATATGAATGGGTGAGGCCTCTCCCCACTCATGTTAATCCTTAGTTGTTGCCTCGTCACTATCACTCAGGGGTAGCTCCCTATCCTCATCCTCCTCCTAATCCTGGTCTTGATCCTCCTCCTCTCCCTCCTATCCATCATAATCTAGATTTGCATCCTCATCGTACTCTCATCAATAATGTCGATAAATATGTCTACAACCCTATAGCGTGTCTCCTAGGCTCTATCCTCTCTCTCATATCCCTCATCTAGCAATGGTCTTGTATCTCCTATAGGCTCATCAATTGGAAACATAGGAGCTAGTTGTGATATTGTCCACCAATCCTTATGATCCCATGTGGAACCGACAACGTCTACATCAGAGACCGGGGGCTGATCGTGATCAGAATTATCAGAGTCACTCTAGACCAAATCATCTAAAGTGAACTTTGATGTATCACCTGGTCTTTGGGCACTCCACACTGACCTCCTAAAAGATGATTGTGAATTGGGTGATCTCTAAATCTATCCAAATTTTTGTATGACTCGATCATAGTAGAAAGGATGTACTATATCATCATGTCAACCAACCAAAAATATATCCAACTAAAGTCTCCTCATTTATCTCATGTCATCCGACCATTGTACTATAAGCTGATAAGGTCTCCATAAGATCTCATCCTCCTCCAATCGGTCCAACCTCACTCTCCAAAACTACAAATCTCCATACTACCATAACCACCGAAGAGGATATTCGAAAGCCCGAGGATACCCCACTATAGTAGGACATAGGAAGCCAGTAGGCATAGTGCATGTGATATGCTTTAGGAACCAAACCTATAGAAGTGTATAGTGCACCATACTATCTACCTCCCAAAATACAAACTTCCCCAAATCATAATACAAGTATGCGAGGATACAACATCCCTAGGCGTATACTATCATGTACTCTGCCATACCCCATATAAGATGCACTAGCTTGCTCTCAAGGTGTGTTGCACGTCCATCTGGAAGGATTACTAATGCAACGGTATGCATCATAATCCATCTCACCACTAGCCTTCATGAATAGAGTAGCAATGCCAGTTCAATCTGTCTTGACGCCCTCTCATCGTGAACGTGTCCATCAAAGCACTACTGCATATCATCTCGCTGCTCACGAAAGGTATGGTCTCTCTAGAAGTGCACTCTCTCCCCTTGAATAGGAACTCAAAGTATCTGGTGCACATCCTCTATAGTGACTGTCATCTCTCTAGTAGGTAAGTGGAATGTGCATGTATCTGCGTTCCACTACTCGCATAAATCCATCAACATCGCATCATGGTACCTCATGGGGGGAATGAGGTATGCCTACTAGATCTCCACTGCCTAAAAATTCTCTGTCTTCTGCTGATAAAGTGGGGGAAAAATCTCTCAAAAAGCTCAACTGTCTCCCACCAAGACGTTATCGCGAATGGGTGGGTACCTATCAAAAACATCAAAATATGCTCTCTAAATCATCTAATATCTTCAATATTACTCTAATTCATCATGCAAGTGTGCTTTCTTTAAGGCCCTAGACACTTTAGAACCCTTTTGGGACACTTCATGAAGAAACGGGACACTTTGTGAAAAATTGGGACACTTTGTGAATAAAAAGGGACACTTTGCGAACAACAGGGACACTTCACAAAAAAGGGGACACTTTGCAAACTTTTTTTCCAAGATCCTAAATTAGCCTAGATATGCATATAAATCATTACATAATTGAAAATCACCATACAAAGGTATCATAATTGACTCACCTTGTGATAATGCTCTCCATGAACCACCTGGTCCCACAACACATCCGATCTCGCAAGTGTAAAATATTGTCTGCTCAACATCTTTCGTTATCTCCTCATCACTCTTAAGCTATACATAGGTAAAATGCACAAGTAAGTGAAAAATGATCTCATTTTCATTCTTTTTACTCTTTCTCATTTTCATGTAAGCACATTCATACTTTTACTATCTTAGACATCTTAGTGTGCTTTTCATTCAAAAAAACATAATAGGTGCCAGTGAACTCTATTTTTGATGTCGTTTGTTGTGTTAGAAGCATTTTTTTACACCTTACATCATCAATCACCCATCGTTATGTGGAAGGGTACTTGTAAATTCCCTCTGTTATGCATGTCATCATTCGATGTGGCTAGATTTCTACCTTGATTCCACCTTCGTAAAGCAAGTAGAATCAAAGGGGGGCATACATCTACCCTCGAATTTGATTTCTAGGAATTAGATAAGAGGATTTTTGGACTACTAATGAGTTTGTGTTGTAGGATGTGGTTACTAACGTTGTGGATTTGTAGATAACTACACTAGGGGCTTCATTCTCCCACCTTTGAATGAGTATCCTTTTATGAAAATAAAGTGCATTGTTTAGAGTCCTTTAGCTTACATATACACATAGAGTCATATGGGAGCTAAAGTGGGGGCTAAATGAGTCACCAAAAATTGTATACCTTTGAAGAAAAGGACAATTTTGTGCCTAATTTGGTCCTACTTTAGACACCCTTGCATCAGTCACCCTCCTAAAATAGTATTTATAGGCCCCTCAGACAAGTTATCTTTGACTTTGAGGCCTATTTCATCACACAAGTCCTGAAAAATAACATCAAAATCACTCAAATATCATAAATCCCACCTCAAAAACCCCTGGTGGTGACTTAGTCCTTTTTAGGGTTATTTGCATTTTTGAGCAAGAAAATCTTTGACTTGATAAAAATTCCTAATGGTTGTCAGCCTCTTAGGTCAAAATAACCAATAACTAGGTATTGTTGGTTATAAATACATGTTTTTAGGTCATTTTTCAAGATCCTTTAGTCATTTTTCACAAGAAAACTCAAGAATAAAGTGTTGAACATCTTCCAAAATATGATTCATTACTCTTTCTACAACAAAGTTGAAGCTTAGGGCAGAAAACTAGGGTTTTTGCAAGTCTTCAAGCTCACTTCTCACTCAAGATCTCACATTGCAAAGGTTTGATCATGGATGTCTATGGAGAATCATGGAGAAATCTAGCTTGAGGAGATGCAACTAGCCATCAAATCAATCTAAAGACTTATTTTCAAAGTGATTCCATCTTCTATTTTCTCTCAATATTCAACCTAAGGAAGGTTTGCATGTCACTAATATTCATTTATAATGTGATCTAGGTCTCTTAGACTAAGTCTTGCATTGTTCTAGTTTCATTTATGCATCTTATTCTTACACATTAGAATAGGTTGCATCATACTTCAAATTTCCTAGTCTTTGACACAATTAGGGATAGGGTTTATGCAGATTTCTTATCTCTTTCAAAGTTTAAATACAAACTAGGGGTTTGACCAAGGAAAACCCCACATTAGAAACCAAAATATATTTTGTTTTGCAGGTGATTTTGTGGATCTAGACCCAGATTTTAGTGAGAAAGCAGATTGCAGATTATAGGCTTTTGTTCCCACTTCCAGATTTTTCAGAAAAGCTGGAATGGACTAAGTCACCAATAGTGGTGACTTAGTCCCACTGCATGATTTTGGAGATTTGGACACATAGTTGGCTGGAATGGAGCCTAGATTAGTTTACCAAAATATGGACTAATTTTCCCAACTTGGCATAAATGTCCCAGTTGGCATAAAAAGTAGATTTTCTTGATTTTCATAGGCTTTTGCAATCTCCACTTCAGCCCTTTTCAGTTTCCAAGTGCACTTGTCTTATTTGTGTTGTTATTCTTTATCTTGTGTAGTCTTTATTAGATCCTTTTTGTATATCATCATGTGTTTTTAAAAAATGTAGACTTCATTAGCTTGTGTTCAATAGTTAGTTCATTTTCAGTTGTAATTTATTACATTTATAATACTTCATTTAGACACATATCACATCACATTGAACCCATAATATTAAATGAAACCCCAAGTTTTAGGTGCATAAAAGAGACCCCCATCCCTCTAGGTGAAAATCCTAGGAGCCATTAGGGAACCCTCCTTTTACCCCTAAAATTTGTGGTTCAATATGGATGTGTGAAATTATAGGATGTAGAATGAAAAAATATATTCAAAGAACCCAGTGTTGAGATGTGATAAACATGAATGTGTTGTAGGATTAAGTGTGAGTCAGCATGGCGAGCACCAAGCAAGAGATGGGTGATAGTGGTTCCAATAATGACTCTAACAAGAGGCTGGAGAAAATTTGAGAGCTTCTAAAATGGGAAGAGTCTCGCATGGATCACATAGAGAAAGAAGTTTGAGTGGCACATAGGGATCGGGACCGTAAGAATTTAGAAGGCAATCAAGGAGATGGTTATCTAGGGGTAGGTCCACGAGGATGAATTCAGGAAGAGCTTGGAAAGGATCTCAAACGAGTAGCACTACCCAAGTTTGATGGTAAGGCTATCAGAGTAGGAGATGAGGCTTGGATTATAGAGATGGAAAATTACTTTGGGCTCTATAACATTTCTAAACAAACCAAGGCTGCATGGGCTACGTATTAGCTCTCAGGTGAAGAAACTACTTGGTGGGATAATGAGAAGTTATAAAGGAATCTTCAACCCACCAAGATCTCTTCGGAACTCTTCCTGCAATATTTCAAGAAGAGATGCTTACCACATCTTTTCTATGACAAGAAAGGGATGGAATTTAAGAATCTAACTCAGGGAAACATGACTATGATCTAGTATTGGGAAAAGTTCACCAACTTGTTGAAATATGTGCCACAGTATTAGGGAGATGCTTAGTTTCATACTCAAATATTCATAATGGGACTGAGACAACACATAGGAGTTGAAGTGGATATGCATGAACCTCTTACCATGAATTTGAAGTCTTCCAAAAAGCCACCAAATAGGAACAAAAAATGCAGAAATTATCCAATCTTCGTAACAACTTGAATCCTAAGTGGTGGTACGGGAAAAAGAAATTTCATAAAGGAGACAAAATCCATTAGATCCGTAATCTCAATAGGGGAAGTGAGTTGCAAGAGAGGGGTGAAGATGGAATGGTGGAAAGAACAAAAAGAAAAAAAATAGTGGTAAAGATTACCATAAGCAGAAGGGGTTTAGAGAGGACAAGCTAGGAGGTCACAAAGGGCCTCGTGATGGATATTATACTTGTGGAGGTGATCATTATGCCTTGAATTGTCCTTAGTAGTTAATTTTGTGGAAGGAAGGAAGCTATCAGTAGACTCAACATCACCATATCCATGTTGTAGTGGATAATAGATAGGCAGAGTATTAGGCTTCACTAATTTAGTTGATGGATAAGCTCTATGGCCAATCTATCTCTATCTTAATTGATATTGGAGCTACTAAATTTTTTATAGATCCTAAAATAATATCCAAGATACCCATTAGACCTAGATACATGAAAAATTCATGGATACCTCAGTACAGTAATCGAGCAAAGCGTAGGGTAGATACATGTCTATTTTGCAATGAGTTAGAGCTTCCAACCTTTCAAACTTAGGCCAACTTGTATGTGGCTTCTTTAGGCTCATACGATGTAATTTTGGGAATAAACTGGTTAACTGAGCATAAGGCTATAGTAAACTATGAGGATAAGGTAGTCAACTATCTGGATGATTATGAAAACCCAGTTGAGGTTTGTGGAATGCAGAGACTCTTAGAGCTTAGACAAATTTATGCAATGCATCTCAAGAAGGCTCGTTGAAAGGTATACGCAATATATTATGTGCATGTCAGTAACCCTAACAACAAGGAGTTGTATTTAGATGACTATCCTATTCTCAAGGAGTTCCAAGATGTATTCCCTGATGAACTTACGGAGTTGCCTCCAAAGAGGGAATTTGACTTTTCTATTGACCTTGTTCGAGGAGCTGAGCCTCAATCCAAGGCAACCTATCGAATGACCACCATAGAACTCTCTAAGTTGAAGGCCTAGTTAATGGAATTTTGGAAATAGGGCTTATAAGGCCTATTGTGTCTCCTTAGGGAGCACTGGTTATTTTTGTGAAAAACAAGGATGGAACCTTGTGTCTGTGTATAGATTATCGGATGTTGAACAAGGTGACCATCAAGAACTAGTATCCACTCCTGAGGATTGATGAGTTGTTTGACTAAATGAAGGGAGCAATGATGTTCTCCAAGATTGATCTTAGGTCAGGTTACCATCAATTAAGAATTAAGAAAGAAGGTATTCTAAAGACTGCATTTAGAACTTGATGTGGATATTACGATTTCATAGTGGTACTGTTGATGCCAAAAATCAGCACGGTAACAACCTTTATGGGAAACTCAGTTAAAGGAGGGACCTATTGCGCTAAATTAAGCGACCTCCGAGTTTTTAAAGAAGTTGGCTTCTTCTGTAATTTGGGGGATTGAAAAGGGTAGAAGGAAATGAATGTAAAATTAAATCTAATCCAAGGCGATGCACCAAGAAGTAGATATGGGAATGATAAACATATCTGTTAGATATAATTTAAGGGTCGTTCAGTAATCTGCTATGTCCCAGAATCACAAAAATCAAAATAGAAACTTGAATAACTCAATCAATGACATAAAATAACTTCCATACATTTACTGAAAAGAAGAGTCAAAGACATGGTTTGAATCAGTAAGCTTCTCAATACAAAGATGGCATAGTATAAAGCTTTAGCAAATAGTCAAGAAACAAAAAGGTCGAACAATGGAAAAGTCTATGAATCTTATAAAATAAGCTAAAATAATACAAGAGGCCTGGTGTCTTTCCACAAATTTTTCTGTAAGCTTTGAACCCTTTCTTCTTAAGAAGAAGCAATATTTATATGTAAAATCCCAACGCCTGGCGGGCCAGTAATTGATTTACCTTAGGCCTTCGCAACAAAAAAATTTCAAGCATGAATGTGGTCACCTTCAAACCAGATGCATCCCCTATGAATGATAGCAGTGGTCCCAGAAAAACATAGCACCAATATGTGTTTCTCACTCATGACAGTAGTTAGAATACGTGGCAATCCTAGCAAGGTTGTTGCTTGCTCCTCACTTCTTCTCGATGGAGTTCATAGAAGAGCCACGTGGTGACAGGTCAAGGCCTATGGTTCATTCCTCCCTCCTTGAGATGAAAACTTTCACAGTGGATACAAGTGGAGGCACACTTTATGAATGGCACCGATAATGGGGCTCGCTAAAAGTGAATGTTGATCGATGATATGTGGCACTCGGATGGGGCCTGATAAGAAAGGGAAGAGAAGAAAGCCAAAAGGGTGCGAATTACCGACACGTGGAAGCATGGAAAAAAAATTTAGAAGAGTGAAGGAAGAAATCCCTTCGAATAGAACCTAGCAGACACATGGCAGCAGTCAGATGAAGCCATTTAGAAAGGAGCCCAATGATGTTCAAACAGATGGGGTGCGGGCTAGTACTTTGGCAAAAATAAAAATCACCCGAAGGGAGCTTGAGGAAATTTATGTTCACAGATTTTGGCCACTATTAGGGGTATTTCTCCTGTGGAACAAGGAACCCAAAACTTTCTAGTTCACAGACTAGAGCCTTATCCATTGGGTGGCGCAATCAAATCTTGGAGAGAGCAGACTGAAGAGGCAGCCAGTCGGCCTCAAATGGTGTCGATATGTCGCACAGATTCTCTTGCACTCCATGCAGATCGATCATTTCTTTGTAAGGAAGCATTGTCAATATACCGGCCTAGGTCTCGAGTTGGAAAATCAGCTGCACTATCAGATGGGTGATGCCCTCAATATCCTCTAAAATAAGGGGCTAGCTGAAGCTCTAAAAAGTAGATGCATCTAGCTGCTTCTTTTCAATCTTCATCACAATTTGCTTCGTTATGGCCATCGATTCTTCTGAAAGAAATGAGGAAAGTAAGCCCATCTAAGATAGGTGGGATACCCTTTCTCACATGCTACTCATGGTTCGATCCAATGTGGCGGTGCACCTACTAGTGTGGAGGATGGTTGCATGGTAGTGGATGAATCTATTTTCTATTTTGGCAGTAGCTTTCCGATCACTGATCCCTGCGTTTGCTAATTCTTCATCTTGAATCATGTATAGCTTATCCAATAAGCTTTTTGCCTCATGAACTCTTTCTGTGATGGATTGATGGAACCACTCGATTGCTCCATGAACCTCCCTGCCTAAATTTTTTGCCTTCACCATGAATTGGAGCACCATCTAGAGAGTTAGGGAGAAGGTTTTAACCCTTTCCCAATATGAAACATATAGTCACTGGGCTACTTGAAGGAGGTCTAATTGGGTAGCAATGGGTTAGGGAAGATTCTTCATAGTTTTGATCTTCACATCCTTTGAATCAACCTCCCGTGTGATCTCCATAATCCTTTTGTTTGTGGTTGAAATTTGTCCCTGCACAACCCTTGATTCTGCAAGCCAGGTTGCTTCGGCTCATTCTTTGTTTGTTGCTTCCCTCTCAAGGGAAGACTTCAATTCCTGGATCTCATTCTCTAGTTGAGTTTGTCGGGCCTCAAAGTCTGCATCTTTCTGTCGCATTTGTACACATCTAAAATTGGTCACGGTTGATTGAACCTGTTAATTAATTAAATATGAATTATTTAATTAATATTCTTAAATCATCTACATATAAATAAATTTAATTATTTATTTATATTGTTCATTTTCCAATTCTCCTAATTTAATTAAATAAATAAATTTTATTTAATTAATCTATCTTCTTCTTAATTAATTAAATAGATTTTACAATTTATTTACATTAATTAACACAAGTTTAAATTTTAAATTTAAATGATATTCTTCTCTCCACATTTAATTAAATATTTTTGATATTTAATTAAAACACATTTCCAAATTTCTCACTCTTCCCACAAAATTAAATATTCTTAATATTTAATTAAAAGGCTTTTTCTCTTCTCACATAATTAAATATTTGCAATATTTAATTAAAGCCTTTTCATATTTCTTTCACACATAATTAAATATTTATTTATTTAATTATGAGAGACACCTTTCAATTGTCTCTTCATTTTCCATATGTCTCTCAGAATTCCATCTCCTTTTCGAATTCTCGATCTCTCACCATTCATTTTAACAGGTTTGAACTCGACCGTCGATCTTGGCCAATTGAATTCCTACCTTCAAAAATCTATAAATACAGCCCTCTTATGAGTTAAAAAGGACCTCGAATCTCAGATTTTCATGCGTAGTCACTATAGTTGCATAGCATTTCAATTTTCATAAAGCTTAATCTTTTATCAATGCACATGCATTTTTATTAATCTCATTCTCTCAAGATGCCATTCTACAAGTTGTTGTTTTAAACAACTGAGAGCAAGCATCTTGAAACGAATCCTTGGAGATAGAGGACAATGGGACGAATTTGAAGTTGTGGTTTAGAGTTTGCATTTTGATTTCCTTAATTAGTTTCTTTAATCTAATGTTTCATTGGTGTATTAGATTAGATTCATTTTGATTTACACATTCTAACGTACACATTTCTAGCGCCCACCATGGGGCCAAGCCCCACATTTAATATTTCTTTTGGCAGATTTTTCTAGCAGGTGACGGACAAAAATCATGTTTTGGCACATACGATATTTCTTTCGGCACATCCACAGACTGTTTTAGCGCATATACTGACTATTTTAGCGCATTTGGCACCTGTTTTAGTGCATACGAGCCTTCTTTTAGCGCATCTGGGTTATGTTTTAGCACATACGAGCTCTTTTTTAGCACATAGACCTTTGTTTTGCACTTTTATAGTCAGTTTTTAAAATAGCAATATCTTGGTCATACGGAGGTCTTTTTTGATGATTTTTTTTTTTTGAAATGGGGTAGAATTTCATAAGATATCCAATGGTGTAGGTGTTTATCAGTTTTATTTGAGTTAAAATTATAAATTTCAAATCTAAAGTCAAATCACACTATAACTTGGTCTAATTTTTAGGATTTTTATGTTGAATGATTCATGTAACCCTTATACCTTCTTGTTTCTTGGTTTAATCTAACATTTGGAGAATTTTTGCAAGTTAGAGAATCAAAAAGGGAAGAGGAAACAAAGGAAAAGCTTCTTATGAAATCATCTTTCTATTGTATCAAGTGTTTTTAAACACTTTGGGAGCAATTATAATCTCATTCTTAAATTGTTGTCTCGATGCGACGCGACCACGGCCAGAGGTTTTATTGATGTATGGGGAATAAAATGAAACAAACCTAGGATAGACATTTAAATCTGAATTAACCAATCCTAGGATAGTCACCAAACATAAATTTTCTTTTGGTTAAAATGAATCCCATATTTTTGGTGAAGCAACATCTTCACTTAGTGTAGAGAATTGTCAATTTGGGATTTAAAATTGAACCATTATTGTTTGATGTGATTGTGGGTAATAGGTTTATGCTCTCCCCTTAACTGGGTGATAAGAACACCAGACTTACCTTTTACTTTCTGTAATTTAATGCTTTATTACATCCTTTAGAAGGCCTGCTCTTGTGGGAAAAAGTACTCACCCAAGAGGAACGACCTAAGTGGGAACACCTAAAGCCAACCATCCCCAAAACCTTTGTTCTAAAGGTTGGGAGGTCTCTCGAGGGATTATATCTATTTGCCACACTGAATGGATACCCTTATTACGAACCATAGTGTAGAAAGCCAGCCGTGTCAGTATCCAAACATTGTCATAATTACGGTGCAAGGGGAGGGAAGAATCTGTCCCCAAGACACTCACCATATAGTCGCCACGGATTGTTTGCTCAAAGGATTCGGTATCCACTTCCATCACTTTGAGTACGCACCTGGAAAAGACAAAAACACGGGTGCCCTCTAGGGGGTGACATGGTTGTGTGAGTCAACGCGATTTTAAGCTGTGGGTTGTGATTACTATGATGACCTATTTCACAAATTAAGAGTGAGTCTGACTGATATGCTTATCTTGTTCCAAACCTGTGGAAATCTCAAAGAGCATACACTCTTTGTTTAGATTCTAGGAGTAACAAAACAACTGTCTGCTTCTCTATGTTGTGTTTTTCACATTTAAATCAAATTAAGATCATCCACAAACTTTAAAACATGCGTCATAGCGAAGAAAATCTTGTTCATAGGCTTTATGGAAATAGTTCAAATCAAGAGATAACAGAAGAAATGCTTCAAGAAGCTAAACAAGATCCACATTTTCTCTTAACTATGGAAAAAATCTTAGAGCAAAATAAATAAGGATACTTTCTTTTATTGGAAAACCAAGGTGCCAAATTGCCCTCTGACTACAATATGGAGAAAATTAAAGAGAATCTTAAAAAGAATGAAACTCCCTTAAACGATCTTAGTACTCTTACCCAACAAGTAAGAGAACTCCAAAGGCAAATCAAGGAAATAAAAGGGGGCACAACTAAAAATTCCTTTGACAGAAATATGAATGTGACCCTTTCTCCTCGAAAAACAACATCAACCAAATTCAATGTTAAAGGGGAAGCCCAAATCTAAGCCATCAAATAACATTGACCAATCCTGTCATGCCATGCATTTATCTTCATTCCCCATAATTCAAAATGAACCTCATGGTTCTTCCACCCAATTGAATGATCCCATTCAATTTCCTTCTTCTATCATATTCTCTACATCCAATGATTCATTTCAATCTACACATCTCGATCAAAAAATTCTCTCCACTCCTTCCCATGGTACCAAAATTCTACAAACCCTTCCAATATTTGATCAAGATCCCATATCTCAAGAATCATATGATGATCCCCTCCTTTCATTATTCACCCATGATAATCCCCTTCCATCTCAAGAACAAAATATTCTTCCAAGTCCTCCCTCCACCCCATCTTATGAATCCATACCCTCTCATGAATCAATCACATCCCAAGAGCATAACAATTATTCCATCCTATCCAAAGCCTCCTTTCCATCTAATGATCAAGCTACTCCATCTCCTTCATCTAATGATTCTTTTTCAAGTCAAGATCAAAGTATCCCACCATCCTCATGTCAAGGGCTCATCACACCTCTTCAAGAAATGCCAACATCATTGGATCATATGGTTGAAAACATTGAAAATTTCTCCACCATAACTATTGGAGACAATGATCAAAATCAATCCATCAATGAGAACTGTGAAGATATGTCTACCCCATCTAGTGATCAAATCAACATTCATCAAGAGCCATTTTTTAGTTATGATCAAGACCCCTCCTACAAAGATCTATTTTAAGGAGTGTTGACGATATTTGATCCTATTGACATAATCCATTATCCATTAACCAATGATCGTATTGAAAATGTCTCTACAATGCCTAATGAGTTAGAGGACATATCTCAAGAATATATTTCAAAGCATGATCAACAACTATCACCAAGGTCTAGCAATGGTCCCTCCCGAGGCATATTGACATCCTTCGATCTCACGATTGTCAACAGTGAAAGAATCTTGAACTCACCATTTGATCCAAGTCCACTCAAAGATCAAGAGGATATTGAGCCACTTCCCGCACCTTATGACAATGTCCAAAAACCCTTTGAAAGAAATCCATCCTTTGAAATCGACCCATGTCGAGAACTTGATTCAAAACATGTCGAAAGTAATTCCAGAATTAGTCAAGATCAAGGATTCGTATCTCCCAAATACTACAATGATCTAATGAGCACTTGCCTATCTATACAAGATATCACAAATGATGATCATATCCGTATAGCACATACTCCTCCATCTACCCATAATATGCTTTCTTTGGATGGACACATAGATGATCGTCATTCAAAACAAGAGTCTCATACTCTTACCAAGGAACAAGAGTCTCTTACTCTTAACATTTATACACATGGTCAAAATATAGAGAAATCCAGAGACATGTCAGAAATGGGTCATGAAGAAGGCTTCTACAAAAGTTGTGAATCAGAAACATCATGTGAAAGTATATCAAGAATGAATCATGAGGAACACTTTTACAAGGATAGTGAAGCATCAACACCTCTTGAAGGAGAATTACAATCCGATATCTCACAAGATCAAGATAAACATACCAATCAGGTATTCATCCCACTTATGGAAGATCCTATCACTTATAAACTTGGATCACTCACCTTTGTAAGGGAAAATTATCTTATCAATAAGGAATTTGTCACTTTTGAAGATCCACCACAGAGCAGAGAAGGATTAACACCTTGTTTCCAAGGTAAATCATATCCTATTGCAAATAGGCTTTTTCAGCAGATGAATTATCAAGGCAGAGGATTAGGCCTACATGAACAAGGAATCCTAGAACCAGTGCAGATTATTGGAAATCCTAAGAATCGAGGCCTTGGTTATTCGACAATCAAGGGATCTCAACATATTAGTAATACTTTCATAAAATTGGGGGCAACTTCATCTCAAGCAAATGTCAACATAGAGGGCACGAAGAATCTTTATGATGAAACCAATGCCAATACTACAACCAACCATGTCATGAATCTTCATCCACCCATCACCCCATCCACAAATTGGGACCAACGTCAAAAGAAAGACTTGAATCAAAGCATGAAGAACATTATAAAAGCAAAAGAAGCTAAGAATCATATCAGGCAAATCAAATACACTTGGATACCAAAAAATAAAAAGAAAGATTATCCCTATCAAACTCCATCAGTCAAAGAAACTATGGGGAAAAATAAAAAAGGGGCAAGTATCCATCAAAGATTCCACAAAGGCAAAAGCAAGCTTCTCAAGCAACATACAAAGTGTATCAATCAGTTGGTCCTAATTCCATGCATATTTCCACATCCACTCATCACTGCTCATCTTCCCAAGTTTGGAGAGTCAAAAGTTCCAAACTTTCAACTAATCCACCTTTTATTCCTAAAAGCACTCCATCCATACCTCCACGCATGATATCCAATTCTTTCATTGACCATGTGTTGGCAACAACTGTTCATCATAAGGATTCAGAAGGCACTCTATCGTGACGTGCGCACAAAGATGACGTTAACTCCGGTATCAGCAAAGCAGATCACAGATCTCAAAAGTTGCATTCAAGTGCACATATCTTGTCAAAACAACTTCTTCAAGTAGGATATCGATGGCACATTATGACAGAAGCATCAACATCAACACCACTAGGTGGTTCAGCATCAACTTAAAATCTCTCAGAAAATACAAAAAAATCAAAATAAGAGAAAAATCATTGCCTTGATGAAAACCTGGCAAACAGGCGTCTTGGCAACAACAAAAAAAAAAAAACATCAAAATCAAAAAATACAAAAATCCAAAAAAATCAGAAAAAGGATTGAAAACAGTAAAGAGAAAAATCGTCCTCTAGCAAAAACCACTTTGGTGGCACTTTGGACAGGTACCATGATGAAAACCTAGCAAACAAACGTCATGTGTAGAATTGAGCATCTATGTACACCAATTCAAGAGAAAGCATCTTATCATAAAGCCAACATTCCAGCCATATCATCTATTCATCCATGAACCGTTTATCTAGCCCATTACCATCTATTTACATTATCTTGATCTCGACAAATTTTGGTAAACACTTTACACTTGTTTATGGTAAACATCTTGACATGGGTCATTTTCATTGATCCTATCCAATCCAAACATTATCTGAGCCTCGAAGCATTATTTGAATGAGTATTCCTCTATTCGAACACCTTATCTTGTCACAAGATAATCCTTGGAATCCTTTGCATGCTTACAGTATCTATCCATACACCTATTCAAGAATCTACCCATGGCCATTCCATACATTGCTAGACATTGGGGGCAGACATTTACATCTTGCTTCAGGAGTGAATCTTGATATATATCCTCTAACTTATGTGGTGATTTGAACATTGGAAGACGTAAAATCAAATTGGTCAAGCATTGGCGAGCCAAAAGATCCAAATCACTAGCCCATGGTATATTTTGATAGGAAGACGCTCCTTATCAAGATTTTTCTTTTGTCGAACATCAATCTAAAAAATTCATATTAGTCACATCTAACTTGCGTGTCAGTGTCACATCAAATCATCAAAATAATTTTGTTCCAAATCAAGCTTCATCAATCTTGATCAATCGAATCCAATCAATTATCACCTTGTTTGACTTAACACACTTAGTCAAGCTATCATCTTGTGAACGAGTTTACTCTAGGATAACATAGCTTCCTTGGGTTTACAAATTCATTATCATCTTTGTTTGGCTTAACACACTTAGCCAAATTAACAAATCCATTATCACCTCGTTTGACTTAACACACTTAGTCAAACTATCAATCCATCAACCTTAGCTTGGTTTTCAACAAAATCTCAAAACAAAGCACTAATATTGTCATGCATGTCCATATCCAAATCATCAAAATCCAAAAAAAAATCAAAAAACATCAAAATTCAAAAAAATCAAAATATTCTTAAAATCCAAAGAAAAATCAATAAATCATATGCTTTCATCAATAAAATGGTCGTGTCTCACCCTAGGCTAGGGGGAAAATCCTGAACTCGTTGGGGGAAATCAACTTTTTTTGAGCAAACAAGCAACATGTGTCAATTATCAAGTATCGGATCAATAATTGAATATCCAATCAAGCCTGGTCAAAACAGCTTTGAGACATGTCATACGTTGAAACAGAAACAAACTGGATGATCTTAATTTGAATTCAATGAATAGAAAACTTAAAGCAATAAGTTGCAATTGTTGTTTTGATATTTGATGACATCATGTCTTTGGAGTGGTTCAATGATGTACTGAACTAGAATCACAAGGAAGAAGTATGATTTTTCTTTGCTTGGTGTCTATAAGTTAATCCTTAGTATGATGCAAATTGGTCATGGGACATGCTCTACAATGTATCATTGATGACATTTCAAAATTTGCATAAGGAAAATGGTTAACTTATGTCTGTTTATGCAAGCAATACTCAAGTCATCTTGGTTCAATTATACCTCGATGCTTGTATTAACTTGCTACATCGAACATTATGAAAGTAGTACTCAGGTCATCATTGGTGTTAACATACCCTTTGATGCTTGTACTAACTTTCAACATATCAAAAGGCTGAATGATGACAATTAAGCACAACAAGAAATGGTAACAGGGAGAATGATTCATTATTTCATTTAGGATTGCATAATTCATTTGCATTTCGAGGGACTTTTTAAATAGATTTTTGAGGGTTGGCCACATTCTTGAATATCTTTTTCAGACAACGGTTGAGTATGACTGGACATTTTTTACATCTCATTTTCATTATCATTCACATTCATTTCACATCATTTTCCATTATCATTATCATTGCACTTGCATACTTACATCATTTCATTTCATTATCATCTCATTTTATTCATCATGATCATTATCATATCCATCACATCTAATCTGCATCATCTCAATCAATTCATCCAATCATTTCTTCCAATCTCATCTTATCAATCAATTCAATCTAGCACAAATCATTTAATCATACCTTTGGTCTTGTTCCTAGCCTTACTGCAAGCCTCGATCATCATCATCATCATCATCAGGATGTATCCTTCCCTAATCAACAACACTATCAATATCATCAAGCAATCATGCAAATCAATCAGCAATGGATATCATCAATCAATCAGTACATCAAGAAAATCTATCAATACTATTTGTTTTTCATATTGCATGGAAACAAATTTAATAGTCATCGTGACTCAATCTATTTGACTTTCAATTAGGAAAGCAAATCTATCAATACTATTTGTTTTTCATATCACATGGAAACAAATTTAACAGTCATCGCGACTCAATCTATTTGACTTTCAATCAGGAAAGCAAATCTATCAATACTATTTGTTTTTCATATCGCATGGAAGAAAATTTATCAATCAAATCAAATCTACTATTTGTTTTTCATATCGCATGGAAGCAAATTTATCAATCAAATCAAATCTACTATTTGTTTTCCATATCGCATGGAAGCAAATTTATCAATCAAGGCAAAATCAAAGTTCTTCATCTTCATATCAATCTTTCAATAGGGGTTTTCATCAAACCACCTTTATCGGTAGATGAATCAGATAACAAATCAGTAAAAATTTCCAAAAATCATCTTTATCTGATTCATCACCTGAGGGGGCATATAGCATCGTTACTTTCAAAAATCTGGGGCAAAATTCTTTGAAGCAATGCGTAAAACACATCACTTCAAAGAGGGGCAAAATGTACACATCTAAAATTGGTCACAGTTGATTGAACCTGTTAATTAATTAAATATAAATTATTTAATTAATATTCTTAAGTCATCTACATATAAATAAATTTAATTATTTATTTATATTGTTCATTTTCCAATTCTTCTAATTTAATTAAATAAATAAAGTTTATTTAATTAATGCTATCTTCTTCTTAATTAATTAAATAGATTTTACAATTTATTTAAATTAATTATCACAAGTTTAAATTCTAAATTTAAATGATATTCTTCTCTCCACATTTAATTAAATATTTTTGATATTTAATTAAAACACATTTCCAAATTTCTCACTCTTCCCACAAAATTAAATATTCTTAATATTTAATTAAAAGGCTTTTTCTCTTCTCACATAATTAAATATTTGCAATATTTAATTAAAGCCTTTTCATATTTCTTTCACACATAATTAAATATTTATTTATTTAATTATGAGAGACACCTTTCAATTGTCTCTTCATTTTCCATTTGTCTCTCAGAATTCCATCTCCTTTTCGAATTCTCGATCTCTCACCATTCATTTTAACAGGTTTGAACTCGACCGTCGATCTTGGCCAATCGAATTCCTACCTTCAAAAATCTATAAATACAACCCTCTTATGAGTTAAAAAGGACCTCGAATCTCAAATTTTCATGCGTAGTCACTATAGTTGCATAGAATTTCAATTTTCATAAAGCTTAATCTTTTAGCAATGCACATGCATTTTTATTAATCTCATTCTCTCAAGCTGCCATTCTACAAGCTGCTGTTTTAAACAACTGAGAGCAAGCATCTTGAAACGAATCCTTGGAGATAGAGGACAATGGGACGAATTTGAAGAAGTTGTGGTTTAGAGTTTGCATTTTGCTTTCCTTAATTAGTTTCTTTAATCTAATGTTTCATTGGTGTATTAGATTAGATTCATTTTGATTTACACATTCTAACATACACAGCATCTATTATTCCAATTGAGTGTGTTGGTGGTGAAACTCATTTTTTTGTTACATTTCCTGCTCCACCCGTGTCCATTGGTTTTGATATTCTTGATTATTTCATTGTAGCTCAGTGACCAGGTTTGGCTCATAGGATTGGAACTTCACAAGTTCCTCTCATAATTTAGCTCGCTTTATCTACGCTTGCTATGATAGGTGCTCAAATCCAGCATCCCTCGCCTTTTCCATTGCCAATAGGACATCGACCCTCTCCTTAATAATTCTTAGTTCTTTTTCCCTCTTCTTTAGCTAACGACTAGACTTGAGGGATTCGGTGGTCACCACCCACTGCATCTTCTCCATGAGCTCAAATTTTTCCTATGGTCGAGCCATGCTCAGATCAAGTCCCATGGCATACATGTTGTAATCATCGGGTTGCATCTCTCCTTGTGGTTTGACGATAGTCGAGTACATGGTCTCAAAATGAAGCGACTACTAAGCTTCATTGAAAATAGTTTGTACCTTCAACTCCACTGACCTTTTAGCATCCTTGGCTCTTTGTTTTTGGACCCTAATAGACCATGCTTATTTTTTCTTATCGCCCTCTGAAATAAATTCTCTCGGCGACTCGATGAGTCCACTTACAAAAGGTACAGTGGGAGGAAGGACAAAAGGGAATGAGAGGGTAATGTTTCCGAGTGATTTCTTTCTCGAAAGACTAACTGTTTGTAGGGAGAAATGAGGGACATGCCAAAATGTAGTTTTTGAACTAGCGGGAGGACTTAAGGGAAGCGGTGGTTGAAGCAGACTCACGGTAGATTCCATCAACTGGGTAGACTGGATTGGGGTCGACACATTAGTAGCAAGAGAGGTATCAACAATGTCCACAGAGAGAAAATGTGAAGCTCTAGCAGATGCGAAATGGGCTGAGACAAAATCTATAAGGGTTCATGGTGGATTAAAAGAAACTTGTGTCATATGGGAGAACTGTGTGAAACCTCCCGCGACCATTGTAGTAGAAGTTGAAAAGGAAGGGCCAGTGCTTGGAGTAAGGGGCACCATAGACACAACAAGAGTTACAAAATATTGTGAAGCAAGAGAAGAGGGAATGAAAGATACTTGTGGCACAGATGATTGTGATCCTTGGCTTGTTGTGAGCTCTTGGCCTGCCTCAGGCTCCTACGAACACTCTCTATAAGATGCTCTAGTGCATTGTCATTTAACAGGTGGCGAGTCTTCCACCACTATGGTCACCAACTACTACTACTAGGTTGTTCTATTTCTCTTTGCGGTCTAGGTGCAGGTTAGTGAAGCCCTAACACATGATATGTTCACTCATACTTTGAAGAAACCTTAATAGGTTGCTTCATCGCCTTCTCTTTTTGTTGTGCCGGGGCCATTTGAACCTCCATTTCCTTCACTCCTCCTTCCTCAGTACACGTTTCATCCTCCGAGAGGTCGGCATCTTCCTCATCATTTGCATCAGAATCAAAATTCTCATCATTCCACAATTTATCAAGCCTTTCATCCATCTCTATGCTTTCATAAGGGGCATCAGGTCGTTGGATTTCTTATTGGTAAATCCAAAAATCCTTAATCTTTTCTTCACTCCAGTTGAAATTTCTCAGCAAATTATTGCAAAGATTAGCCCCAATCTATTTTTTTTTTCATATTTCCTTGACTGGAAATAGAACTTAAGCCATGGTGGTCGACTATCTCCGATTATAATATGGACTAGGTCCACCATCAGGTGATTTGCATCCTCCATTGGATTTCATCGCTTCTCCCAATAAGGTCGGGGGTTGTGCGTTACCTTGACATATTCATTTGGTAAGTCATTTTCGGTGTTATAATTCCATTTATCACAAATCCACACCAACCCTAGATGGTCCAACTTTGCTTCTAGCAGTTTATGCATCTGCTTCTTGGCCATAATCATTGTCTTAAAGCTCAACGACCAGCTGAAAAATCCCTTCTTCTTAGGTTTTCCTCCACAAAAGGTGAATTCAATAATTGATACCTGCCAAAACATTTTGAGAGCTAGCACTCGATTTGTGAGACATGCCAAAAGTTAGAATGGTTCCCCAATGAAGTCGCACATCTGGATGAATGTGAAATATTCTCCTAGAAACTAGTTGCATTTCAAGGTGAAATTTTTCATGTACTCTGTTTGGTCTGAGTTAAGCCATAAAATACCGCCATTCTCCCTCAAATCTTGTAGAATCGGAGTCAAGAAATAATCCAAAAACACTTAATAATAATAGGTTGCATAGAGTAGAGGAGTCCATACAGAAACTGGCCTTCTCCTCTGGTTTTCATCAAATATGGCCAACCCTATATATTTCTTGAAGAAGTTAGGGTTCTAATGCAAAAACATGTGGGTGGGGAAGGAAAGAAACCTAAACCTATGTTGTGTCATGTACTCCGCTATCTAGATCAGCATCTCCTTGATGAGGAATTTTGTGAAGTTGTACCAGAAAAGAGAATGTTTCCTATGAAACTAGAACCCCAAGCCTAGTTGAAATTCCTAAACATGTCTATTAGTGTCTAGGTTGCAAACAAATTCCATCATTGAGAAGGAATCCTTCATGTCCACATTGAAGGCTTTATGCGATGTCGGGATCTATGGTAGAGTTTTCTAAGCTTCTTTAGGCCTTTGGGTTTCTTTTTTATAAAAATCCAGAAAAAAATATTTGGTTTTCCATATGTTCTCTCCCTTTTTTGGAGTGAATGACTCCATCTTGTCCACTTTGGAGCTTCGTTCTAGGATGCACAACATGTCCCAGATAGCCTCTTTGTAGATATTAACTCTTAGCTCTCATACCCTGATGGTGTTGGTAGCCGAGTTGAAATGCTTGATGGCTTCGTCGACCAGTTCTGAGAAGTAGTGCACGAACAGGACCATATATTGTGGAAGCCCAATGAACCAACACTTATGTGCCAAGGAATCCAAGTCGCTATTTTTCTTCATCCTTTCGCAGACCACCTCCCTAAGAGTCTTAGGTTTCTTCTCAAGGATAGGATCATATATGTTATAACATATTTCTTTTATTCAACTCTAGTCTTTGTGGTTTTTCTTCTTTTTTGTGACCTTTGTATTCACCCACATTGGTTTATCTAGTATCCTAAGTGAAGCATAAGAGATTTTTTCAAAGATATAGGTGGTGGGTGTTACACACATGACATCATACAAACTTTGTGTTTCTTTGCCTTGCATTTTTGTTTGAGAACTTTGGGTTGCTTCCATTTTTGCCATTTTTTCCTCAAAAAGCACACTGAAGTGGTATCAATGGAACCTAAAACACTATTCAAGGCTCTAAACACAAACCCAGATGGATTAATGCCTTTTGCTTTGGGTTCAATCCACACTAGAGGAGTGAATCTCCTATAGCTATTTCTCTACACTTAGTTGTTTTGTCGTTATTCTGGACCACGCTTAGGTTTTCTCAACAATTTTTCACTCAAAATCCTTTTGCGTATTTAGGAAGCTTCTACTCTATTTAGCTCTTGTATGCAATACTTAGCTTTTTCCTTTGATTTTTCTTCTTTAAAGTGGTAGACAATGGTTTCCTTTTTGCATTAAATTCGGCATGTACTACCAACTCTCTTGCCCATGTGAAAATAATTACTTGCCCTTTTGAAAATATAGGAATTCATAATGGCATTAGCGATCACATCTTTCGATGTGATTTTCCTAGGGAATTAAGCCACCAATTAAAAACTTGCTAACCTTTCACATGCTTTGGAAATTAATATCCAAAAGGAATAATTAAGCCAAAGATGTACTGAGTACTTAAAAATACTTGTATCCTGCCTTGAAGCTTCAAATTGCCTACAGTGTGACACCTCAATGCCAGTCTATATGAGCTATCACTTGGGACTGCCACCAACTTGCTTTAATTAATTATCGCTCATTAATCCTACACGCATCAATTCGTATTTGTAGACGCAACTTGGTGGGAATTTTGAGTTGGCCTTTGGCAGGATTCTCGAGTTAACACTCGATTATAATCATGCTTATGACATGTAACTATCTTGGATGTTTCTATAAATAGGCCCTACGATGGTAGAAAAATCACACTTAGCATTTTAGCAAGAATTAGCATTTAGGTAGTTGGATAGGATTAGCATTTGCATAGAGATAGACTTAGATAGCTGATCAAAGCTTAGTATCATGAATACTCCCATTAGGTTAGTTTGTAACAAATCCCAAAAAAAAAATTTAGAGGAGATTTTCAATAGGCAACTGAAAAGGATGACTAAGAATAAGCATTCTCTGGCTATCATAGCCATGAAATGGGTTATGGGGATGGATTGTGTTGAATACAAATATAAGTATAGAGTGAACATGAATATCTATTCCCACTTCAATGCTTATTTTCTCGACATCTAGGTCCCCAAGGGTATCATCTTATGTTTGACCCTTCAAATTTTCTCAAAGAAATACCTTGGTGGCCTTGGAGAGGTGGTGACTAATCCTGTATATGTCATGGGCCTTTCGGTGGAAAGTGACCTATGGAAGTACATTGAAGAGGATGTCATGGTACCATGGGTGCCATTTATGAGTGGGTTTCAGCTTCTTTCACAAACTGAGCACTGTGAGAGAGCCACCTGTGCATGTCAGTTCCTATTGCACTGCTACAATGTGGTGCTATTTTATTACGTGGACTGGTACACAGATTTCAGGAACCTTGTGTTCCATCCACTGCTTGCTCTTGTTGTCATGAACAATGTTGGTGCTCCTAGCCTCATTGCTGCTGATGACAACCTTCTTGGTGGTGATAATAATCCTTCTGCTGATGATAATGCTTCTGCTCCTCCAGCCAATTAAATTTTCAAGCACTTTTTTGCCCTTTTTGTATATATATGCCTAGAAAAGGATTTCTCGTACATATATATTAATAAGTTGCATAATATATAGATATACTTTTGAACATATGGCCTCAGAGCCATTTTTAAAATGTATTTACCAAAGCATATATATAACGAATATACTTGCTTACTAAACTTCCTATCTCTTTTCATGTGGTTCTGCAATATGGGTTTACTTTAATTCTTCACACATGAGTTTATTTTTCTACATCATGGGTAGAATTCACTTTTCTCTACTCTTGCACTATGAAATTTATTGAAAGATTGGCCAACAAAACACAAAGGAAAAATAATTGCAATACTTACATATTTACACGGGTGAAATAAGTGAAGCTTAATTAAACAATTTTAGGTGAATTCCATTAACCGGAATACCCAACACTTCTTGTTCCATGTTTTCTAATGCAAATGCATTGTTTTGTTTGCACTGAATTATTTTGAAAGGGCCCTCCCATAAACTGTCAAATTTTCCATGTTGGCCAGGCTTCGTGCCCCTTTCATTGAACTTTAATACTAAGTCTTCGCACTTTAGACCTTGGTCTAAGGCTTTCTTGTCGAACCATATCTTAACCACTTGTTGGTAGTTGGACATGGCTATCAGGTCTTTTTTCCCTTTTTTCTTGCACTTCCAGCAACTCGGCCAACCGAACCTCCATAGCTCCATTTTCTTCGATTTCCAGGGACTTGAGCAGCTATAATGCTAGGATTTCCATAGAGATGGGCAACAGTGCCTCCTTCCCGTATACCAATTCATATGACAAATTTTTGAGGGCCTACTTGGGAGTTATGTTGTCTACCCAGAGCGTTGCTCGAAGGTTCTTATGCCACTCCTTCTCATGGTCTGACCTGATCCTTTTAATGAGTCTGACCAAATTTTTGTTAGTCGACTCAGCCAAGTCGTTCCCCTATAGGTAGTAATTTGATGACATTTTTAAGAATATGGCATGCACAAGAGCTAATTGGCATACCTTAGAGCCTAGTAAACCCTTGGTGTTGTCCAAAATGATATTTTTTGGTGGGCCAAATCTCGTCACCAATCCCTCAAGGAAGTCCACAATCTTTGCCTCCGTCGCATTTTTCAGTGGCATGGCTTCATTCCATCTAGTGAAGTAGTATATGGTGGTGAGAATCCACTTGTGGCCTGCACTAGAGGTGGGGTTGATCATTTTGATGAAATCTAGCCCCCATTGTGTGAATGGCTCACCCACTACTATCAGATTGAGAGGCATTACAGAATTTTTTCTTCTTCCTTTGAAGAATTGGCATTCTTTGCAAGATTTTATCACCTTGTATGAGTCATTGAATAGCATAGGCCAGAAGTATTTGGAGCATAGGATTTTGATGGTGGTGTTTTTCGCAGATAAGTATCTGCCTAAAGGACCATTGTGGAAGGTGCTGAGAATTCTCTTCACTTGCTTTGTAGTGACGCATTGAAGTAAAATGCCATTGAAATTCCTCTTGAAGAGGACCCCTTTAACAAGGGAATATTCGCTATTTTTCAACCAGTAGAATATTCTCTTTTGAGAAAGAAGTCTCAGTAGATATTTTTTGGTGTGCATGAATCTCACTCTATCTGCCAAGCAGCAGCCTTCAGGCTCAGACTCATTTGTTAGAACTGGCTCTGATTGCTCTTCTTTAGCATTCATTTCCTTATCATGAACCAAATATTCGCATAGCCCTCTTCCTCGAATGGTATTTGTAGGCCTGACCTTAATGTTGTATTCAAGGATCTTGGTGATCCAATTGGCCCATTTTTTGTGATTTTTCCTTCCATGATGTATTCACGCACACTAGAATGTGCGACATAAACAATAACCTTATTGCAAGATATAAGATGTTGAAACTTCTTGAGTCCCTTTACAATTTCAAATGCTTTCCTTTCGACGAAGTTGTATTTTGTCTCATATTCCTTTAAGGTCTAGGAATGAAATACTATCGGATGTTCTCCCTTTCCTTCATTGTCCTTTTGAGTCAAAATAAGAGCGATGCTTGTCTTGCTACTGAATACATACATTAGGAAGCCCTTAGATAGGTCTGGATTTACTAGTATAGGAGCTGAAGAAATAGAATCCTTAATCTTCTTGAAGGATTCTCTAACTTCTTTCGTCCATTTGAATAATTGATACTTTTTCAGCATCAAGGTGATTGGTTTAATTATTCTTACAAAATCAGAAATAAATTTTCTTACAAAGTTAACCCTCCCCAAAAAAGACTGAACTCCCTTTTTGTTGACTGGTAGGGGAAGTTCCCTTATTGCTTTTACCCTCTCAGGATCAATTGTGATTCCATCTTTAGACACTACATGTACCAATAACTTTCTTACAGTACTCCGAAGACATATTTTTTCAGGTTCAGGGATACCCTGAACTCCTGGAATTTTTTGAAAACTACCTCTAGATGATCAAAATGATCATCTTTAGATTTGGAGAATACCGTCATATCATCTAAATAGATTAGGATAATCTTGTTGATCAATTCACTAAAAGTGATATCCATTGCCCGCTGGAAAGTGGCTCCTACATTCGAGATTTTGAAAGGCATTTTAGCATATGAGAATGTTCCCCACTTGGTAGTGAACATTGTCTTGTGTTGGTCCTCTTCTTTGACTCAGACCTAATTGTAACCTCAAAAGCCATCTAACAAAGAAAACATCTTTGAACCAACCACAGTCTGTAAGATCGATTCTATGGAAGGCAGTGGGTAGTGATCCTTTAGTGATGCCCTGTTTAGGTCCCAGAAATCAACATAGAGATGAATGTCTCCATTCTTTTTTCAAACTGGAACAAGGTTAGACACCCATGTATTATGCTTGATTGGAAACACAATCTTAGACTGGATCAAATTTCTTAGCTCCCGTGCCACCAACACTTCAATCTTCAGAATTATTGGCCTTTTCTTTTGTCGAATAGGTTTAGCACCTTTCGTTAGTTCAATAGTGTGTTGGATGATTTTGGGATCATATCCCCTAAGGTCATCATATGACCAGGCCAATACTGCTTCATATTTTTCACAAAAGTGCATGAGTTTGTCCTTGTCATGCTGTGGGACATCCTTCCCGACTTTGAGCTTCTTTCCATCTCTGGCCTAAAGGTCCACATAGTCATTTTTTTCTGCCACAAACCTTCTCTTGTCATTTCTCGCATCATCACAATTGAACAGGTTTTCGAGAGTGACCAGTCTCTTCGGAAGCTTGTTAGACCTTAGCTGAATGATTTTCCATTCATATGCTTCCTCAATTTTTAGCTGGAGCTGATCGAAAAATTGTCCCGATTGTTGGATGAACAAGGCAATGTGTTCATCACTTTTGAACACTTTCCAGCTCTGATCATTATCTAGAATGGAGGGTCAAACAATCACTGGCACATAGTGTATTTTCTTAATCAAGTAGGAGATAGGATCAAACTGAGATCCTATTATTTCCATGTGATCTGTAGTTGAATTTTTCTCCCTAGGCATTGCTTGGATGTTAAAATCCTTGAAACCTTCAATGAGGTCCCAAAATCTATGTCTACAAGACCGCATACAAACAATTTTCATCAGAGATATGTTTTAGACCTAATTAACTATTAGTCAAAGTCTCTGAACACCCATCCACTCTGTGAGGCTTAGACCTTGCACAAGGCCCTCATATTTGGCTTCGTTGTTCGAGTAAGAAAATTGGAAGCCGAAAGACCTGATAGTTTCCTTATTTATCAAAGATTTCAAACATATCCTAGCACCAGCACCAACTTTTCACCTTGCACCATGAAAGTGCAACATCCACAACTCTGAGGCTTGATCAACTACGGGGTCCTTTATAACCTTCGGGATTTCTCGATCTTCATCATAGATGACATAGGTGCCTGACCCAAAATCATGATAGTTTCCAAAAGGATCAACATCTATGTATTCTCTCAAGAGGACTTCTTCTTGATTGGTCAAGTCTCTAGTCACGTTTTCATCCTTCAGTTGCTCGGTACTGTATGTTTCTTCTTTAGTGAAAGAAGTATGAGTGGCCTAAAATTTGATCATGGCTTCATCAACCACATGTTTTGAATGCAAATATTTGGACACTATTTTTATTTTAGATTTGTTCTTGGTCATGAGGATCAGGTGTGACCAATCTAAAGAAAGGTATCCACCTATATTTGAAGTGAATTCCCTGGATAGAAAGAGGTCAAACATGGGAGGAACATCTATAATCACAGTATCTTACGGGACTGTGATGCTTGGGCAGGCGAATAAGGTCAAGGGGTGGTCTTTGATGAAACCTATGGTTTTGAATTTGTTCCCATCGAGATGCATAACCCCCTTCTCAAAGGTTCATAGCTAAGTTCTAAGGCTCCAGCTATTTTCTTGGGCATTACCGTGGTGCTAGCGCTAGCGTCAATCATGACATTATGCAATAATTTCTTCCCCACAATAAGAGTTAAGAAAAAGGTCTTGGGTTTTGTCTTCTCTCTAACCTCGATAGAGGTCTCTTCTGCACTATTTGTAAGAACTTTAGCTAGAGGTGATGGGGCCACGGTCTTTTCTTTAAGCGATTCCTCTATATATTCAATAATTGCATCTTCCCGGAGGGCCTTTTGTAGCAATGACTTCTACTCCGGAATAGCTAATATCTCCCAAAGGGATACATTAACAGAATATTTTTTTAATTGTTCCACCACATTGAATGGTAGTGGATTTAAAGGCTTTTGTTCTTTATCCCTAGTTATAACAATCTCCTTGCGTAGCTGCAGTTGTAGAGCAATTGTGAAAGGACTACGGGATTGGTTGGGGATGCTTCTAGGCTACAAAGTGACCAATTTTCTCGTGAATCTCCTCTTTGAATGGGTATTGTAGTTGGATTACACCTGTGGAGTCTTTGATTTGGATGTCTCATATGTGAATACCGCTTCCTCTCCTTCCATCCATGAGAAGAGCGTGTGATCATGAGCTATGTCCTTTTCTTGTTCAAGGGACTTTCCTTGCATTTGAGCAGTGAGTACCACATTTTCCATTTGTGGAGAGGCATATGTAAAACCTCCTAAACTTGGTGCCAAACCTTGGCTACACTATTTTGTAACCTTTTGTTGTAAGTTTTTGCACGAACAATTTCGAGGCATGTGCGCATCGCTGCAGGGGAAGCACCAGGGATTGATACCTTCAGTGAGGTCGTTCTACCCTGCGGTCAACTCTCTACTTGTACTTGGCTAAGTAGCTCCCAACAGGGTGGGCATTGGTACTATTTGATTAGTCATCTGAGCCTCCGAATTTGTGTGCGCACCTCCGTGATATTGGCATTATTGGTAGGAGGGTCTTTCGCTTTGATAATTTTCGTAGGTCGGCCTTGGAGGAGTGGCCTAATTGTGCTTGATGGTAGTTACTTCATTTGCTAGATTCCATAATAATTATTTTATGTTGCTCATCTCATCCTTTGAAGAGCTAGATGTAGAAGCAACACTTTGTGGTGCACCTAGATATGTGTACATGGATTGAGGAGGTGCAGGTGCACTGGTAGATGGCATCTCCTTGGCAGGAACTAATACCTCAAGAAATATAGGCATGATGGGCCAAGGTGGTAACTTCCCGACATCGATCAGATTTTTTTTCACCTTGATTTTTATGTTGTATGCATCTGATAGAGTGGTTATGGCAAGAGACTGGATCATCATCAAGATATCAGCGTTGATGGATTTCAAGTAGAACATGAATGCCAACTCAATCGGCAGCTGGATAGAAGCCTGAATTCTCTTCCAAGTTATGTGAAATCAGGCATTGAAGTTATTCATGGCTTCATGAGGAGCCCATTTTATAGTTTCCAACTGATGGTATAGTGAGGACTGATCCCCCTCATTTGAAAATCTCTCATAGAAAGGATCTTCGAGGTGATCCTAGGCACCGATGGTGTTAGCTAGTAAAGTGTGGTACCAATCTAATGCTTTACCCCTGAAAGAGGTTGCGAGCAACCTTAGCGCTATATTTTGATATATAACTCAATACACCAAACACACTTCTGCCACATCTTGCAGATGTTCAGAAGCTATTCTTGAGCCATCCTCGATAAATTTAGGTATACATTTTAGAGCAGATATTGGGATAGGGGCCCAAATGGTGGGTGCAACTAGTGCTACAAGGGGACTTCTGGCATCCTATGCCATATAATTTTTGTTTGCAACCTGCAACATGGCTAGCGGAGGGATCAAAAAGTTCATTGGATGAGTTTGGTTTCATGTTGCTACTAGTAGAGGCACTAACAAACCAGGGTTATTCGTTGTTTGAGACCTAGTAATAGGCCAATGGCTCATACACCCTCTTTTGATTTAGGTACATTTAAGTTGTCCCACTGGGCGTTCCAGAAAAAAGTAACTATTGATGCCAAAAATTGGCAAGGTAATAGCCTTTATGGGAAACTTAGTTAAAGGGGGGACCTATTGCAATAAACTGAGTGACCTCTGGGTTTTTAAAGAATCTAACTTCTTCTATAATTTGGGGGGTTAAAAAAGGAGATGAATGTAAAATTAAATCTAATCTAAGGTGATGCACCAAGAAGTAGATATGGGCATGATAAACCTATCTGTTAGATATGATTTAAGGGTCATTCAACAATCTGCTATGTCCCAGAATCATAGAAATCAAAATGGAAACCTGAATAACTCAATCAATGACATAAAATAACTTTCATACATTTACTAAAAAGAAGATTCAAAGACATGGTCTGAATCAGTAAGCTTATATTGAAATTATAGAAGTCTATGAATAAATTACTCGATACAAAGATGGAATGGTATAAAGCTTTATCAAATAGTCAAAAAATAGAAAGGTCAAACAATAGCATAGCCTGTGAATCTTATACAATAAGCCAAAATAATACGAGAGGCCTGGTGCCTTTCCGAAAATTTCTTTGTAAGTTTTGAACCCTTTCTTTGAAAGAAGAAGCAGTATTTATATGTAAAATCCCACCGCTTGGTAGGACAATAATGGAAAAGGTTCCTTCATCATGCACAATGATACCCAGAGTAATGGTTTACCTTAGGCCCTTGCAATAGAAACAATTCAAGCATAAACATGGTCTCCTTCGAACTAGATGCATCCCCTACAAATGATAGTGGTGGTCCTAGCAGAACATAGCACTGATATGTGTCACTCACCCATGATGGCGGTTAGAATACATGGAAATCCTAGCGAGGTTGTTGCTTACTCACTTATTCTTGATGGAGTTCATAGAAGAGCCATGTGCTGGCAGGTCAGGGCATGTGGTTCATTCCTCCCTCCTTGTGATGAAAACTTGTGCGGTGAAGACACGTGGAGGCACACTTTATGAACAACGTCGATAGTGGGGTCCACTAAAAGTGAACATGGGTCGATGATACGTGGCACTCGGACAGAGCCCGATAAGAAAGAAAAGAGAAGCAATCCAAAAGGGTGTGAATTGTTGACACGTGGAAGCATGGTGAAGCTGTTTAGAAGAGCAAAGGAATAAATCCCTTTGAAGAGCGCCTGGCAGACACATGGCAGCAGTTGGATGACACCTTTTAGAAAGGAGCCCAATGATGTTCAAACGGATGGGGCACGGGCCGGTACTTTGGAAAAAATAAAAATTACCCAAAGGGAGCTTGGGGAAATTTATGTTCACAGGTACCTTTCGGTTTGACTAATGCACCGACACCTTTTATGAACCTCATGAATAGTGTATTTAGAAACTACTTGGATGACTTTATTTTGATCTTCATTGATGACATCCTAGTCTACTCGAATACTATCAAAGAACATGATAGGAACTTGAGGATAGTTTTTCAATAGCTAAGAGAAAGGAAACTCTTTGGGAAGTTGTCCAAGTGTTCATTCTATCATGATAGGGTGCACTATCTAGGCCATATTATTTCAGCTAAAGAATTCTATGTAGACACTAAGAAGATCAAGGTGATTGTGGAATAGTTGGGGCCTCAGAATGTATCAGAATTCTATAGCTTCATGGGCTTCATGGGGTACTATAGGAATTTTTTTCAAGGGTTCTCCCAAATTGCATCTCCTATTACCTCACTCGAAAGGAAGGGAACACAATTTGAATGGACTGAGAAATGTGAGTAGGAATTCCAACTCCTGAAAGAGAGGCTCATGAAAGAACTTTTGTCCATCCCTGATCCTAATGGGAGATTCATAGTAATCACAAATGCTTCAAGAGAGGGATTGGGAGAAATATTAATGCAATATGGACAAGTGGTAGAATATGAATCAAGAAAGCTCAAGCAACATTAAGTGAACTATGCGCCTCATTATTTAGAATTGTCCACAATAGTTCATTCCTTATAGATGTGGAGGAATTACCTTTTGGTAAATCCATTTGAACTAAAGACATACCACTTAGGATTGAGATACATATTTACTCAACCAAACCTTAATGCGTGGCAAAGAAGGTGGTTGGAGTTCCTTAGCGAGTATGAATTTGGAATTGAGTATATAAACGGAAAAGAGAATAGAGTGGCTAATCCTCTTAGTAGATGAAGATATTTGGCAGCCATAATCTCAACAAGGTCTAACTTGAAACAATAGGTGATTCAATATCCACCAGGGGATGAGCACTATGAGAGAGTGAAGAGCATCCTAGTAGTAAATCCTTCAGATCATCGATTTGATGGGTATGAGATCGAATCTAATGGTATCTTGAGATATCAAAGAAGAATGTATATTCTAGACTCTAGAGAGCTGAGAATGTTTTCTTTAGAAGAGGTTCACAATGCACCTTATTCAGGACACCTCGAAGTATCCAAGATGATCACAGAGTTGAAGACTCTGTATTTTTGGCCTAAAATCAAGAAGGATGTAGTGGAGTATGTAGCCAAATTCTTAGAGTGTCATCAAGTCAAGGTTGAGCATGCACATCCAATCAAGTTATTGTATCCTCATGACATACTTGAGTATAAATGGTAGGTGATCAGTATGGATTTTGTATAGAGGTTGTCATTGAGCAAGAACAAGCATGATGTTATCTTGGTCAGGATTGATAAGATGACTAAGGTTGTGCAGTTCATTCCAAGAAACCTTAAGGATGGATAGTTGACCTTGGCTAAGAAATTTGTCTAGGAGATCTTCTACTTGCATGGAGTTCTAGAGAATATCATTTTTGATAGGGACATATGGATGACCTCAAGGTTTTAAACGACCTTGAATGTTGCATTGGGGACCAAATTGAATTTCAACTCGACTTGTCATCCTTAGACTGAAGGGAAGACAAAGAGGTTGAATCAGGTAATTGAAGACCTCCTTCGAATGTATTGTATGGACCAACAGTATAGGTGGGAAGAATATTTTCCTTTGGTAGAGTTTTCTTGCAACAACTCTTATCATACATCCCTAGGCATGGCACCATTTGAAGCTCTATATGGGTGGAAATGTCGTACTCCCATCAGTTGGGATAAATTGGAGAACAAGATCATAGTAGGACCTTAAATTCTTAATGAAATAGAAGAAAAAATGAGGGTCATTAAGAGCAGACTGAAGGAGGCAACAGATCGACAGAAGAGTTATGTTAACAAGAATCAAACTCTTAGACAATTTGCAACTGGGGACAGTTTTTTCTTGAGAGTTAAAACTCAAAAGTTTTATTGGTTTTGGAAAGTCTTCCAAGTTGGCCCCAAGATATGTGGGGCCGTTTGAAGTATTGGAAGTGATTAACCCAATTTCTTATAGACTAGCTCCACTGCCTGCTCTAGCTTGACTTCATAATGTGTTTCATGTTTCTTTACTTAAGCCATATCATCTTAATGTGTCTCAGTGCTTCATTGGCAATCCTTGCAAGTACATGATCTAGGAGTGGTGCTAGTGGAGCCCATTAAAATCTTAGATAGACATAATATTAAGTTTTGGAGCAGAGATATCGCTCAGTTTAAGGTCCGAACCAATACCCAGAAGAGAGTGCTATTTGGGAGGATGTGAAAGAAATAGAACGCTCCTTTCCACATTTTCTTTCTTAAGAAAGAGACTTTAACATTTTTTCTTGAATTTTTTTTGGTTTGAGATACTATGATGTTTTGTGCTTTAATATTGAATGTGATGTTGAAACAAACATATATGATTTAACTTGAAGTGATGTTGAAATATGCATGCATAATTTGAATGTGGTATTGAAACAGGCATATATGCTCTAATTTTATTTGATGTTGAAATAGACTTATATAATTTGAAGTTATGTTGAAATAGGCATGTATGCTCAAATTTGACATGATATTTTTTTGATTTACTAGACATCGGGATTGTGTCTCTTCCAAGAGGGAAAGGATTTCATAACCCAATTTTATTGCATATTTATTATAATATGGTAAATTAAATTATTAAATAAATTCAATATATATTAAATGGAAATTTTTGAATTTTTGAAAATAGATTGAAAGAAGTTGACTGATGTTGACTATGTGATCTTTTGAAATTATCTTATATGTTATCAAGAATTGAACATTACTGATAAGCTTTGCAAGTGAAAGTGTGTGCAGTTGCAGGGTGACAGATTGAAGGATGAGAGCATGGTTGAAGTAGGATTGTTTAGCCAGATTGAACGGTAAGCTGATTGGAATGTGGGTGCACAAACGACAAAAGGCATGATAACTTGCATTTGGACTATTTTGCATATATAGAAGAACATAAATACATGATTTGAATTCTCTGAGTGACTGAAAATGAATGGCTTGTAGATTAAATTGTCTACCTAAATTCAATTTCTTGAAGAAAATGAAAGTACATATTTTAAAGTATGAATAAAAAGGATAAGGGTTTCATTATGTGAAAATTATATGTGGATGCTCGAAGTGAAATAAAGTTCTTATTTTATTCAATGATTGCATATGAAACCCATAAAACCTCCAAGAAAAAAATCCACACACACACACATATATATACATATATATACATGTATATATACATATATATACATATATATACATGTATATATACATATATATACATATATACATGTATATGTGTAAATGTGAATACATATATTATATATATATAAATAATGGAGAATATAGTAAATGTGAATGAATGTCATATAAATACATATAAATATATATACATATATACATATACATACTTATATACATATACATACTTATATTCTTTTGAAAATTGAATTTGATAATCGATATTATCCATATCAGCCTATTTGAAAATCTAATGAAAATCATGAAGGCATCCCACGAAGGATGTGGTCTACAATAACATTATGGAAATATTCACACCAAGATAGTGGTTGGCGGCTATGGCAATAATATCATAATGGTAATGCCCCAACAACATGAATTTAGCAATGTTTCCATTTTTAATTCACAACTCTTAAAAAAAGCACAACGAATTGAATTGACTGGTTGAAAGGAATAAAACATGGAAGAGCTTGTGGAAGTGGAAAAATCAGAGGCAAGCTTCACTAAAGCTCGATTAATTACGTAAATGGATTTCTTTAGAAATGAGCTCGATTTTTATTATCATTTCCTCAACATGCTAGTGGTATTTTTTTCATTATGTCAAATGATTCATTAACGCAGTAAAATGTAATTTTATGTTTGAGTTGCTACGACCTTGAGCTGAGTATTGTGTTAATTTCAACTCACCTTTTTGGGTTGCACGACCAGTGGCATTCCTTGCATGAGCATTACCTAAGTTAGAGCCTTATCGAGTATCTCACAAAGCTAGGCCAACGCTTAGAGCCATTAAGATGTGGATGTCACTCAAACTTGCACTATGGTGCTATCCATACAATGGCTATCAGAATCTCATTCCGATCAACTATGTATTTATGTATGCTTAAACTTGTAGAGGATTGATTGTCAATCCTATGAGAAGGGTATAATACCTTGTGTTTTCCTTCAAATGTATCGATTTCCCTTCTATCGACTAGGCCGATAATGGTAAAGGGGCTTAAAAATTTTCTTGAGAATGTGTCATATGTATTACAATGCCACCATGGTTCAGTAGGAACGATAGAGAAATCTTAGTTTAAGACTCATTAAACCCAAGTAGGGTTCGATCTGTATGATCAACAAGTTGTTTCTTTGTAATTATTATAGATATGAGTATTCATGTCGATTATGAGTGGTGTAAAACTAGCATGCCTTTAAGGGCATAATCATATATGTCCCTTGTTTCTAAGAAAGAAATGCATCAAATCTATAATAAATAGTTGATTCTAGAACGACCAATGAATGTTTGTTTGTAAGATTGAAAATACATAAGTTCTTCTTAGAACCCTGAAACTTTCGATTCTTATTTCATAACCGAATGTTTGTTCAAGATTATAATCGACAAGCATGTCAATCTTAGAATAATTTCATTTATACATAGTTTCACATTGAATTTCACTAATGATAAGTTATCATAACCCAATTTTGTTGCATATTTATTATAATATGGAAAATTGAATTATTGAATAAATTCAATTAAATATTAAATGGAGATTTTGGAATTTTTGAAAAATAAATGAAAGAAGTTGACTGATGTTGACTTTGCAAAATTTTGGAAATTATTTTATATGTTACAAATGATTGAACTTTACTAATCAATTTTCAAGTGCAAGCGTGTGTAGTTGCAAGGTGACAGGTTGAAGGACGAGAACACGGTTGAAGTAGGATTGTTTAGCCGAATGGAACGGTAAGCTAGTTAGAATTTGGGTGAACACACCACAAATGGCATGATGATTTGCATTTGAATTAATTTGCATATGTAAGAGAACAAAATTTCTTGACTCGAAATGTCTTTGTTATTGAAATTAATGGCTTGTAGATTAAAAATAATTGCCTACTTAAACTCTTTGTTTGAAGAAAACGAAAGCGAACATTGTAAAGAAAATTAATTTTTAGGTGTAGATATATATATATATATATATATATATATATATAAATGCTCGAAATGAAAATTCAAGTTCCTTACTTTAAGTACTAGTGTATGGAACTTATAAACCATTCCAAACAAACAACTTATATATGAATTCATATATAAATATATATACATGTATACATGTATGTAAATAAATACGATTACATACATATATATATATATATATATATATATATATATATATAAATAAGTATACACATTATTTGAATACAAGGTAAATGTGAATGAAATCATTTAAATGAATATAGATATATAAATATATATGTATATGTATATGTATATATATATGTATATATATATATATATATATTACATATATATACATACATATACATACATATGTATATATATTCAAATTCATATTGAATTCAAAGTTGATAACCAAAATATTCTAATTTAGACTCTTCGAAATGAAGAAGAAATCATCCACTAAGGACGTGGACTGCCACCATCTTAATGACAATAATCAAATCCAAAGGTGGTTGGTGACATGGCAGTAATGCCATCACCTAGAAAATATGCAAAGATAGTGTATTGTTTCCATATTTTTGGAGGAATAAATGCACAAAAAAGAAGAGGAGGAACAATTTGGGGGATTCAAAAGGAACAAGCAAAGGACGTGCTCAAAAAGTAGGAAAAAAATATGAGGAAAATGCCACCAAAAGCTTGATTTGGAGGTAAATTGATCTCCCCTTTTTTCATAGACTTAGCTTTAATATTATTATTGAATCAAGCAAGAAATAATCTTTATTTCATTGAATGATTTCAAAGTACAATATAATGAGTAGTAATTTTTTGTTTATGTATCAGCCTTGAGCCGAATGTATTAAGTTTTTAACCCACTATGTGGTAGTCACATGGCCTACAACCAGCTAGTTTGGAGAGTATAATGCATTTTAAGCCTTCATGGTTATGAGTAGAGCTAGGCCAAGGCTCAAAATCCTTGTGGGTCTTGACCATCATATCTATTATACATGAAAATGTTAAGCCTTGAGAAGGCTTACGGAAATTATTTCGTATAACTATGTCACTTGTAAATATTTTTCTTTGTATAAGATCGAATACAATCCTATGGGAGGGCGTGAACCCCCTATTTTTATGTATTTCTTTTATTTTCATCCATGCTTGTTATTGAATGGGTCGATAATAGAAAAGGGTAATATTTGAATGTTTTTAGAGCATTATATATGCATGTATGTTGATATTTTTTGTGAGCCAACTCCATTCGATAAGAATGATGGTATGAATTTAAGCTTGAGACACACCAAGCCTTGCTTGGGTCAACGAGCTGATTTCCTTAATATAAAAATGGTACAGACATAATTCTACATGTATAATTGTTGGATGCATGGGATAAACCAGTAAGCCCTCATGGGAAATTTCAATATATCTTTGATACTTAGAAAGAAGATGCCTGACCATTGAGATTGGTCAATCTAGACCAATCGTAGTTTGTTTTTTTGCAGCCTGAAAAGGAAAGAGTATTGTTTGAATCTTAAGCTTATCTGCTTTATTTGACTGAAATATTTTCTCAAGTATTTCATTGACAAAAATTTCAAACATAGTTTCTTTATAATATTATTTAGTTGATCATCAAATTTCTAGTGATGAAAGTGTTCAAGAATCTGAATAATAGACATTTTGTCCTTATGTATGAAACTTGTCTATTTGATTTTTTTTATTTTCAGTTCATAGTGGAAAAACCGTTCTATTTTAAACAGTGAATATTTACTTGTAAAGTGATCATTTAGCATGTAAACAGCTTGAGATCAGCAAACAAAGTAAATAACATTATTTTTCTTTAAGAATAATTGTTTAGTTTGAAATAGTACTATGTTGATGTAAACAGTGATTATTCTTTTGCAAACGACACTATTTTATTGAAAAGTTATCTTTGTAGCTGAAAACAGTCTTGCCCAATAAACTATTTAGTCGAAAACAACTTGTTTATAACTATTTAGTAGGAAACAATACTTGTTATGTTTAAAAAATAATATACATATGTAAACAACTTGATTTATAACTATTTAGTAAGAAATAGTACTTGTTCTATTTAAACAATGAATGTACAAATGTAAACAACTTGATTTATAATTGTTTAGTAAGAAATAGTACTTGTTATGTTTAAACAATGAATGTTCATATGTAAACAACTTGTTTTATAACTGTTTAGTAGGAAATAGTACTTGTTCTGTTTAAACAATGAATTTTCTTGTGTAGATAGTAATATTAGAATATCTCAGTTGTAAGTATGTAATAATAGTATGTGTGAAACTGTTAGCATAGACTTGTTATGATTCCTTATTTTTTACAAAGAAATGTCAACAAAATACTATTTTAAGATTGCAATCTAAATTTTATAATTATTTTAGAATGTATGCACAAATTTTAAACATAAGTAGGCACATATGTGTATGCACATAGACTTCGTCTATGTACATACACATACTTGTGACATACCTTCTTTTGTTTTTAGTACATTTATTAAAAGGAAATTTATTATGATGATAAGAAGAAAATAGTCATAAGAATGATATGACTGATTATTGAATTACTCTATGAATCATAAATCCAATTTTTGTATAGAGTATAAATTAATTTTTTTTTTCTTCTTTTGAAGACATTTGTGAAGGTATATTTTTAAATACTTGAACATAACAGTAATACCTTAGTTGACTAGAGCACCTCAGGGGGGAATATTACTAGAGGGTAGATAGCTATTATGAGATTTATAGTAGAAAGTTACCTTCCAGGATGGGTGCCGAAATGGAGTTTAGAGAGTATAGGTTTTCTTTACTAGAACTTATTTTTGTTGTTGTTGCAACACATTTATTATGCTTGGCCAAGCAATATAGTTCATTATGTATGTATGAACTTTTTGATTTCACTCTCTACCATTCCTAGCATAGATCTTGCACTTTCTTTTCTAACTTGTAGATAGAAATTGTATGTTGATGTATGGGAACACAACAAATTCCACCTTGCAGATTATTCTCTTGCTAAAAATTTTGTCTAGGGTCAAACATTCTCCAAGTCGAAAGAATACCAGGGAAACATAAGCTTCGTGGTTGGACAGTAAAGTGATTCAACCATGTTCTCATCCACCAATGGAGGCGAGTGTCAAAGAAGAACCTTAGTTTTTCACAAAACTATTATAGTGTAAGATGTAACTTGATGTGATTCATTCATGTACTTGATGAAAAGTGTACAATGTAAAGACTTCATAGCATTAGGAGCCAAGTCAAACTTGATATTGTAATTTGACTTTTGAAGTAAATATATGAATCTCTTACTCATTTTAAATGGACATGTGTAGCTATGATTGACTTTAGCCACTAGTTATGTCTTTTTAATTTAGATTATATTCATGTGTCATTTACAATAATATTAATTAAGTAATAATTTTGAATAGGTTATTACATAAGTGTTCAAATATCTGAATAATGGGAATTCTTCTTTCATGTATGAAGTTGGGCTAACTTGATTTGATAGTGCAATCTTATTGGCTTGCTTTGATATTGATAGATGAGTTAGTTGTAGACAACATTTATTACTAGAAAAACATCATTGTTCATTATCTTTTCATTGTAAGATAACCCTATTTTGTTAAAGACATTGAACATTGAATTGTACTGTTAGAATTTAGCATATGAGTTTCGAACTTTAGGAGGCATGAGCTATGGGAGGAACTCGCGCCAAAGATAGGTATGGACATCCCTCAAAGCATAGTGGAAATGGCATTGGAAGAAGGAAGCCCGCGGCCATCATTGGGGCACACACATCAACAGGTGAAGAAGTGGATGAGAGGCATGGAGGTGAGTAGCATGTGGAGAGCAGAGTGTTTGAGAGGGCAGTCACATGCATGGAGGATGGAGGCACCATCACACCAGGCACAAACAGCATCCGTTGAAAAGGCTTTGGAAACTTTCTTCCAAATGTTGGATGGAGAAGCCCACGTAACAGTTTGGAGAAGATGGAACCCTGCGCATGAAAGAAACAACTGCCTGCACCCTGTCAGCAACAGGAAACCAATAGGGGAAACCCACACCAGCATGCAAAAGACCCGCAGCCAGTGAGGGGAAGTCACAGGAGCGCGGCCTGATAGGAGAAGAGGCTTGTGGCTGGTAGAGAGTGGAGGGAGCAACAAGAGGTTCACATGGAAGGGAGCCCACAGAGGAGAACACCAGGCAGTAGGAGCCCGTGCCAGCAGAGAGTGGAATGGAGAGGATAGAGCCCACACCAGTAAATGGAGAGGCACGGCCAAAGGATGTACACAGATGAGAATAGAGAGGAGCAGGTGAGGTGGCCACACATCCACCAATGAACAAGGTTACAACCAGTAGGAAGATTGGGAGGCCACGCGTGTGGCACAATACAAAGATATGGGGTGCAGCCTGGAGAAAATGAAGACCAACGCAGTTAGTTGTAATGCTTTCCCCCTAGCCTACGTCAAATGAGTGATACAGCCCATGTCAAACCGGAGGCTCGAACAAATTTTGCATAACAAAAGCAAATTTTAGGGCATTCTCGCAAGCCTCGCGAGAATAATGCTGACAAGGGAAAAAGTATTGCGAGGTGTGTGAGCACGGGAGGAATTTTTATTAAAATTCTTCAAATGGTTAATGTTTGTGATCAAGACATGGTGGGCCCAGGAGAAATTTCAAAGGCATGGGTAAAATTTTAAATATGTACTCGATTGTGCAATCAGGTAAAATTGCACTTTTATGAGTAAAATAAAGTATTGTGGGAAATACTTTGTTAAAATATGAGGGCCGGTGAAATTTTAAATTGCCCACAAATGTGGTGAGTAATTTTAACAATTTTGGTGGGGGCGGGTGAAATTTTCCAGTGGCCCGTAAATAGTGGTTTTCACCAAATATTTAAGGGCAATGCTTTTAAATATTGTTGAATTTAAGGATTGGTTGCAAAGTAAAATTGTCATGGGGAAATAATTGGACAAAGTCAATAGCATATTCACTAAGGCTGTGTTTGTTAAAAACACCAGTTCATGGGGACACATTTTATTCAGCTATGAGGAAGAATGAACAAAAATAAAAGATGAGAGGATTTTCTCTTTATTAAAGATGAAATATTGTATATATCTGGAAAATGGAATTAAAAAATGTTTTAAATGAAAATTTAAAACATTAAGTGCATAGGATATGTAAAGTGAATTTTATATTCACTTCATATTCAAAGGGTCATTATTTGCTAAAGTATTGTTGCAGCAAATGAAGAGCAAAGAACAGCAAACAAAGTGTGCACAGGAATGGAGTTTTCTAGCTGCTGGATGAAATAATGAGATTCTCTAGCTGGGCATGTTTTATGTTGCTAGACAATGATGAGTAGATGTTGTTTGAGGGAATGTTTGTTGCTGCAGGGAAGAGAAGATATTATTTTCAATTTGACCAACAGGAATGGAGCTGCCATGTGTCTGCAACAGATTCGAATTTAGGGCTTCTTCTATTTCCTTCATTCTTCTATATCTTCTTTTCTCTTCTCATTGTAAAGGGTTCTGAGTTTTTGTATTGGGCTGGGTAGATAGAGGTTTGTTAACTCTAAGTTATTTTGAGTCTAGAAGCTATAATTTCTGATTTTTATGAGCAAATACAACCAGTTTGTGCAAATAAATCATGAAATGTGTTTGCATTTTCATGAATATCTTCAATTTGTCTCCATACTTGTACAGTTAAATCATATGAATTCAATAATACAAAGTATTTTGAGTTTATCATCTCAAATTTCATGAGATTGTGTTATTTGTTTATGGGTCTATTTCAAAGAAATCGTTAAATAATTTGAGCAGATAATAGTGATTTCAAGTGTGCAGGTTGGATTTGATAAGGAGAAGTTGATTGATAATAGGAGTGGGATTGTTGGTGTAAGACACTAACAATTGATGCAAAGCATCAACAATTTTTAAATCCACTGGTTGAATGCCATTTTTTGATAAATTTGTCTTATGTACTTGACTCCATGGCCTAGAATTGGCACTGATTTATCTTGCAGCTTAATGCATCTCATAAAAAAAATTTAAATGTAAAATCATTCTTGTTCTTATTGTTTGGACAGTTGTGTCTGTCATGTTCTCCTTGCTGATTAGTAAAATTCATTACATATCTTGCCAATATTGAGTGATACTTTAAGTTTCTCAGCAATTCTGTGAGAGCATGATTTGTTAAGCAATATCATGTTACTTGTGTGTTTAGATTGTTTGATGTTGCTAAAGGGTTACCCCCCTAGGTCTTACAGAGCCTGAAGTGTAGGGGAAATGTGTATCCATTCCATTTCCTGTCAGTTGGCCACTAGGCTTTGTGGTTCTTTATAATGGAGGTTGGCTACCTCTTAGGGAATTGCTAATCCTAGTTGGGTTGCATTTTTTAAACACCAACATTTTATTTATTGCATTATAATTTAAATGATGGTTGTTAATGGGGATTTAAGTAATCTTAGTTACATAGCCTTAGGGGATGTTGTCAATTGTAGAAGAACATGTATGTTTAATTCACTTTAATAAAAAAAATTAGTACGCTTTTATTGTGAATTGAAACTTCCTCTAGGGTTGCGTGGTGGGGCATTACAAATTACACATCATCACACATACAAATATGACACGTGTCCAATGCACCAAAAAAATATAAAAGAATTATATTAAAATAAATAATTTTGGAGTACATTTGTCATTTCCAAGGCAATTCATATGGGAACATTTACTTTACAATAGACCTCTCAGTCGACACAAGACTACACAATGAACTTAAACTTGGCTTTCTTGAAAGGATCTTTGTGCTCTCTAAAACTCATTGTTCCACGGGGTTTCAGGGATGGGGACGGGGGGACGGAAAGGCACGCGTTTCGGGGATGGGGGATGGGGGGTCTAAGTTTGGGGGCGGCGAGGGGACGACAGGGGGACAGTGGCAGAGGGGTGGTAGGGTGCTGAAATACATATAGTACTTGAAAAAATAGTTATAAAAAGATGTATAAGTATAAGAATTATACATCTTGGAGACAACTAAGAGTCCCCTAGATGTGTTGAGGACACCCTAGCATTCTTGAAGTCCTAGCAGTGTCTTGGAGATAGCAAAATTGGTGGTGGGATGGTGGCACTGGTGGTGGTCTTGTGGGGGGACGTCCCCCCCAAGTCCCCAAGTCTCTGAGACATCCCCATCTAGGAAACGTGGGGTTTTTTGGGGGGGACGCGTCCTCGTGGAACACTACTAAAACTCCTTCGCCCATCACATGGGTGAGAACATTGTTAGAGCATGTTTCTGCCCTACCACAAAGGGAACCACTTCCCCGAAATTCTTCAATCCATCGAAGAATACCCAACCCAACATGAGGAAAACTAGAAATGAAATACTAATAGGAGTAATGGAAGGTGTGAATCAAGTCATACAATCATCTAATCACATCATGATTTATCACACAAGGATTATACCAAAAACCTCATCATACTTAACATTTGTGTGCGTACATAGTCAGTCATGTAGACTACATGTTAGTTTACCATCAACATTGCTTAGTCCATTATTTTTTAAAAGCAAAAAGTAAATCTTTGCAAGTATGAGTATGCTAACATGATAACTAATCTATAAGCATGCAAGAAAACCATTCAATAAACCTTCATAAGTGCATGCCAATAAATGTAATGGATCTAACATATGAACATGGAAGCAAAATATGCAATATTTAATAAAGAAATCCCATTACCACATTACCTCCTATCCAATTATAATGAGGAAACATGTTCTATGAATTTATGACCAAGCATTACCCTTCTTACATGGAGAAACATACTCAAAATTTCATCAAGCAACCATTCTATTTCTAGAACGAATCTTCAAAGACATCAAGTCATCCGACCAAAATTATATACATGTAAGATGGTTCATAAAGCATAATATTATACATCATAACACATAAAAACTTATACATCATCATGCATACAAATATGGCACATGTCCAATGCACCAGAAAAAAGATAAATAATTATATTAAATTAATAATTTTGGAGTACATGTTTCGTTTACAAGGAAATTTATATGGGAACATTTCCCCTACAATAGACCTCTCAGTAAATACAAGACTACACAATGAACTTAAAATTGAGCCTTCCTGATAGGATCTTTTTGTTCTTTGAAACTATTTCATCCATGACATGGGTGAGAACATTGTTAGAGCACGTTTCCACCCTACCACAAAGTGAACCACTTCCTCATAATTCTTCAATCCATCAAAGAATACCCAACCTAGCACGAGGAAAACTACTAATGCATTACTAATAGGAGTAATGGAAGGTATGAATCACGTCATACAATCATCTAATCACATCATGATTTATCACACAAGGATTATACCAAACACATCATCATACTTAATGCTTGTGCACATACATATTCAGTCATGTAGACTACATGTTAGTCTACCATCAATGTTGCTTAGTCCATCATTTCTTAAAAGCAACAAGTAAATATTTACAAGTACTAGTATGCTAACATGATAACTAACCTATAATTAGGTGAGAAAACCATTCAATAATCCTTTCATACATGCATGTCAATAAATATAATGGATCCAACATATGAACATGCAAGTATAAACATGGAAGCAAAATATGCAATATTTAATAAAGAAGGTATAACTAATGTATGTATGTATATACATATATATGGGTATATATATGAATATACATTATTAACTAAATAAATTCCATTACCATATTACCTCCTATCTGATTATCATGAGGAAACATGTTCAATGAATTTATGAGCAAGCATTACCTTTCTTACATGGAGAAACATAATTAAAATTTCATCAAGCAAGCATTATATTTCAAGAACGAATCTTCAAAGACATCAGTCATGCAACCAACATTATCTACATGCATGATGGTTCATAAAGCATAATATTATATAATTATTCTTCTTGATTTTATCTTTAATGAATTATCAAATAATAGGAAGAGTTTTAGGTTTATTATCCTATTGACTCTCATCAAGATGATAACTTTTCCATCTACTCAAACACCAATTTGAGACACTCCAAAAATTATCCTATCTTGATGTGTTAAAGGTGATATCCTATAGGATCTGTGTCTGATAATAATTTATCATATCATCATTAAAAAAGAAAATATATATTCAAAAGGATAAATCAAATGGTTTTATTCATTTCATTATCTATTCGGCTCATACATTAACTTCTCACATGATTACATTCAATATCTTCTACCACTTCATATTTAACATAAATCAATATAAATTATAGAAGAAAGTGAGTAGAATAAGTAACAAAAGAAGGTATGTCACAAGAATTTTTATGTATGTAGATGAACATCTATGAGCATACACATATATGTGCCAACTTAAGTTAGTATATTTGTGCATACATTCTAAAATAAAAACCATTATAAAAGATTTCTCTCATTCAAAATAATGCTATAGATTGCCATACCATCTAATAGTAATACAAGATGCAAATTGCCCTTTTTAAAGAAAGAACATTTTTTTTGAACATTTTCTACATACTGATGCATTTTTTGTAGAATTTGACAAGTTATTGTGCCCATATGTCTCCTTAACAGTTTCAAGTTATCCAGTATATCATATAAACGATCAATATTTTAACATTTAAGATATACAATTATCTAAACAATACTAGTGTTCTTTTTGCGCAAACAAAAAAATTGAGTCGACATGCTTGTCATTTTAAATCACATACAAAGTTGGAACATCTATATTACTATTCGGGTTCGAAGAGGGACTCGTGTTTCATTTATTTGAGTCTCATCTAGGGACCCTTAGCTATTCAACTACAATCATGGTCAAGGATCAGAAACAACATAACTATCGTTGTTATGCTTTCTTTAAAAGCTCTACCATTCTGGGAACATGCGTAATAAATATATACATATATAAAATGGGGCTAAACGATAGTAATATCATTTTATGCAAGGTAAAAGAAGTCGAACAAAATCTTGTCATTTTAACAGTAATAATTTATACGTAAACTGGAACAGTCTTATTATTGCTAGAGCTTTGAAGAACCCACGTTCATTAATATAAATAGATTTATGCCATGGTCATTTTATGGAATGAACAACAGTCAGTTGGTCGTTACTATTTAACAATAACAAGGCCGAAGCCTATGCATGTCAACTCTCAGATTGGGTTGCATTCATTCTAAGGGACGATCTAAGAATTGTTCATAGAGAATGATAGAATTACATACTTAACATGCAAGCATAAAGATTCCAGAAAAGTAAAAATAATTGAACCAATAGATAAAATTTGCATACATGTTATATTTTATCATGTTCAAATGCATCATTCATATTGAAAAGATGAAAATGGTGACCTCCCTCTTTGGCTTCTAGGGTTTTAGACCTAAAATGAGAGAGGTCAATTTTCTTGGTCTTTTCACTCAAGAACAAACCCTTGATATTTTAATGCAAAGGAGATTCAAATCTAGCAAAGGGAATGTTCTAGGAAATTGATTAATGTCAAATGAGGGGTTCACCACCAAGTGTAAACTTGGAAAAGAATATTTTTGAAAACATAGTGAGATATGCAAAATTACCTAGAAAGATAAAAAAAATGTAATAAGAAGCTATGAAACTAAAATGTGTGCACCTGGGAGACGGAAGAAGGCAGAATGGAGATCTAGATCACTAAAAAATTTGTTGTTTATGTTGACTAGGACTCATTTTCCAAGCTAGGCGAATCAATCCAATTTCTAGGAAAATGTGCAGAAATAGGTTTTAGCCAAAATGATATTCAAATCTGTAAAGATCTTGTTCAAGCCTGTATAGTGGGACTCATTTGCCAATAGTGGAAAATTAGTCCACTTCTGCTTTTCTGGAAATTTTGAAGTGGATTCTATGTCTCTTGGTCTGCTCTGCTCTTTTTGACTAGTTTCTGAATCCAAATCTACAAAATACCACCTGTAGGTCTTCTCCAAGCTTCTCCAAGGTTGAATGACAACTTTGACAACTTTAGAGGCTTGAAAAAATTTCTCCACCTTTTATCCTTGACAAATCTGCAACCTAGACCTGCAAATCACACACACGAAGAGGGGAAAATGTTGTGGGGTTAGAGAATAGGGGTTTGCCTTGGTCAAACCCCTTGTTGGTAATTAAACCTTGAAATGAAATCAAATGTAAAGGGAGAATGAAGAATGAACAAAAGATAATATTGCAACTCACCAAACCCTAGCAATAAGGTGTTGCAATTATGCTTGAAATGGTTGCAATGGATGTGGTCTTTGATTCTTTCTTGATTTTGATAGATCTTAAATGCAATACTTGCTTGAATCATGAACTCTACATCACAATTTTTAGCACAATAACAAACATGAAGAATGCAATCTTTGACATGATGATTGATGCTTGAAGAATGCTCTTGAATACTTGATAATTTTCCCTTGAATGCCTTGAATGCTCCTACTCAAATGTTGTTGTGAACTCAATTTTCTATAAGGATGCTCTCATAAAAGTCTTAGGTGAAAATGAGTGAAAGAACCTTGTATTTATACTTAATTATGCAATAATTCTCAAAATTACAACACTAAAATTTGACATTAGATCTAGGAGAATAAAATCTCACCAGAATGTTGATTTAAATTTGAATTTTGGTCACATGAGACTCATTTACCCAAGGTCGAAAATGAGTCCCACCACACATAATGTATGGGACCAAAAATCAAAAGTATCTAGAAATGTGTGAAACCTGCATTGGGACCAAAAAGACCTAGGTGGTACTCATTCGCCCAAGGTGGTGAATGAGCCCCAAACACTAAATTTGGGCCACACAAGCCAGGAATACTCGAATTATGATTGCTTAATGATTGGTGCCAAGATTATCCTCTAAAAGATGCAATAAATGAGGCTTGTGGATGCAAAATAGGGCCAATTAAAGCATAAGAAACACCAATTATTAATGACAAGCCTAGGGGGATGTGAAAGTGTGTTACAAAACTTTACAATACTCTAAATAAGGCAAGATTAATATTAATTATGATTGAAATTATGTTTATTATTCTTAGTTAATTGATAAAACCATAGAAAAGTGTGAAAGTGTGTTAAAACACCTTTGCAATGCGCCATTAAAATACTTTAATTCACAAGGTCCCAAGACCTAATGTGAATGTGTTAACCACATTACAACACTAAATCAAGGCAACATTAAGAAAAAATCCACAAGGAAGACCCAAACGAGTGCAAAAATGTCAAAGGACCCTTGTTTCGACACTACATTTAGCCCCCACTTTAGTGAGAGGATGAACCTACTTCAAAATCGCACTAAATTAGACAAAAATACATCATGAGGGGTTCCATTCTACCAATGATATCAAGATGAGATGACAACAATCAAGAGGGATGATGAAGCCCCTAGGATCAATATCCCATGGAAAACCAACATAAGCACAAAGGAACACACATGAAAATGATGTAAAGAATAGAGACAAGGCTAGTCATACACTACCAAAGATGAAAAAGAGAAAAGAAATAAAAGAGAGTCTGATCAAGCTTCAATCATTTATCCATCCCGATGTGGATCAAATCTAGGTTGTTTTTCCAAAAAATGCATACTCTCTTTGAGGCAACGGAACTCATGGTTGTCTACCAAGTGAGAAGTCCTAAAAGGTGAGAAACTTACACTCATGACTGGTATGTACTCACACACACATGCAAGTGGCTATGGGGAAATTCATGCCTTAGATTGGGCTTCCCACTCAACCATACCAAATTTATACCTCCTGATAACTTTAATAAGGTGCCAAAAAATGATTTTTCAAGCTTCATGAGACAAGAAAAACTCCATTTGCTTGGAGCTCATGAACAAACAAGATGGCTCTATAGGCATGCAAGTTGTGATATGCAAGGTGGCCATATAATTACAAATTAAAAATGGAAAGTAGGAAATTTTCAAAGGATTCTTTCTTAGTTCATGCAAGGCCTTTAACTTAGGGAACATTATGCCTAATGTCTCCAAGAGAGGACCAATCAAAGAATAGAAGATTCACAACGTAGGGGATGCAGTGCATCACATCAAGCCACTAAGAGGAATGTAATATGCTAAGAGAGATCATGCTCATGAAGGACATCATACCCAATGCCATCCACAAAGTGACAAACACATCATATGAGGAAAGAAGGCTGCACTAAGAACCGTGAAAAGGAAAATTGAAAAATAATAATGTCAGTGTATGCCCCCACTTTAAATAAATTGCTAAACACCATACTGTGAGAAATTACTTTAAAGTAGCTAATAAAAAATGCAAACAAGAAAAAAGACATGAGAGCCAAATTGGAAATCCCTATACCAAGTCATATATTTCTAAGTAAAGCTATGTCATGTGAGAGAAAATAAAAGAGAGGGGTTGGCCCCAAAATAAAAATAAACACCAAACACATAATGGATCTATGGATTTGGGGTTAGTATGTTCTTTGTTGCAATGTTTTTAGAGAGCTCAAAACTGTCATCATCCCCCAAATACTTATAGAACTGGAAGAATGAAACAAAGAGAGAAAAAATAAAGGAAAACCTTTTGGGTCAACATGGAAGAGACATAGGGTGTCTTGATGCCTTGCGTCATCCCCAAAAGGAAATCACAAGAAAAAGATAAAGATTAAATGAAAAGGAAAGACTTTTGGGTCAACATGAAGGAGACATAAATGTCTTGATGCCTTGTGTCATCCCCAGAAGGAAAACACAAGAAAAATAATAAAAATAAAATGCAAAAGAGATGCATGACATAGAGAAGAATGTAGGTACAAATAGAGGAATGTACAAAGAGAGAGAAAATAGAACATCATGGGGGATCACATCATGCACATGCAAACACAAAAAAGAAAATGAAAATAAATGATACAAAGGGCTAGTAAGGAAAATGTGAATCAACCTATGAGCAATTCATTCACCTCCCAATCATGTTGCATGTACACCGAAGGTAGGAAACTAGCCAGATGGACAAGAGCAAGTGTTGAACTAGGAGAAGCACTAGGTTCAATACTCTTTATAGAAGATTTGTCATTTAAGCTCATGGAAGAGGAAAATAATGTATTCAGTTCATTATGCACCTCTTCATCAATTTTAGCAACCTCGTAATTATCATTTAAGTTGATCACAACAGGAGCTCTAAGGATAATTTCCATTGAAGATTTAACCTCTTGTTGTGGAGGATGAATTGAATTGTCTTGCTTTGGCTGGGGAGGAGGGTCATCATGCATTGCTTCAATCAAGTTTGGATCTTGATTTTCTTTGTTTCTCATCATGTAATTTGTGAGCAAGGGCATGACATCTACATCTATGCTCCCTATCACCTCTGTTTCTTTTAGTTTTTTTTCAATTTTCATCAGAGTGTGTTGATCAACCATTGGTTTCTTTTATTCCCTAAGGGGAGGAACGGAGGGAACCATGGGAGGTTGTTCAACCGATTTCTCTTTGACTTTGTAAACTTGTTTTATTCTTGGAGGTGTGGTGGGGTTGATTTCATTATTTCTTGGTCGCTTGTAAGAGGTAGGTGAGGTTTTTGTTTTAGGTTGGTCTTGATTGTTTTGGTCTTGTTTAGGTTCAAGAATGGTTTTGTCAAGGATGGTAGGTTTGGAAGTGGATGAGGACATGTTGCGGAGAGATAGTTCTGCTATCTTCTTTGCCTTGAACTTTTGATAGGACAAGAAAAAGAAGACTTCTCTTGGCTTTATAGGTTCCCTAGGCTTAGGCCAAAAGGAATCTAGGGAAAAGTTTCATTTAGATGACAAGGGGTTAAATCCACTATGCTGAACAGTGAATATCTCATTGTCAAAGAGAAAATTTAAGCATGTCTGCATAACCAAAGGGATGGATTTCATGCAGCAAAGCCATGGGTGGCCTAACTTCACACAAAATTATTTTGACTGTGGGATGATGGAGAATGTAACATCTAATGTTTTTGGTACTATTTATAATTATAGGGTGCTTGATCCAATCATAGGGCATGCAAAACCATTATGTGTCCCGATCCATGCTTTCACTTTATCATATTCATCTTGGTAGAGCTTATGAAAAAGTAGAAATTCCTCGATGATCACATTCTCTCCATAGGTGAGATCTATTAGTATCCCATTAGTGGGCTTTTCATAGATACAATTGACTATGTAAAGATGACCATAGAGCAAATTTTTAAGTATATCCTTAGAGGAGAAAGCAATATCAAGAGGACTCTTAGTTCGTCCATTATGAGGGATGACATCTATCACCCCTATCATTTCATCTATAGGATTTACATTGATAGCATGTTAGAATAAAATCATTTTTTTCATCATTTGTATCAACATTCATCACATCATTCTTTGGAGTTTCGCTAGATTTGACAAGTGAAATATTATGTTTTGGCATGGGATTGGTGAAAATTTGCAAGTTTTGGTTTGGAGGGGAAACAAACTTATTGCCTTAATCATTAGTTCCCATAAAGGATAGACGGCCGAAATCAATGAGGTCTTGCACAAGATGTTTAAGATGCTTGTAATGTTATGTGTCATGTCCATTTTTTTAATGATAGTAGCAATAAGCATTTGATTTAAAGCTCAGAGGTAAGGATTATTAGGGTCAGGTGTTCTAATGAGAGGTAAGGTAATAATTTGTTGGTTTAGAAGTTGGGAATTGGTATTATGAAGGGTTCCAGGTAAGGGAGTGAATTGTCTCTTTGGATCTCCATAACTAAAGGGCACCGTGGCTTTGACAACACCTACTTGGTTATTGATATTTTGAGTTGGTTGTTGAGGGGGTTTGAATTGAAGGAACCCTTTATTTTTTTTTCTAAAGGGTTGGGAATTTTTTTGGTGCACATGTTCAAATCTCTTGATTCGGCTAGAAGTGGACTTTGTATCTTGACTACAAACTGAATTTTGATAATCATGGAGGGCAGTGCACAAGTGCATGAAGGATGGGAATTTCATCATGTTCAACTTGTCTTGAATCTTAGTTTACAAGTTTTCTATGAACATAGTTTGAAGGTGTGGGTTAGGGATATCAACATCGACTTGGGAATAAAACGATTGATATCGTGAGATAAAGTCAATTATCTTTTCCTCCTCCTTTTACTTACATCTCATCAATTTTTCCAAGGTCATCTTGGGAGTCATATGCACTTGGAAATGGTTTATAAATTCCTCAACAAGTTCATCGAATGAATGAATTGATTTATTCGATAAAGAAGAGAACCACTCCAAGGCGGTGTCTTTTAAGTTCCTAGGAAAGAGCTTTGCCAAAATTTTATCATCAAGGGAAAAGTCACTATATAGGACAATGTGGGAATTAACATGGTTAGAAGGATCTCCCTTCCCTCCATATTTCTCAAATCTAGGCACCTCTACACCTTGTGGCATCGATGTTTGTAATATCTCCAAGGATAATGGACTGTTTTAACATAATATGTGAGTGGGTCATTTTTATTTTGGTTGATGGTAGAAACTTGCTTTTGAAGGGATGACATGGTTTGGAAATTTTGATTTATGAGAGCGTCATTACTTGTGTTATGATATGAAAGTGAAAGTGGTGATGGAGTGTATTTTTTTGTGGGACAAGTGAATGGAATTCCTTATGGGTGGTAAAGTAATAGGAGATATAACATGTGATGCCACATAGGAACTAGGGATGCTAGCTGGAATACCCAGGGAAGGAATCACATTACTAACTTGTTGCATTGTAGTTGTGACTTGAGGAGGGGTGTAGTTATGGATTGAGGATTTTCTTTTAGGAGGAGGAATTTTAGTTCCTCCTTGGCTTGCAACATTTTTTGTGGGTAAAGGACAACTAGTGGTTGAGGTAAGATTCTTGCCAAATATATGCACTATGTTCTTCACAAGGTCAAGGCCATCTTCACTTTCAAGCATACTGTGAATGTTTTCTATTGTAGGAATTGCAGTAGTTGAAAAGTTTTCAAGACTAATTTGACATTGTAAGTTTACTAGGTCCTCATGAATGTGGATTATGTTTTCTTACAGGATATTATCATTCTTTGATTCAACTTGCATGCTACTTGAAGGAAAAGAGTTACTAGTGTACTAGTGCCAATACTAGGAGTGGAAGCTCTAGATAACTCAAGATCCACAACGACTGTGCTATCATGGGATGGCATAAGTCTCAAACTTCTTTTCACTATGGTATTAGTAATAGGACACCAAACACTCATGCAAAGGCTACTAAATGTGGGATGAGTTCAAATGCAATGCAAACTAGTAAGAATAAAATGCTTATAACTAAAATTCTAAGAAGTAAAATTGAAATGTAGAAGCAGCAAATAGAAACTCAGAGAATGAACTATAAATGATAAAAAAATGTAATGCAAAATACGCAAAGGAACTGATTCACCCAAGGTGGCGAATGAGTCTAAGTACTAGTTTTTTGAAAATTTTAAGAATTTTTTAATTGAATTTTATGATTTTTATGTTTTCTAATGCAAATGCATAATTTTACTAATTTTAAATGAAATTAAATGCAATAATGCAAGCTAAATGAGCTTTTTACTAAATAAAAAATTGAAACCCTAGAATGCAAATTAAATAATGCAAGACCTAATCCAATGTTAATGCAAGCTAAATCTAGGATGTAAATTCACTCCAAATCAAAATTATGATGCTCTAAATGTAGGTTCACCAAAATGAAAAGATGAAAATGGTGACCTCCCTCTTTGGATTCTAGGGTTTTGGACCTAAAAGGAGAGAGGTCAGTTTTTTTGGTCTTTTCACTCAAGAACAAACCCTTGAGATTTCAATGCAAAGGAGATTTAAATCTACCAAAGGGAATGTTCTAGGGAATTGAATGATGTCAAATGGGAGGCTCACCACCAAGTGTAAACTTAGAAAAGAAGATGTTTGAAAACATAGTGAGATATGCTAAATGACCTAAAAATATAAACAAAAAGTAATAAGAAGCTATGAGATTGAAATGTATCCACCTGGGGACTAAAGAAGGTAGAATGGAGATCTAAATCACTTAAAAATCTATTTTTTATGTTGACTAGGACTCATTCGCCAAGCTAGGCGAATTAGTCCAATTTCTAGGAAAATGTGCAGAAACAGGTTTCAGCCAAAAGGGTATCCAAATCTACAAAGATCTTGTTCAGGCCTATACAGTGGGACTCATTCACCAATAGTGGCGAATTAGTCCACTTCTACTTTTCTAGAAATTCTAAAGTGGATTATGTGTCTCTCGGTCTAGTCTGCTCTTTTTGACTAGTTTATGGATCTGAATCTACAAAATACCACTTGTAGGTCTTCTCAAAGCTTCTTCAAGGTTGAATGACAACTTTGACAACTTTAGAGGCTTGACAACTTTTCTCCAACTTTGCTCCTTAACAAATCTGAAACCTATACCTACAAATCAAACACAAGAAGAGGGAGAAATTTTGTGGGGTTAGAGAATAGGGGTTTTCCTTGGTCAAACCCCTTGTTGGTAATTAAAACTTGAAATGAAAGCAAATATAACTTGGGAGAATGATGAATGAACAAAATTTGATGTTGCAACTCACCAAACCCTAGCAATAAGGTGTTGCAATTATTCTTGAAATGGTTGCAATGGATGTGGTCTTTGATTCTTGCTTCATGTTGATAGATCTTAAATACAATTCTTGCTTGAATCGTGAACTCTACATCACAATTGTTAGCACAATAACAAACACCAAGAATGTAATCTTTGACATGATGATTGATGCCCTTGAATGCTTGATAATCTACCCTTGAATGCCTTGAATGCTCCTACTCAAATTCTCTTGTGAACTCAATTTACTATAAGGATTCTCTAACAAAAGTCTTAGGTGAAAATGAGTGAAAGAACCTTGTATTTATACTCAATTATGCAAGAATTCCAAAAATTACAACACTACAAGCTGACATCAAATATAGGAGAATAAAATCCCGCCAAAATTTTGATTTAAATTTGAATTTTCATCACATGGGAATCATTCGCCCAAGGTGAAAAATGAGTCCCATCACACATAATGTATGGGGCCAAAAATCAAAAGTGTCTAGAAATGTGTGAAACCTGCATTGGAGCCAAAAAGACCTAGGTGGGACTCATTCACCCAAGGCAGTGAATGAGTCCCAGACACTAAATTTGGTCCACACAAGCTAGGAACACCTGAATTATGATTGGTTACTGATTGGTGTCAGGATTATCCTTGAAAAGATGCAATAAATGAGGCTTGTGGATGCAAAATAGGGCCAATCAAATCATAAGAAATCCCAATAATTAATGAAAAGCCTAGGGTGATGTGAAAGTGTGTTACAACACTTTACAACGCTCCAAATAAGTGTGTCACAAAAAAGTGTATCCTTGACACTTTTTCACTCAGTTGGGCCTTTTCCCATGGATTTTCAACTGATTTTTCTTAGATCTAATGTTGTAATGTGGACAGCACATTCACATTCAGCCTTGAACACTTGCAAATCAACAAGAACCTAATAATTTCTTACAAAGGTGTTGTGAAGTTTTGCAATACATTTCCTCACTTTTCTAGGACCTTTCCATAATAATTCATCTAAATAACCCCTTTCCAAGCCTTATTTCAAAGTGTTTTAAGGTGTTGTAACCAACCCTCACACTTTCCTAGGCTTGTCATCACTAAATTAACCCTTCATTATGATATAATGGTCCCTTAATGCACTTATAAGCCTGACTTAAGTGTGCTTCAGATGATAGTCCCATTAATTATCATTAATCACCTTTTAAATCTTGACAACCATTTGGATTTTTCCAAGTGGACTAAGTTGCCACCTTGGGCAACTTAGTCCCATTTGGCATAAAAATAAAAATTAAATCAAATTTCTACCAGGATTTTGTCTCCAAAACCCCAAGGTTGGCCTATGATGTGTTATTTTTGAGGAATTAGGGAATCACATGTATAAATAAGGGTTTCTCCCATCATTCCCCCCCAACAACATATTTCATCTTCACAAGAAATCAAGCAATCTATCTTCTCAAGCAAGCATTCAAGCACTAAGCACTTCACACAACATCCATTGGAGTTGGTTCTTTCATATCTTCAAACTTCTACAACAAGGGCTTGGTGAGTTGTTGTACTTGCGTGTTATTCAATCATCTTTCCCTTTAAATTCTATTTCATCATTTAGGGTTTGATTACCAACATGGGGTTTGACTAAGGCAAACCCCTATTCTCTAACCCTAACCCTTTTTCCCCTCTTTGCATGTGTGATTTGCAAGTTTGTAGGTAGAATAATCAAAGAGTAAGGTGCTTAAAAGGTATCATCATTCTATCCACATCATTCCAAGTCAAAAAACCCTTAAAGAAGCTTAAAGACAACTTGCAAGTCAAATTCTAAAGATTCGGACACAGGTCTCTATCAGAAATAGAAGTACAAGTGGGTACCTACAAATTCTAGCCTCGAAACTCCTAAAAGCTATAGGTGGACTAAGTCACCATCATTGGCGAATTAGTCCTAGTAGCAGGCCTGAAAAGTGGTTTTTGTGTTTTTGGATACCCTTTTGTGAGAAACCTATTCTAGCAAAGTTTCCTGGGAGAAGGACTAAGTCGCCCAGTTTGGCATAAGTGTCCCAATCACCATCAATAGTAGAATCTGGAAGATTCCAGAGCTCCTCTCCATCAACCTTTAGTTTCTAGGTGCACCATCTCTACTTTCTTTAGTTATGTTATAGTTTGCATGCATTCTAGATCATCATTAGTTCATTTTACATAGCTTTCATTTTCATTATTTTATATTTCTTAGTTAGTTCATTACATCACTTTGCAGCACTTAGGCACACACATCACACCTATTGAAACCCCTAATCTTTGAATGAGCACCAAAAGCACTTGAGCATGAAAGAGGCCCATTTTCTCAACCAACTCCTAGGTGAAAACCCTAGGAGCCCATTAGGGAGTCCTCTTTCCCCTATTTTGTTTTTGGTGGCTCACTTTGGTGAACCCATCCTTAGAACACTTCTTTTTTAGTTCTGATTTTGCATTTGCATCTTAGGAAAAAGCTTGCATTGCATTAGGGTTTTGCATTGTTTGCATTCTAGGGTTCTTAAAAGTGCATTAGTGAAACATTCATGTTAGATTTCATTTTTTATTGCATTTTCATTGAAAAATTCCAAAAAAACTACATTTTCATTCTATATTTGCATTAGAAAAGCATAAAAATCATAAACACTGGTCAAAAATTCTGAAAAGTGTCATATTTTTTTTAAAAGTGTCAAAAATATCACTGTTGGGACTAATTTTCCACACTGGGTGACTTATTCCACTTGCACCATTTACACTATAATTTTTGGCACTTTCAAAACATTATCTACACTTTTTTTCTTTGTCATTACATTTCTATTTGTGTTTCCAGATTCTCTATTTAAGTCAATTTCTTACAATTAGTTTGCTTTCATTATGGCTATGTCTTTCAAAAAAAATTGGATGTCCTTCAAATCCCTAGTGGATATGTCAAGCTTCACCTTTTCAATCGATCCTAATGACCTTGAACCCACTCCTACTCAATTAACTCATTATTCATGTCCTCCTCGTGGCATTGACATCATGGGAGACAATAATTCCAACATGAATCAGTTCCTTAATGATTTCCTTGACAATCTCGAAGCAAATACAACCTTCTACTAATCCATGAAACAACCTGAGATTCCTACAATGTCACCTCTTGAAACCTTTGGTTATCTACATCCTGAAACCCACAACACACCTAAGTTCCCTACCCAAGGTGAACCTAGTTCATCTAAACATGCCACTACTGAACCATTTTACAATAACCAAAAGACAAACACCCCAATCAACCTTCAACAAACCTATGGAAAAAATTTTACCATTCTGAGTAAACAAGGTGGTGACACAACAAATGAACATGAAATATACCCATTTTATGAACAACTCTCACTTGATGAAACCACCAAAGGAGATAGGTTATCAAGATCCCCCTCATAACCGTATGCCTCCTCAAGAACATCTACTGCTTCATGATGATGGAATGGTGATCTTAGATTCCCCTCTGGTCTAAATGTTCTTCCTAAATAACACCCACCATCTCATACAACTCACTTGGACAACAATAAGATCATATTAGGGCCTCCTACCCTATTCTCCTCTCATGAAGTGGGAGAATCTAGTAGATGCAAGAGGCCTTTTAAATTATAGAAACTCAAGTTTCCTCTTCATCCACCACCTAAATGTGTGAGGAAATTTCAAATCCTCCTAAACAAAGACCTCATTACATTGCCACATAGGAGTAGGTTGGTAATATTTCCTCGAGATACTAATGTCCCACATTGTGCACACCATCGTGTTCTTAGCCATAGAAGTGATGAATGTCATCATTTGAAAGAAATACCGAGCAAGTAACATTTCAATAAGGATAATTGCTACCCCCTCAAACCATAAACTACTATCATGTGCTTTATCATGTAATACTTGTAGAACATTATTTTCTCACTATTACCTAATCCTTCCCATCACCCAACTCGGATCACTCTTGCCTTGCACTCAGTGGGGGCAAGAAGTTGCTAGACTTGCCCTACTAATGCACATTTCTTTGTCCCTTAGCTATGTTATTCACCTCCCGCTTATACCAACTGAGATTGGGAGGCAAATGACTTGCTTGACGGTTGACAAGAATTTACCTTACTAGTCTTTTATCTTTCTTTTGCATGTTTTCTTGTGTGTAACGTGTTCCCCTGTACTATTCTATTTATTTTTCTCTCTCTTCATGACATTCTTCTATTTGTCTCTTCATTCTTCTATATGTCATGAATTTTCTTTTTCTTTTTTACTTTTACTTTTTGTTCTACTTTTGGGGATGATGCAAGGCATTGAGACCGTAATGTCTCCTTCATGTTGACCAAAAAGGCTCCTTTTTAATTTTATGTTTCTTTCGCTTTTCACTTTCATTCTGGGGATGATGCAAGGCATTGAGACCGCAATGTCTCCTTCATGTTGACCCAAAAGGCTCTTTTTCTTTTCCTTTTCTTTTCCTTTTCTTTCACTTTTGTCTTCCTTTTCGGGATGATGCAAGGCATTGAGACCACAATGTCTCCTTCATGTTGACCCAAAAGGCTCTTTTTGTTTCTCTTTTTCCTTTTATTTTTTTGTCATTTTGGGGATGATGCAAAGCATCAAGACATCCTATGTCTCTTCCATGTTGACCCAAAACGACTCTTTCTTTTTCTTTGTTTTCACTCTCTTTGTGTCCTTCTTCTAGTTCTATGTATTTGGGGAGATGATGACAGTTTTGAGCTCTCTAAAAAATATTTAAGCAACGAACATACTGACCCCAAAACCAAAGATCCCTTATGTCTTTGGTGTTTTTCATTTTGGGGGAAACCCCTTTTCTTTTCTTTCTTCTTTTCCTTGGCATGATGTAGACTCACTCGGAAAACATATCATTTGGCATAGGGCTTTCCAAGTTGGCTCTCATGTCCTTTCTTTCTTCTTTGCATTTTTAATTTTTCTGTAGACACCGAAAATTGGTCTAGGCCTACGAACGCCACTTTCGACATAATTTTATATTATCCATGGTCATGATTAAATAATGTTTATTATTTAATTACCCTTTCTAACACTTATTTCCTCTATTAATTAAATACTCCTTTTTAATTAATTCATTAATTCATAAATAACCTTTATTCAACTTGATTAATTAAATAAGTCATAATTATTTAATTATGTCGCTAACTAATTAATTCTTTCTTCTTAATTAAATAATTTATTATTTAATTACTCTTTTGTCATATTTCAACTATAATTAAATATCTTTATTTAATTATTCATTTAACCCCCTTTATCTATAATTAAATATTTATTATTTAATTTATTCAATTCCACCTTTACAAACAGTCAAATTAAATAAATAACTTTATTTATTTGATTAAAGTCTCTTATTTTCGAATGTTGAATTAAATTAACATTTAATTCATATTTAATTATTTATGTCACATTCTTCTATCAATCAGTTATCTAAGTCATTCACTCACCTTCTGACTCAAGATCTATTTTTAGTTCTCCAGTTATCTTCGGATTCAACATCTGGTTATCTCTACGAGAAGACTCTCTATCACAAATAGTCAATTAACTAATTCCAACTCATATGCATGATATTTCTATTAATTAAATATCTTTATTTAATTAATTAACTCATGTTTGCATTTGAATGCGTTAGTCTTTGAGTTCTAACTTTGGCTTTTGCATACAAAGTCTATTTCTTCTATTTTTGGAGATTAAGATCTTGAACTTGTGTTCTGACTCACATTCTAACTTAGTCTCTATCTTCGGTCTTTCCTGAACTCGTGTTCTAACTCACGTTCTATCTGACACAAAACTCACATCGCATGGCATTCATCAATCTCATCCGTTGATCTCTATTTCAATCTGAGCCGATCATTCGAAAACCCAAAATCTATAAAATGGCCTGTCATAATCATTATTCCTCCTCTCCCGAAATAATACACTTTTGAGAGGAGACTTATCTTTGATATTTTGCTTAGACACTCGACGAAGTTATACTTGCATCAAACACATAAATCTGAGGGCAAGAATATTGAAAAGGTAAAATGGAGAAGAGCAATCAAGATAATTTGAAGGGGTGAACGCATATTCGGTGAGAGCTTTCCATTAAACTGTTTAGTTTGTTTAGTTTATTTCCTCGTTCTTTGTTGTTTGATTTTAGATTATTATTTAGATTTAGAATTAACATTGTTTATTCTAGTTTGTAGATATCCTAACCCAGATTTTAATTCTATCTTACATTCCACTTGCCATATGGTATACGATCCTGGGGTGAATTGGCTGAGAAGTTTATCAAAAAAATTGCCTTTAACATAGACAACGAAGTAGCCATAGCAACCTTGTGCCACACGACACAAGAAGATGGCAAGACGTTCATCACTTTCTTCTAGAGATGGAGAAGTCTAGCTAGTCGTTGTCTAGTCGAAATACCCGAAAAACAAAAGGTCACAATCTTCCTCGAAAACATCAATCTGAAACTGAGAGGTGACTTACGAGTACACTGTTGCACTTCATTCCTTGACTTGGTACAAAAGGGGATCATCCTTGAAAAGGGCCTTATTGACAAAGGCGAAATAAAAGTACCAGGAAAGAGCCCAATTGTCCAACATCCAAACGTGTCTAATGATAGAAACAAATTCTGGTCTAGGAATAAGAATGTCACAAATGACGGCATTGGTGATGCTAAACACATACATACTAGACCGGTTATCACACTTAGAGGATACAACCACAATGCATACATGATGAATAGTCCAGATCAAACGGCTAATTATGTCCATAACTTGCAGCAAAGACCCCAAAGGAGATTTCCTACGCATGAATTTACACCTTTAAGGCAACCAATCGAGGTAGTTTTCAAAGAATTGGTCACACATAATCTCTTCAAACCTTTGGAACCAAGAGAGTATGATCCTGAACAGCTCAAACCTTCATGGTGGGACGATAACTCTTTCTGTGACTATCATCGAACGAAAGGGCACAACCTACAACAATGTCACCAATTAAAGAATATCATTCAAGAATTTGTTGAAAACGGATCCATAGAGGTAAACAGGCAGAAAAATACTAAAAACAGTGATCATAAGGTCTTCACAAACCCATTACATGACCACACAAAAGGAAACGCCTCCGATTTGGGAACCAAGAACAATCCCTCTGCCAATTACACAAACTCCAAGTATGACTATGGGAAAGGAAAGACCATATATAGCCTTCGAGCCATAAATGAACATGTTGATACTGTCATCATTAAGAAGCACCCAAAATGTAATGTGAACACACACCAGACTAAAATAATTATTCCAGGTCCTTCTTCTGAACCACCTACATAGAGGCCCAAGTATAGATACAATCTCATCAATCAATTGAGCAAGACCCCCGCACAAATATCTATCTTGGAACTATTGACTTTGTCACTAGAACATCAAGCCATACTTGACAAAGCATTACAGAACACTACTGTTCCCACGGACTTGGATGTCAATCACTTCGAAGAAATGGTGGGATATTTGACCAACTCACATCATGCCACATTTTCCCAACAAGACTACTCAACTGAAAATTCTGATCATAATGACCCACTACATCTTGAAGTCCTAGTCCATCAAACCAAAGTCAGACGAGTCTTGGTAGATGGAGGAGCAGGTTTGAACCTGTGCAACCTAAAATTGGTTAAGGCATTAGGATTCTCAGAAGACTATGTAGACACTTCTAAGAGTATAGTCATCAAGGCTTTTGATGATGAGGAAAGGTCACCCAAAGGAGTTGTCACGCTCCCTATCAAAATTGGCCCAACGATCATAAACACCAGCTTCCAACTCTTGGATCTCACCCTTTCATACAACTTGTTGTTAGGTAGACCTTGGATACACGTAATGAGAGTTGTCCCTTCAACATACCACCAATGTCTTAAGTTCCTGTATAATGGCATAGAGATCACTATTGATGGTGATCCAAATCCTTTCCAATATTGTACAAGCCTAAGGGACCTTCCACAATGAGAAGTACCAGTTAACCAAGAAGCTTCATCATCCACTTTATCCCAATACATTGACCCATCATGTCTCACTAATTACATTTCATTCAAACCACCATCATCCACTCCTAAACTCGAGATCCAAGACAAGGGTTGTGGCTAATATAATATAAAGGCATCATACTATGTCAATCAACTAATTCCACCTAAGGCATATGGCCTACCCATGGCAGATAGAAGACAGTCAGTGGTCACATTTCATGTTCCCCCTACAATGACATTAACCAAATGGGGAGAGTTAAGTGAAGAAATTGTGGATCAAGGTGATTCATGGTTATATCAAGAAGAACATGAATACCCCTCCCCGTCTATTCAAATAGCTAAGGACCAGTATGGAAAAGGCTTTAAGATGATGCAAAATGAAGACTATGATGGGCATAGTGGGTTAGGACTATATCAAAATGGAAGGACGGAACCGATCACTATCTACCCATGGCCAAAATACTTAGGGCTAGGGTGTCAACCACTTAGAATTGGGTTTCATGGTACTTTGTCATCTTTTCAAGAGGAAGTGAGTGCTTGCGCAGACATCGAGATATCTCATGAACCACTTTCCCCAGTTTACGACAAACCCCCAGTTTATGACAAACCTCTAGTTTATGATGAATCCCCTTACTCAAGCGATGGTGAATGGGAATCCTTTTCATCTACTAGTACCATGAACATAGATGCCCTATTTGGATAATTGGACCTCAATGTGAAACCTGTACCAAAACAATCTAGTCCTCATCCTAAGATGAACACTTGTCCAAAGAAGAATGGCGAGAGAACTATTATTGGGAAACCCTTGATCATGCATCTTGGGCACCTGACAAACTATCTTCTGACGAATCAACCCTCACTATAGTCCCACATCAGAGTATACCTACCCCTAGGAGGAAAAACAAGGAGTTGGTCCAAAACTTCTACGACCATGTCAACCATTCTATACTCACCTTGTTTGCATCTACCTTTAAGAATGATGATGACATGCCCCTTATATATCCCGAACTTATGGATTGGGATCAACAAGGTACACCTATCATAGATACATTCGAGAATGATGAAGCAATTGTTGAGTTCATGGGACTTAGAGAAGGCATACCAAGAGGGGGTCATAAGGCAAGTTTTACCATATACTTGGATGATAAAGCATATTTCGGGGAGTCTATTTACACCTCTATTCGCAAAAATGAGAATGAAAAGAAAAAAGAAAATGAAAATAAAAATAATGAGTCCCTAGGTGAAAACCGAAAGGCACCTTTGGACGATGAAAAAGTCAAAATAAAGGACGTATCTGAGGGCGAAAACCTCTCTAAGGCACCCAAGGATAGAGGTTTAAATATTCTCCCCATTGAACAAGAAAACTCACTGATGCTAGTAGAAGAGGTTGTTGCAGTCAACCTAGGTACAGAAGAGAATCCTTGGATAGTATATTTTGCAGCTTCTTTAACAGAGACAAAACAACATGAGTTTAAGGACTTCTTCAAAAAGAGATAGATAAAATTTGCATGGTCGTATACTGACATGCCTGGGCTGGATCCAGACCTAATATTTCACCATTGACCATTATAGCTAGGTATTAAGCTAGTCAAACAGAAGCTAAGGAAAATGCATCTGCAAATCGCTCTACTGGTGAAAGAAGAACTTAAGAAACTCTTGGATGTAGGATTTATAAGGACAATAGACTATGTGGATTGGATATCAAATCTTGTACCAGTGACTAAACCAACTGGGGGCATTTGCATTTGCGTTGACTTTAGAGACATCAATAAGGCATGTCCTAAGGATGACTTCCCTTTGTTGAATATTGACATGATAGTAGATCTTACAATAGGATACGAGATGCTATCCCTCATGGATGGTTTCTCTGGATATAACCAGATTAAGATAGCACTTGAAGACCAACATAAGATAGCTTTCACGTGTCCATGGGGCACATACTGTTGGAATTTTATGCCATTTGGCCTTAAGAATGTAGGAGCCACCTACCAACAGGCAATGACTATGATTTTCCATGATTTTGTACACACCCTCATGGAAGATTATGTAGATGACATTATAGCCAAATCAGAAACAAGGGAAGATCATTTGAAGGTTTTAGACAAGATATTCTAGAGGCTGGAGAATTACAACGTCAGGCTAAATCCGAAGAAGTGTGTCTTTGGGGTGAAATCAGGGAAACTGTTTGGGTTTATCATCTCTCGAAGAGGCATTGAAGTAGATCCAGAGAAGGTAAGAGCTATCGTAGAAATGCCTCCTTCAGTTAGCATTGGTCAACTCAGAACCCTACATGGGAGATTACAGTCCATTAGGTGTTTCATAGTACAACTGGCAGATAAAATGCACCCATTTCAGCATCTACTCAAGAAAGGAGTACCATTTGTGTGGACACCTAAATATCAAGAGGCCTTCCAGAAAATCAAGGACTATTTGCTTACTCCACCAGTCTTAATGGCACCTACAGAGGGAAAACCATTGATACTTTACATCTCAGCAACTCAGTCGGCATTAGGGGCTCTTCTCGCACAACACGATGATCAAGGTCATGAGAGAGCAGTCTATTATATAATTTGTACCTTAGTGGGCTATTAATTGAATTATAGCAACATAGAACATTCCTGTCTAGCGGTAGTTTTTGCTACCCAAAAGCTTCGGCACTATATGCTCAATTGACAAACAATGTTAATTGCAAAGATTGATCCACTTAAATACCTCCAAAGTAAGGCATCTTTAACAAGCCGATTGGCTAAATGGGTTATGATACTTAGCGAGTATGACATTCAATATGTCGAGAGGAAGGCTTTAAAAGGACAGGTGATTGCAGATCAGTTAGTTGATGCACCTATGAAGGCAGACCATCCCTTAGTGGTAGATTTTCTAGATGAATTTCTCTTCAACATTGACATTAAAATCGAATGGAAACTGTACTTTGATGGGTCACATACAAATCATGGTTCAGGAGCTGGTATCTTATTTGTCACACCTCAAGGTGATACCATTCCTAAATCATTCAAGATTGCTTTCCCTTGTACCAACAATATAGCAGAATATGAAGCCTTAGTGACAGGCTTAAAAATTGCAGCTCAATGGAAAATTAAGAGCCTACATGTCTTTGGCGACTCTCAACTAGTAATCCGACAGGTAAATGATGATTACGAAACTAAGGATGAAAAGCTTGCACCTTACAAGTGAATGGCTGATAGTTTCAAGCAGGTTTTTCAATGACATAAATTTTCAACAAATACCACGTATCCATAATAGAGTTGCAGATGCTATGGCAACCATGGGTTCCTTGTTGGATATTCTAAGTAATGTGCCTAAGTTCGAGTTTCTGGTTGAACAGCTTTTGGTCCCCACTTATGGTGTCCCTGATACTGCGATAGTGTGTACCATTGTTGGTCCTACGTCTCCTTGGTATAAAGACATATTCGACTACCTCACTGACCAAACCTTGCCCCAAGACTTGTCCAATAACCAATGCTGAACCTTTATCCGAAAGTCATCTAAGTGCACCATCATCGGAGAAACCCTGTATAGATGTACCTTAGATAATTCCCTAATGAGATGTCTCGAAGCTAAGGAAGCATAAACAACTTTGTGAGCGGTGCACGACGTTATATGCGGATCTCATTCGAGTGGTCCTACTCTAGCCCATAAGATTATGATACTAGGTTACTATTGGCCTACGATGGAGAAAGACTCATATGTCTTTGTAAAGAAATGTAGACAATGTCAAATACATGGAGACTTGATAAGAGCGCCAGCGCAGGATCTTCATCCAATTACTTCACCATGGCCCTTTTCCCAATGGGGACTTGACCTCATAGGTAAGATACACCCTTCATCATCCAACGGCCATAAATTCATCATCACCGCCACCGAATACTTCACCAAATGGATCGAAGCTATTACCATGACCTACATCACCAACACACAAATATCTAAGTTTATCCTAAACTATATCATTTTTCGGTATGGTGTACCCCAATCCATAATCATAGACAATGGCCACCCATTCAAGAACCAAGAAGTATGCCATTTATGTGAAGAATTCCACATCAAACACCATTTCTCCACCCCATATTACCCACAAGGTAATGTCCAAGCTAAAGCATCTAATAAGACAATTGTTAGAATCCTTAAGAATACTGTCAATGACGTTGGTCGTGACTAGCACCTACAGCTTAATCCTACCTTATGGGCTTATCACACAAGCATCTGTATTCCCACCAGCGCCACTCCATATTCCCTCGTATTTGGGTCCGAAGTTATCTTACCTATCGAGGTTGAAATACCTTCTCTAAGGGTATCCTTGAAGGGTCATATTGACAATGAAGAATATCGTGTCTCTAAGTTACAAGAGCTAGAATTGCTAGATGAGCGAAGACAGAAAGCATTAGATCATTTGCAAGCATATCACAATCGTCTTCATCATAGTTACAATAGGAAGGTTCTCAATAAACACTTTGACATTGGTCACCTGGTATTAATGGAGAATCCTAAGAACCAAGTTGAATGCGAGAAACTAGGTAAGTTTGAACCTAACTGGTTGGGGCCATATATTGTCACAAAATCCTTTAGATCAAGAGCGTACCAACTCTCTACTCCTGAAGGAGAGCCGCTTTTGTCCCCTATCAACAGTCTGCATCTAAAGAGGTTCTATGCTTAGTCTCTGAGAATTCGTGTCTTAATCTAGAAAAATACAAAAAAATGAAAAAACAAAAAAATAGTTGCCTTGATGAAAATCTGGCAAACAGGCATCTTTGTAACACCAAAAAAATTGAGAAAATCAAAAAAGTAAAGAGAAATAAATTCCTCCACTAGTGAAAATCACTTTGGTGGTGCTATGGATAAGTACCATGGTGAAAACCTAGCAAACAGGCGCCATGTGTAGTCAAGCTTGCTCTTCCATCTACCATCATTCTAATCGGACTTTTTCACCATCACTCATCATAAATGGTTGTCCTATCCATTACTTGGAACGATTGACATCTAGCATCCATTCCATCATATTACCCACTCCATCTTCCAAATCTTATTCTCAACTGGGGGAAAATCCTTGTTCTATGCGCTAACACCTTGTACATAACGTCACACCATCGAAAATGTCCTGAAAATTCCCAAAAACATTAGAAAACTCCAAAAATCCAAAAGAATCAAAAAATGTCAGAAAATCCCAAAAACAGAGTTAATTCAATCATGTCAAGTCAGTCATTTCAAGTCAATCATATCAAGTTGGTCATGTTAAGTCAGTCGTAGACATAGTCGAACTATGTTGCCTTTGCGACTGGGACATAGGCAAGGCCATCAATTGATGTTCCCCCAAGGCATTAGGTTAGTCAGTCTAGGTTTGTCATGTATCACACACATTAAATCATGACTCTTTGTACATTTCAAAGTCATTGGTCCTATCGAACTACGAGGTCTCTACGTGTACAACGTAGGCAAGGATAATCAATTGATGAGCTCCCGAGACCACACTAGGTAAGTCCAATAGGGTTCATTCACAATCACTATCACACAAGTTGCATATCATAGTTTAGGGTATCATCTCATGTCAAACACTATCTACACACACACTTTTTATCATTCAAAGAATCAAAACAAGTCATGCAACAACAAGGCAAAACATCTCAAATAGTCAACAAGTCAATATCAAACACATTGTCAAAGCAATCAACTTATGTCTTTGCAAGATATGTCTTTCTTGTCAACAGACGTCGTCAAATTGTCATAGTCTCATGTAGCTTTTCGCATCAACATCATCAGGCTCCAATGTCTTATACGGCACATGCCTTTTCTCAAAACCAGGCTTTGTCATGCCTTATAGAGAAGTCACCAAGTTGAAACCAAACTCAACATCTTATGTGGTATGTGACATTCTCTCACATTACGCTATGTCAAACATCAAACATCAAACAATCCCACAAGATCAAGTTTTGATGAATACATTTATTTGGCTTTATGACTTTATATCTTATTTTGTCTTATATTTTTATCAATTTGTGAATTTAGTCCGGTTACTAGTTTTCTCAAGGATGTCCCTTGAAGTATTTAGAGAAGCGATGATGTCTCCAGACTCTTTTTCTTTGGCTGTTGTCTATCAACTGTCTTTTTAATATTGGTTTTTGAGTCATGTTACTAGTTTCCTCAAGGATGTCTTGTCAAGGATTTAGAGGAGCAATGGCGTCTCATGACCCGTCTTTTATTTGTCTGTTGTTTGTGGTTTGTTAAGACAACACGACTGGGGAAATCTTGTCCTTAGTCTGAGTTAACACACTCCTTGTCTACGACTGTCTGTTTTTCATAGATGGATGACTTTGTACACTATGGTCTATCTCATATCATAGTGTGTACTATCCATTTGTGTCATGTCCCGCCCAATGATGATAACAAAGCAAGCATAGCATATTTGGCACAATATCGAAGATCATTTTTTTCTCAATCAATAACCATTGTTTTTCAATACTAACTTTTTGAATTATCCATGCTAACATTTCTTCTAGTTTGTATCTTCATCATCCTTATCTATTTTTCCCTATTCTTTTTTCCTTCATATTCTAGTTTTCTCATCCATTTCGAGAGCACACTCATGTTCTTCAAACCCACCTATCCTCTCGAGGGGGCATATCACTACCTCCTCATCATTCTCTCTTTCACTGGGGCATACCCTAACCTGTTTCATGCTGGGGCATGATCGGGGCATATTTTCTTTGACACAATGCTAAAACAACATTGTATCAAAGAGGGGAAAACTATAGACACCGAAAATTGGTCTAGGCCTCTGAACGCCACTTTCGACATAATTTTATATTATCCATGGTCATGATTAAATAATTTTTATTATTTAATTACCCTTTCTAACACATATTTCCTCTATTAATTAAATACTCCTTTTTAATTAATTCATTAATTCATAAATAACCTTTATTCAACTTGATTAATTAAATAAGTCATAATTATTTAATTATGTCGCTAACTAATTAATTCTTCCTTCTTAATTAAATAATTTATTATTTAATTACCCTTTTGTCATATTTCAACTATAATTAAATGTCTTTATTTAATTATTCATTTAACCCCCTTTATCTATAATTAAAAATTTATTATTTAATTTATTCAATTCCACCTTTACAAACAGTCAAATTAAATAAATAACTTTATTTATTTGATTAAAGTCTCTTATTTTCGAATGTTGAATTAAATTAACATTTAATTCATATTTAATTATTTATGTCACATTCTTCTATCAATCAGTTATCTAAGTCATTCACTCACCTTCTGACTCGAGATCTATTTTTAGTTCTCCAGTTATCTTCTGATTCAACATCTGGTTATCTCTACGAGAAGACTCTCTATCACAAATAGTCAGTTAACTAATTCCAACTCATATGCATTATATGTCTATTAATTAAATATCTTTATTTAATTAATTAACTCATGTTTGCATTTGAATGCGTTAGTCTTCGAGTTCTAACTTTGGCTTTTGCATACAAAGTCTATTTCTTCTATTTTTGGAGATTAAGATCTTGAACTTGTGTTCTAACTCACGTTCTAACTTAGTCTCTATCTTCAGTCTTTCCTAAACTCGTGTTCTAACTCACGTTCTATCTGACACAAAACTCACATCGCATGGCATTCATCAATCTCATCTGACAATCTCTCTTTCAATCTGAGTCGATTGTTCGAAAACCCAAAATCTATAAAATGGCCTATCATAATCATTATTCCTCCTCTCCCGAAATCATACACTTTTGAGAAGAGACTTTCTTTGATATTTTTCTTAGACACTCGACGAAGTTATACTTGCATCAAACACATAAATTTGAGGGCAAGAATACTGAAAAGGTAAAATGGAGAAGAGCAATCAAGATAATTCGAAGCGGTGAACGCATATTCAGTGAGAGCTTTCCATTAAATTATTTAGTTTGTTTAGTTTATTTCCTCGTTCTTTGTTGTTTGATTTTAGATTATTATTTAGATTTAGGATTAACATTGTTTATTATAGTTTGCAGATATCCTAACCCAAATTTTAATTCTATCTTACATTTTCTACTTTAAAGTAATTGTTCACAGTACGGCATTTCACAATTCCTTTAAAGTGGGGGCATACATTGGTATTATTTATTTTTGTATTTTTCTTTTTCTTGGTTCTTAGTGCAGCCTTATTACTTCATATGATGTGTTTGGCACTTCGTGGATGACATTGGGTGTAATGTCCTTCATGAAAGTGATCTATCTTAACATATTACATTCCTCTTAGTGGCCTGATCTAACACACTACATCCCCTAAGTTGTGAATTTTCCATTCTTTGATTGGTCCTCTCTTGGAGACATTAGAAATAATGTCCCCTAAGTTAAAGACCTCGCATGAACTAAACAAGACTCCTTTGAACATACCTTTTGCATTTTACATTTTACATTTCACACTTTACATTTATGGCCACCTTGCATAACACAACTTACATGCATGTGGTGCCATCTTGCACTTGTTCATGAGTTCTAAGCATACAAAGCTTTGCTTGCCTCATGAACTTCAAAAACCTTGTCTTTTGTGGCACCTTATCAAATTTATTAGGAGGTTTAACTTTGGTATGGTTAAGCGGGAAGCCCAACCACCGGCACAAATTTCCCCATAGCCACCTGCATGTGTGTGGGTACATAATAGTCATATGTTTCTCACCCTTTTGGTCCTTCTCACTCGATGGAAAACCAAAAGTCTCATCGCCCCAGAGTGAGTACACTTCCTTTCGGACAAACAACCTAGATCTGATCCACAACTAGCTGGAAAAATGATCGAAGCTTGATCCGACTTTTCCTTTCTCTTCACTCTTTCACATCACCTTCTTGCATGATATTTTGTGCTAATGTTTGGTTTTCCATGGGATCTTGATCCTAGGGGCTTGATCATCCCTCTCAATTATAGTTTTCTCATCTCACTAGCATGAGTGCATTTGGATCCCTCTTGATATGCATTTCTTGGCTACTTTAGTGTGAGTTTGAAGCAAGTTCATCCTCTCACTAAAGTGGGAGCTAAATGTGTCACAAAAAAGTGTAGCCTTGACGCTTTTTCATTCATTTGAGCCTTTTCCCATGGATTTTGACCTGATTTTTCTTAGATCTAATGTTGTAATGTGGACAACACATTCATATTAGGCCTTGAATGCTTGCAAATCAACAAGAACCTAATAATGTCTTACAAAGGTGTTGAGAAGTGTTGTAACATATTTCCTCACTTTTCTAGGACCTTTCCACAATAATTCATCTAAATAACCCCTTTCCAATCCTTTTTTCAAAGTGTTGTAAGGTGTTGTAACAAACCCTCACACCTTTCCTAGGCTTGTCATCACTAAATTAACCCTTCCTTATGATATAATGGCCCCTTAATGCACTTATAGGCCCAACTTAAGTGTGTTTCGAATGACAATTGTATGAATAGAATAGTACATTGTCTTGGGTATGATTCTTATATGTGATAGTCTTAAAATTAATTTTATAGAAATTACAAATATCAAAAAAAATATTAGTTCTGATATATATACTCTCCTTTGTACCTTTTTGCTAGTTATAAATAAAAATATCAAGGGTATTCTTGTTTATCTTCAGTTGTTCGACTAGATGTATGACTCTTTCTCTTGCTTTAGCTCAAAGAGTGGATTAAATGCTAAAAGAGGGTTGTATATTTGTGGGAAATTGCATAGGATTTCGTAAGAATTTTTGTTTTGGGCATTGTGAATTTTCATATTGCAAAGTACTATGGAAAAAATCCACCAATACTTGAATCAGTAGCTTGTATATTACGATTTATTATGTATCTGACTCCATCATCCCAATTGATGAAGCATTGGCCTATTTGTTAATAAAATCTTGCAAGTGAATGGTTATGGGTATGCCTAGCTATTGATTTGAAATAAGAACCAAATTTTTGAAACTTTCAATTACAATGAATGAACCTAAATTAATTTAGTTGATTCCTAAAGATCAGCCAAGTCTTTAATGAATTGAATTTATCTGCATTCTGTAGGAATTAATCTGTGTATATAAGTATTCTCGATAAATTTGATATCAAAATGAACATAAATAGGAACACCCTCCTAGGTCCCATAGAGCCTAAAGAGTAGGAGTAAGGGCCTGTAAATCCTTACTCATTTGTTGGTCACCAAATTTGATTGTTATTGAGTATAAAATGTTGGATACCCTTTTAGAGGACTTCAAGGTTTAGGTGGTTCCCCCATAAAAACCAACCAACAAACATCATCTAATAATAATTTATAATAAAAAAATAGAAAACATTGGTAAAACAATTTTGTATTAACTAAAAATCCATGAAGGAATACATTTTTATATATCGGTAAAAGTATAATATGTATGTACAAAAATTCCATATAGGGTAAGTGCACCAAGATGGTTCCCAAAAAGGGGACTTAAGTGGACAGTTTTTTTCTGAAATCAGGAACTATTGACCTTGGACGTGAAACTGAGGATACTTACACTCAAAATTTTGAGATGGAACAAAAAGAAGGATTCAAGTACTCTGAGTCTACTTTCTAAACTACTAATTTATTTTGAAAATGGTTGAGATTAAGGGGTTAAAATGAGGGACGTAAACAAATTGGTGTTGTTTTTGTCATAAAAAAATAGCATAGCAACTCTTGTACAACCCTTGTACGGTGAACTTTTTTTTAGTATTTTTAAAATCACAACAGTCAGAAGTTAGCTAACAGTATGCAGTTGATGCATGATTTTTCTGATAATTTTTTAATGAATATTTAATTTTTTACTAATTTTTGAAGTGGACATTTCCTGAAAAATAGAATTTTGGCCGTGCTACCCCTACAAATTTTCGAAACTAATTGAATTTTATTTTTTATTTTTATTTTAAATTTTTAGAATGGAGTCCAGTTTCTAAAAATTTAATTTATTTGAAAAATCGATTAACGGTTAATTTATAATGAAAAAAATACCAAACGCTGCTTTTTGGCAAAACAAAGACATACAAATAAAATAAATTATGGATGAAAGGCTTAACATTTTCAGAAAGTGAAAAAAATTACATCGTTGGATAGCTAAGAGAGAACCCGACATTACCCATGTGTTCAATTTTTTTGATATTGAACCACGTGCAATCCTGATGGTGAGCATGAACTCGATTATGTGAAATATGGTAAATTTTTTAAAAACACATCTATGGTCATTGGAAATGCCCTCCAAGCCTTTGGGTTGGTATTCCAAGGCAAATACCAAGCCTAAGGCTCAGGAATTCCCAAAGCAAGATATAATGCGAGCACGTTATAACGCACTCACGTTATATCTTAGTTTTTACGTTTTGTGAATACATTGACAAAACAACGCGTTCGCGTTTTGGTCTACATTGAATTTTTTTCTTCTCTTTTTCTTATCTCTTTCCTCTTGTTATCTTTCAGGGAAACTATATACATGAATTAAACATTTAAGTATAAGTTGACATCTACATATGGACATTTACTTTCTTATACTTTAAGTTATATTTCATGTATATAGGCAGGATGTTTGAGAGTGATTTCAGATCTCTAGGAGTTATAATGCAAATTCTAATTTTTGGAAGATCTTTAAAATTTCAGACTTAGTCAAATATCAATAATCAGCATGTCAAATTTCAGTAATCAAGAGGTCAGATTTTAGTAGTTAACAAGTTCTATCATCTTTCTTTCTCACTCTCTCCTCTCTACTCTCTATCTCTCCACTCCCTCTTTCTCTCCCTTCCTCCCTCTCTCCCCTCTCTCTCTCTTCTAGTTTTTGGAAGATCTCGCAAATTTCAAACTTAGTCAAATTTCAATAATCAGGAGGTCAAATTTCAGTAATCAGAAAATTGTATTATTTCTCTCTCTATCTCACTCGTTTTTATCCCTTACACTCTAGACCTCTCTCTCACTATCTCAATCCCTTTTTCTGACTCTCTCTCTCCCTTGATCTCGAGAAATATCTCTCTCTATCTCTCTCCTTTTCCCTCTAATTCTCTCTACCTCACTTATCTCTCCCTCTCTCCCACCTTCCTTCTCTACTTCTCTCTCTCTCTCTCTCTCTCTCTCTCTCTCTCTCTCTCTACCTCTTCCTCCATCACGCCCTACCACTCTCTCTATTTCTCTCTAGCTAACCTCTCTCTCACCTCCCTCTCTATCCCTCCATACTTCTCTCTCCCTCTCTTCTTCCCTATCTACTCTCTATCTCCCAATCTCTCTCTACCTACCTCTACATCCATCAAACTTTACCACTCTCTCTACACCTCTCTCCCTCCCTCCCTCATTCCCTCTCTACTCTCTATCTCACCTCTCTCTCTACCTCTCCTTCCATCTCTACTTATCTTTATCTCCTCTCTCCCTCTCTCTACCTACCTCTCCTTCAAACACTCTTTATTTCTCTCTATCTCACCTCTCTCCCTCACTACATCTCTCTCCCTCTCTCCCTCCCTCTCTACATATATATATCCCCTCTCCCTCTC
>CM021110.1:115432779-115456932 GCA_007115665.2 Sequoiadendron giganteum
AAACACCTTCCTCCTTTGGTTGAGGTTGCTTTCTCTTCTTACCTCTATAGTATTTGTAGATTTTGTTGTCTCATCTATTTCCACCCACTTTCCTCTCAGCGATTTAGTATTTCTATGTTGTCCACGTCCTCTCTCCACGGCCTCCTTTATGAATACAAATTTTGCCACATTAGCTTTCACCGCACTACCGCCGAGAAGGAAAAAGAAACTTGCGGGACCACGATAAAAACTACTCTACTGCACCAAGTTGATGAAGGAGCCGCGAGACAACGATGGTCACCGCACTACCGCACAATGACAGAAGCTTTCACCACACTAGCACCGAGAAGGATGAAGCATTTTGCGGGACCGCGGTAAAAACCGCTCTACCGCACTGAGCTGATGAAGGAGCCACGAGACAACGGTGGTCACAAAAACAAGGCAAGAGTTGGAATTATTTCCAACACTATGGATCCTGTGATACCCAACAATGAAAATAGTCACTATACAACAATGATAGGCACTAAATTAGGCGCAATTGACACCGCCTTATATGTCCCAAACAGATTACATTAATGACCAATAGTTAGCACTGAATTTGGCATTAACTAACACTGACTAAAACATTAACTAATGAATGAAAATCGAAAATTAAAAAATTTCCCACGTGAAGGAAGAAATGAGACAACAAAAAAGGGAAAAATGTCGCGCGAAGGAAGAGACCAAGGCACTACCAACAACTAATGAGAAATTTGATTTAGTTTGCGACACCATAGGTAAGATTACAAAAAAAATTTCTTGGTTGAATTCGTGATTGTTTACTACTCTTTGTATTGCATTTGAATTCATGATTGTTTACTGGTTTGTGGCCTAACCAGTCTAGGCAACCTCTAAATTATCCCATCATTATAAATTATAAAACCTTTGAGAAACCAACAAAAATATTTACCCTACCCATTTGAGCTTTGGTTCAAAATATTATAGCACAAAGAAAGAATGCCTCTGTATTCTTTCCCTAACCTGGGTATCAAGGAAATAGTGAACTTCTTGGCAGATCTTATTGGGTCGGTCACTATTAAGAAACTATTGAAAATACAAACAAAAATCGCTTGGTTTTGCCCAACCGCGCCATAGTCACCAATGCCATGAAAAAATCATGCAAGATTACATTATGAAAGAGTTTTCATGATAAGGTTATCAAAACTAAGCAAACCGAGCAAACGTATTTTCCCTAGGTTATCAACACTAAGAAAACCCAACGAACATATTTTCCCACAAAACAAAACTTTCATACCACAAACTAGACGAAAACTTTCATACCTGATAATGTGTACTTCATTTGCCTCCACAGACTAGACAAAAATAATTTTCCCTAGGCCGCCTCAAAATGTCAAGCAATGGAGGGAAGCAAGCATTGTCAGAAAACTCTGTCCACAATAAGGTAATTCATTGTCAATTTATATATTTGTAAATGTTTCCATTGTTTCTCTGAATTTTACTTTTTACTTTTTTATTTCTAAATTTAAAAGAAGAAATATAATTTAAAAATATATATATAGGGACATGAGACTGTCATAGATAAAGACAAATTGGCTTCCATATTGGGGGTATAGGTGGTGAACAAATTGGTTAATGTGGATTGGACAACACTTGCCATATACATAGAAAAAAATATGGTAATTCCCTTCAAACATTGCAAACAAATCAATTGTGTCAAAGGGAATCAATTGATTCCCCAACCACTCTTGGATCGAGCAAAATATCCAGGAGGAAATCAGTAACAGTAAACTCTAAGAATGTGGAACAAGGAGCAGAGACTTCCACTCCTGGGACACAGACTTCTTCCACCACACTATGTTTTCAATCTTGCATTGGTAGCTACAATATGAAGATAGAATACGAGGTGGTTTCAGGGGAAGTTTGAATGACAAATGTTGGGAAAACGTTTGTGAGTAGGTTGAAGGAATCATGTCTTCAATGGTTCAAAGACCATCTACATTTTCCATTCTCAAAGATACCCATGCACCTGAAAAAAGCAATTATCCATGACACGGAGAATGAATTTGGCACAAGTTGGTCTGTGAAGAAGGTAAAGCTACGAATGTCTCAAAACTGTAAGAGATTTTGGTGCAGTCAAACAAAGAAGATAAAAAAAATCCCTCCCGAGCTAAGGCTCAAAAAAAGGCCACTTGATTTAAGTCTCAAAGTATGGAAAGAGCTTCTAAAAGCATATGAGAATTCTGAAGCACAGAGGAAGTCTGGTGAGGAGAGTATGCAGATATTTGAATTTTCTCTTAAGATTATATCAAATTTATTAAACGATATTTAAATTTTATTTGTGCATAGTTAAATTGAATTAGTATATGTTTTAGGACAAGGCCTCCAAGGCTAGGCTTGAGAAACTTCGTGCCACACATCACAGTGGCCAAAAAGGTTTACAGGCCTTGATCTGTACATTTGTAAGTATATTTAATATGTTAAAAGATATATATTTTTATTTCCTTGGAAAAGTAAATGATTGCATATTAATTAGTTTAACTAGTCCATGTGCCATGTTTTGACAAGAGGAGAACTATGGCCGCCATCTAAAGTAATTTGAAAATAATATGTTACAAAACAAAAAGTGGAATGATTTTGTAATCTGGATAGAGAATGAGGTATCAATAGTTGAGTTTCAATAATTTAATTGGATATTGTTGTGTTAATATGTCAATTTACATCTCTTGTGTTGAGTTGTTAATTGATGCATAGGATGAGTAAATAGAGCTCAAATCTTATGATTACAAGATGACCGTTTATGTGCATGAATAAATAGTAGAAGGATGCAGATGAACTCAATTCATCTAACTTTATGCCTCTTGGCAAGAATTCCTCTTGAATCTCTAATATCAGGTGCCTGAGACTCCCCTGTAGCTTTTACCTTTCGTTGTCGCCTTTCCTCTTCACTATTAGACTCGTCTTCTTTTTCCTTATCTGCATTTCTGGCTTTGACTTCTAATTCATCCCATGTTTTACCTTCCTCCTCTTTAGAATCTTCTTCTTCTTCGTCCTCCTCTAACTCCACAAGAGATTCATCTTCTAAACCTTCCTTATCTGATTTTGATTCCTCTTCTACATCAGAGGGTTCATAGCCTTGATCTGACTCTTCTGAATTATCAGAATCAGAATTAGTAGCTTCCATATTCAAAAATTCCCAACCAACATCTTCAATAAATTTATCAGGATCATCAGTAATAGTCTTCAAAATTGGCCACTAGTTCAAGTTCATTCTTCTTTCATAATACTTTATATCCATGGATTTCAGGCATTCCTTGATGCCATCAAGCGAAGATTGAGGAATGGTGTACATGCGAAGTACATCCCGCTTGAAGTCTTTGAAAACAATAACCATATCAAATGCCTTTTTCCCAAGTCCTACTCTCTCAAGGTTAACAATCTCAATCTCAATAATACCGATTACTAAGAAAGGTAATTCCACCAACTCTACCAAACATTTTACTGTAGGAACAATAAAAGAAGAGGCTTTGAAAGGAACTCCATGAAAACCAAGCTCTCTAAATGGTACATCAAACTCTAGCTCAAAATATTTTAGATGAGGCTGCTCCCATAACTCTCTTACTAGCTTGATAAATCCTTGAAACTCTGCATTGATATTATTTTTACAAATGAAAATGAAGCAAAGTAATCATCTCCTTCTCCGTTGGTTGGAAGAATGCATGCTTAATGTTTTGATACATAATATCAAATCTCTCTTCTTCTCTCATGGTTGAATACCAAAATTAATTATGGTGGGCCTCTAGAGTTCCAGTCATCTTTCTTCCTCTTCCATAAAATGTTGGCCTGATCCACAAGTCTTCCAGCCTAATTGCCTTTGTTTTTGAAAGCTAAATTTTCTCCAGAGTCACCAGTGTAGCTCTCTATGCCTTTTCAGACTCTTTCATTACTACAGGAAATTAGTGCCTAATTGATTAACAATCTCAATCTCACTAATAATGATTACTCAGAAAGGTAATTCCAATAACTCTACCAAAAATTTTACCGTAGGAACAATAAAAGTAGAGGCTTCGAAAGGAAATCCATGAAAACAAAGCTCTCTAAACGGTACATCAAACTCTAGTTCAAAATATTTTAGATGAGGCTGCTCCCATGGCTCTCTTACTTGCTTGACAAATCCTTGAAATGCTGCATTGATTTTATTTTTCCTGTCCCTCTCTTGTTGTTCTTCCTCAATTTCATCAAGATCATACATTGACCTTCTTGCCCCTCCTAAATTTTGGGCCACATCCATTACCTCCACATAAAATTGTACATCCTTGGTCTTCTTGGTTCCCATGCCATGGTACGGTTATGCAAATGAAAATGAAGCAAAGTAATCATCTTTCTTCCCCTTCCATGAAAACCAAGCTCTCTAAATGGTATATCAAACTCTAGTTCAAAATATTTTAGATGAGGCTGCTCCGATAACTCTCTTACTCGCTTGACAAATCCTTGAAACTCTACATTGATTTTATTTTTCCTATCCCTCTTGTTTTTCTTCCTCAATTTCATCAGGATCATACATTGACCTTCTTGCCCCTCCTAAAATTTGGACCACATCCATTACCTCCACATAAATCTAGACATCCTTGGTCTTCTTGGTTCCCACGCCATGGTATGGTTATGCAAATACAAATGAAGCAAAGTAATCATCTTTCTTCCTCTTCCATGAAAACCAAGCTCTCTAAATGCTATATCAAACTCTAGTTCAAAATATTTTACATGAGGTTGCTCCCATAGCTCTCTTATTCGCTTGACAAATCCTTGAAACTCTACATTAATTTTATTTTTCCTGTCCCTCTCTTGCTGTTCTTCCTCAATTTCATTAGGATCATACATTGACCTTCTGGCCCCTCCTAAAGTTTGGACCACATCCATTACCTCAACATAAAACTGGACATCCTTGGTCTTCCTAGTTCCCACGCCATTATATGGTTATGCAAATGAAAATGAAGCAATCATCTTTCTTCCTCTTCCATGAAAACCAAGCTCTCTAAATGCTATATCAAACTCTAGTTCAAAATATTTTAGATGAGTCTGCTCCCATAGCTCTCATACTTGCTTGACAAATACTTCAAAATTTGCATTGATTTTATTTTTCCTGTCCCTCTCTTGTTGATCTTCCTTAATTTCATTAGGATCATACATTGACCTTCTTGCCCCTCCTAAAATTTGAACCACATCCATTACCTCCACATAAAGTAGGACATCCTTGATCTTCTTGGTTTACATGCCATGATATGGTTATGCGAATGAAAATGAAGCAAAGTAATCATCTCAGACTTCTCTGTTGGCTGGAAGAATGCGTACTTAATATTTTGATACATGAGTTCCAATCATCTTTCTTCTTCTTCCATAAAATGTTGGCCTGATCCACACGTCTGCCAGCCTAATTGGCTTTGTTTTTGAAAGTTGAAGTTTCTCCTAAGTCACCAATGTAGCTCTCTCTGCCTTTTTAGACTCTTTCATTGCTACAGATCATCTCTGGGATTTAATAATTTGTACCACATGGTTGATGTGCTTTGAATCCTTGCATCTAAAGGAAATTTCCTTAACATAAATAATACTAGGGATTTAATAATTTTCAGACTCTTTCATTGCTACAAATTGTCTTTGGGATTTAATCATTTGTACCACATGGTTGATGTGCTTTGAATCCTTGCATCTAAAGGAAAATTCCTTAACATAAATATTGTTAGGGATTTAATTTTCAATGTTGCTAGCCTAATTGGCTTTGTTTTTGAAAGCTGAAGTTTCTCCTAACTCACTAGTATTAGCTATAACTTTTTTGAAATTTTATTATGGTATGTGCACTTTGATATGATGTAATATGATTATCGTTTCGTCTCAAATGTTGTAATATTAAAGATATATAACAAAAAAAAAATTATTGCATGAAATAAATAATAAGTTTTCATTCTAAATGTTTTTTTTTGCAGAACACAGGTCTCCCAGAAGATCAAAATGATCCTCAACATGATATAGATCCACAAAATATTGGTTATGCCAGTACATATCACATGGTAGAGGATGATGATGGCGCAGATACGAAATACACTGAGGTCGATGACAATGATGACGACGACGATGACGACGATGACGATGATGATGATCACGATGGTGATGGTGATGATGAGATAGTTGGTGGTAGTAACCAGTGACATTCATGATCATATAGATTGCATCATGGATCATTGTTGATATATCATTATGATGACTCTTTTCATGGTTACTATCATATGTATCATTTTCACGTCCTACAATACTATATTATTGAGTTGTATCATTTTCACTATATCATTTGGACATGTATCATAGTGACTGGTATCAGTTTGAGTTACATAATTTATCAATTTTATTTATATCATTTGTACATGTATCATTTTCACTTATGTCGACTCTTGGACATGTATCATTTTGACATATTTTTGATGTACTAGCATATTTGACTTTCACTTGTTTTAGTTATATATGATGATGATCCTATCAGTATTGACTTGTCAATTTATATATATTAAAAGTGGTCTATGATTTTTGGATGGATATTTATTACGTATGATGATTTTAATTTACTACTCATGATGGATGTTGTCAAATTCAATTAAATTATAGATATTTGACTCACTTGTTTTAATTATTGATGATGATCATGTTACAATAATAGTTCAGGTCATGATGATAGGTAAAATGAATGCTTGGCACCTCCAAAATGTAATTGAATAAATCAGAGAAGTGTTAATCTCTTTTGGTGGGTAATGACAAACAATAGATGTACTTTTTTATCTTTACAAGCAATACAAATTTTTGTGTTACCGACCCCAAAAAAAAAATTACCTTGTTATTTAATCATATGAGTTAAATAATTAAATTACTTACTCTATAATCATATGAGTTATTTAAGAGGCACAATATATTTAACTAATTAAATTGAAATAATACATATTAAACTAATAAATGGAAGCAAAACAAGAAGCATTTTTAGAAGCAAAAAAGGAAGCAACAATGGAAGCCAAACTAGAAGCAATCCTGGAGAAAAATTGGAAGCCAAACTGGAAGCACAACTGGAAGCAAACTTGGAAGCAAAACTGGAAGCAAAACCGAAAGCAAACCTAGAAGCAAAATCGGAAGCAAAACTGAAAGCAAACTTGGAAGCAAAACTTGGAAGCAAAACTGGAAGCAAAACTAGAAGCAAAAACGGAAGCAAAACTGGAAGAAAAACTAGAAGCAAAAGTGGATGCCAAACTGGAAGCAAAATTGGAGGTGAAACCGGAAGCAAAATTGGAAGCAAAACTGAAAGCAAAATTGGAAGCAAAACTAGAAGCAAAAATGGGAGTAGACATAGAAGCAAAACCAGAAGCCAAACTGGGCACCAATTCAGACGTTATTTTCAGCGTTCTTTTCGGTGTTACTTTTAGTGCTATTTTCAGCGCTAATAGAGGGGCTATTTTTGGCAATATTTAATGACGCTATTTTAGGTGCTAGCGGGGGTGTTGCAATTTCCTGACGCTAACCACAGTGCTAAGTCCAACGCTACATCTGGCGTCAACATTGGCGCCAAAAAGACCATGCCTGTTTGCGCCAGCCAAATCGCCCAATTCGTGAACAAAAATACACTAAATTTGGCACTATTTTAGGTGCTATTTTCCTATTCTGCTGTAGTGGGGATAGCTATGTTTTGGAGACCTCATGCTTAGTTTAGGTAGAGAAGCTAGAAGACAACAAATATTGGCTAAGATGTAAGGTAAGGAGTCTATGTATGAATTTCTAGTTTGTCTTGACAATTTTTTATGGACCAATGACACACTTTAGGAGGAAATAAACATGGATGGAAATAGAGAAATTCATAGCTACCTACCCAAATGAATTCCATATCCTAGGTGGGGATTTTAATGTCATTTTAGATAGCCAAGAAAAATTAGGAGTTCAAAGGAAATATCAGTCGCAAGTAGAATTTGAAGAATTTGTGGAGAAGAACCACCTAGTAGAAATTCATATGAAGAACAAGACCTACACATGGATAAATCAAAGGGTAGGTTTCAACAATATAGTAGAGAAATTAGACAAATTTCTCTATGGAGGAGATCTAAGTGCAAAACCATTCTCCTTTGAATGCAAAATCATCTCGTTCTCAGACTCAAACCCTTATCCAATCCAACTTTGGGTTATAGGAGACAAGAGCCCAAATAGATGCCCATTCAAATATGAAAATAGGTGGATGAAAGATCCAGATTTCTTGAATAAGCTATAATTATGGTGGAAAGAAGGAGCTCAGTCAAGAACCAAAATGTTTTGTATGATGGCAAAATTAAAGTATGTGAAGAAACAGTTGAAATAGAATATGAACCATTTCAAAAACATATTTGAAGTAAAGAAATAAATAGATCTAAGAAAATTCATGACCTCAATGAGGAGGTGTTCTTAGCAGGGATGGATAAAAGAAGATACCTTTCTGAAAAAGAACTTATGAAAGAATATGAAGAGGTTCTTGCTAAGGAGGAAATATTTTGGAGGCAAAAATCTAGAGAGACATGGTTAAAACATGGGGACAAAAGTTCTAAATATTTCAACAATGCTACCAAAATTTTGCAGAAACATAAACATGATAAGTAAATGAAGACTAGTAGATGGATCAATAATAGAAGATCCTAAGATAATCAAAAGAGAAATAGTGGATTATTTCCAAAATCATCTCAACAATTGGGAGGAAACAAATTTAAGAGTGCAAAATAAAATTGTGGAAATAAAACCAAAGCTGGTTTCAGAGAATCAAAACAAAATGCTAACAAAACCATTCACAAAACAAGAAATAAAGGAAGTTGTGAAACAACTCCATTTGAACAAAGCTCTAGGCCTTGACAACTTTCTAGCAAGATTTTACGACAAATGTTGGCATATAATTGGAAAGGACTCAGTAGAGTCTATAGAGGATTCATGGAAGAAGGGAAAATTGTTAAGGGAGGTAAACAACATGTTCATAACACTTATTCCAAAAAAATAACAAGCTCTGCCACTAGATGAGTTTTGACCTATATTCTTATGCAATACACTTTACAGGATATTGGCTAAAGCAATTGCTAGTAGACTCAAAGTATTCTATCATCTAGATCATCAGTGAACTTAATTCAGACTTTGAAATCTTTAGATGCAAAAAAATGAACAAACTATGATTAAGTGGCTCTTTCAAGTCCACCAATCACTTAAATGTTAGAATATTTGAATAAGCTCAAATACAACCAAATAATTACGACAAACTCAAAACAATTTGACAAGATGAGATTGTGACTTAGACTTGACAATCTACATATCTTCCCAACACTTAGCTATCAATAATATGCCTACATCAAAGACAATTCTATGTGTTGTTTAGGAAGGGGAGAATCATCTAAACGAAATCAAACCTCTTATTGTTAGCCATTTCAAACAACAATGTGCTCCAAGCCCTTCTCTACACTTTGTACCTTGCTTCTTGTTGCCAAACTTTAAGCAAACTCATGTTTCTTTCAAACATAATGTATATTTATATAATAGACTTATTGTAAATACCTATCAAGTATGCCCATGACAAAATGAAGGTGATTATATCAATTACTATTATAAGCTTATATATCTCTAAATTAGACCGTTAAATTTTTTTCTTCATCAACATTTAGAACACATTCCATGATCCATCATCAAGATGAGATGGTAAGAAACAAGAAAAACAAATAATCATGAAATATGATCTGAAACATGAATAAAGAAAAAAATTACATAATCTAATCTAAAAATATTCAAACTTTTATTGACGATATCCAAAGACCAAAGAATTTCAAGAAATAATTATTAATTGAAAAAAAAAGGCTAAGACCCGAACATCAAATTAGTTGGCTGCCAAATGTTACAAAGCAAAGAGTCATCAGCAACACTTGTGCTTCTCTCTCTTGTTCTTCCCCAGTCTGGAATGGAGTTCGTGCACGCCATTTACAAAAGCTTCCAAGTCTGCTCTCGAAGATCCTCCTTCTTCTACAGCTTTTCTTGCCGCCTCCTTCATGTTCTCTGCACTCTTTCTCATCTCCTTACCCTTGTCTTCAATCAACACCGTTCTGACAACCACCTTTACTTTCTCTGCATCAGGAATAGCATATCTGTTTTGGCAGAAGGGGATTGCGGCGCCCAAGTCCTCAATTAGCTTGGAATTGAAGGGCTGGTCTCCAAACATGGGCCATGCGATTAAAGGAATTCCCAGGTTTACGCTTTCAAGCGTTGAGTTCCACCCGCAGTGGCTGGCAAAGGCACCCACAGAGGGGTGAGAAAGAATGAGAAGCTGTGGCGCCCAGCCCCATATGATCACCCCTCTTTTCTTCGTTCGCTCCTGAAAACCCTCAGGGAAATATGCGCGATCACGAACTGAAGTCTCGGAGGTCGCGGGTTCGACTGCCGGGGCCACTTTGATAGCCCAAACAAAGGGCTGTTGGCTAGCTTCCAGGCCTCTCGCCAAGGCATTGGTTTGCCGAGGGGATAAATAGGTTTGGCTTCCAAACGAAACATATACAACAGAACGGGGGCTTTTCGAATCCAGCCACCGAATCAGCTCGTCCTCGCCGATGTCCGCCATTTTCCCTCGCATGCCAACCTTAGCCGATTCCCTTGGCGGAAAAACCGGGCCAATTCCCCAAACCGGCTTATCCGTTACGCTTTTCAAGTGCTGCATATACGCAGGTTCCAGATCATGAAACGTATTGATTAGCATTCCGGAGCCATGGCCGACAGATTGGAAGCGACCTAAAATGAATTTCACCGTCGCCAGGGCTCCGCAGGCGTTGAACAAAACGCTGGCCAGTTTATACTTTTGGGCGGACTGCAGAGCCCACACAATGAACAGATCATGGATAATACAAACCGGAGGACTTGTTTCTTGTTCCAATTGATCCTCGATCCAACGATTGAAGGGCTGTTGAAGTTTTTCTGCCAGTTCGCGAATAAGGTCCGAGGCCTCGATTGGCATTTGGTCTGAGCTCTCGAGGCCCACGGGTAAGCCCTTCACGGCGGGCGTGGGGAGCACAACGAGACGAACGTCGAGGCCATTGGAGACGGCTTCCGAAACGGGCTGTTGCACGCGGAATGCATTGGCCTGCGTGGTGACATAGCTGACTGTGAGCCCGTGCGAGGCGAGAAGCGTTGCCATATCCAGAAAGGGAATGGTGTGACCCAGTGCCGGAAATGGCACCGTCACAACATGGGGTTTCTCAGAATTCTTCATTTTTGACATGCTCTTAATGAAAATGTCCATTTCCAGAGTCCATTTAATGGGTTTGGAAAAAAACGCGGTTTCCGTGTAGCGGTGAACGTATTCTGAACTTTTGGATCGCGTCAAGAACGGGAATTTTTGAACAATCCAGAAGCTTCCGAAATGTGAATCAGAATCGACAATTTTGACTTTCTGGGCGTAATTATACCATTTAACGTTTCGTCACCTGTGACGAAATTTCCCGACCAATGAAGAAACAAGGTAAAGCAGATTATGGAATAGGATTGAAAGCTACCAGCATACAATCTGTTCATTTGATTAAATTTATTAATTAACTAGCTATTGCACTTTAGGTGTGCAATGGGGTACGCCGAATAATTGTATGACAGTATTTTATTTTGTGTAGATATGATGGTTGAAATAGAAAATAGTTTATGTAATCTAAAAAGGCAACAAATTAAATAAATTAAATGCAAACGATTATTTGTCTTATTTGTCTTATTTGATAGAGAGAGAGATAGAGAGATAGGGAGATAGAGGTAGAGAAAGATATGGATAGAAAGAAATAAAGAGAGGAGTGAGAGGGAGATAGAGAAATTGAGAGAGATATAGAGTAAGAGAGATGGAGGGAAAAATGAAGTGAATAAGAGAGAGGGGGAGAGGGAGTAATCTAGCACTATTATTTCAAAAAAGAGTTTCTTCCACTATTTCAGAAAAGAGTTCTTATCCAAATTATGCATGCCTTGAGCACTTCTATGACTACATATTCAATATAAAACTTCATGTAAGAAATGCTTGTGGAATAAATAGGGTAATATTAATAAATTTGTGCTTTAGATAATAACAAAAGTTAAAATGTGGCTACAATGCAATTTATAGGGTTTGAGGGTTTAAGACCTTTTTGTTTACATTCAATTTCGTGAAACGGGTGTAGGGGGAGTTTAACATACCTTTAAGACTTGTAATTGAGTCTATGTGCCGCCTCTTCTTTGAACTCTGGATTACACACAATACAAGTTAATAGCAGTATTATTACCAAATTTATCCTCTCTTGCTTTTAATCGATTTTTTATGTGTTTTGATATTTTATTTTTAAATTTATGTGATTTAAAAATTTAGAATAATTATCCATCAAGGTATAATCTAACTTTCAAATATACATTGATGGATTCCCATGAGTAGATCCAAATATAATTCTATCACATAAATTTATATCTTATTTGAAAGAGAGCAACCTAACTTTAAAAAGAGGAACTTAAATTTATGGTCACTCGTATTTATCTATAGACATGTCTCCCTCTCTATCCATATATCTATATCTCTATCTCTCCATATTTCTTCTTTTATCTCTCCCACTATCTTTATCTCTCTTTATATCAGTTCTTATCTCTCTCTCTCTCTCTCTCTCTCTCTCTCTCCATCCCTCCTTATTGACCATTATCTTCTCTCTCTCTCATTATCTTCTCTCTCTCTCTCTCTCCTTATTGACCATTATCTTATTCCCTCTCTCTATCTCTACCTTGTTATCCCTTTCTCTTCCCATATATCTGTGTCTCTCTCTTTCTTTTCCCATATATCTCTATCTCTCCCTACTTTCTCTCTATCTCCCCTATTTCTCTCTTCCTCTCTATTTATTTATCTCTGATTCTCCCTATTTGTCTCTCTCTCCATCTCCTCCTCTCTTTATATCTCCTTATATCTTCTTCTCTCTCCCTTTATATTAGGCATGAGTCGGCTAAGTTCTGCCAGTGGGAGTTTTACAGACCTTTAAACGAATATTATGAAGTTTAATAATTGGATGGGAACATTCTATTTCTATTTGCAATATTTTTTGTCAATTTGATATAAATTTTATTTTTCATTTGCATTGGTTTATATTTTAAATTTGTATGCAAATAGTTCAAGAAAAAACTAGATTTGTTTAAATTAATTGATATTCGTGATATTTCAGCAGTGTTGAAGTCGGGATTCTTGGTCAGGATTATTTTATCTCTGTTCTTGAGATACCCTAACACTATTTGTAGAAATAATAATCTCTTTTTTACTATGAAAGATATCATTTTTCACAATAGCGATTTTTCTATTTTATATCAGAATAATTCTAGTGTGATTCAAATTGCATTAGTGCATTTAATGTGTTAAGGCGTTCATGCCTAATTTGCATTTAACTTGTCATTTATTTTAATGTATATTATTAACAATATAATAATAACATAATATTTAATATAATATAATGCTTCGAATCATAGATTAAATCTTTAAATTTGAGTTTTTTTATTTCCCTTTCAAATACACGGACACCTCCCAAATTCTATTTAAATTGGTTTTGGAATCTAGGTCCACGATTGTCAGAAAATTTTATTAAATCCCCAAATTACAAATCTGTTTTCAAATCCAAAATGTAAATTTTGATTATGTTTTTTATTTATCGCCTATCTAAATTGGAGAAGTGGAAGGTCAATACCAAATAAGAAGAGTTTGGAGAGTTAAAGGTTTTGATGAATGGCTGCATGCATGGGAATAATGCTGAAGGTCCACGATTTATGTCTTGATGCAACGATTAAAGTAAGATAAAACAACACCAAGTTGATCAATTTGGGACTACCTAAAACTCACCAAATAAAACAAACTGCTGATTGAAAAATAATGAATGACTGCAATCAAATTTAGCATCGAAGTGGGTGGAACCATCACTGCACATTTTAGGTCGGACAACTTCATTATTGATACGCTTCGCATAGAAATTAAAAATAAAGAAAAGGTTATCTTTATTTTAATTAATAGAATTTTGGTCAATAATCACTTGTATGCCGTAGTCTTTTCAAAAAGCTATCCAAGATAACTGACCATTTATCAAATTCTATTACTAGCTATTGCACTTTTGGTGTGCAATGGGTTACGCTGAATAATTGTTTGACTGTATTAGAGTTTGTGTAGACATATTGGTTGAAATAGAAAACTGTGTATTCAACCTAAAAAAGCAACTCATGGAATAAATAAAATCCAAATGAGTATTTACCTTATTTGTTTTTGTGTAGACATATGTTTGAAATTAACACGGGTAATTAAAGCACATATGTTTGAAATTATGCAGCCAATGGGAGAGTCATTATTAGTGAAATGAAGACATTAACTCACACACCATCAATATGGATCATTCCCTAAGATATCATATTTAATCTTATATTTATATTTTACTTTTGTGAATGTCAATTTTTTATTTATTTAAAAGTTATAAAGTGTCCAAGCTAAATTTTATAACGGATGGTGTAAAGGCCCGTGGGAGACGATCAAAGTGATTGCAACCGTGCTTTGTCTCCTAGGCATTAATGCGTGATGAAATTTTCACCCCAACTTAGTAATGTGAAAGCAACACGATGACAAGTATAGATAGAAAATACATAGAATTTGTTCTCATTTAATATAGAGAGATACAGGTAAAGGGAGAGAAAAATACAAAAGAGACAGGGATATAGAGAGGGCGAGATAGACAGATATAGAGGAAGAGGGAGAGGGAGAGATAAAGAGGATGAGATAGGGAGATATACTTGGTGACATAGAGTGATAGAGAGATAGAGATATAAGGAGATATATAGAGGGGGGGAGAGGGAAAGAGAGACAAAGAGATATACAAATAGCTCGAGAAGTAGAGACAAGTAAATAGAGATTGATTTCATCGTCTAGAATCCTTCTCCTCAAATCTCAACCATTGATTTCAAAAAGGAGGTTGTACATTTCATATAAGAAACGCTTTCCACGTAAATATTTAAATTTAAGAAACTTTAATTTATATTGTATAATAGAAATATCAATATTTATATTTTCTTTAATCTCAAATTTTGATCAAATTATTTTTGAATTATATTTTGATCAATTCTTGACTAAAAATATACATCTATTACTTTATCAAAATTAAGAAAATAAAATACATTTTAGAAAAAAACTTTTGATTAATTGTTTGAGTACAAATAATAATCCTATTGATTGCTATAATCACCTATCATAACTATCAATCTCAACTACTGTTGAAAATTGTGTATTGATGAGTACAAAGGAAAGTGAAGACTTCAAATGTTTAACAAAGCAAAGTGAGGACTTCAAATGTAAAACAAAACAAAAGATCCTTCTGTTTGCACTCATTCTCTCTACCTTTTTGTGTCATATGAATTGATCCACAATTTATATTTTTTAACTCTTTTATGCACTCATTCTCTTTGCCATTTACTAGGACTAAGATAAAATACATTATTATAGTAAATGTAAGCATGGCTTGCTTTCGGGAACATCAATATTATTTTATTTGTTGCTGTTGATTCTGTCATGTTGGATAAGATAGATTCTCCATCATCTTAGTGTAAATCATTGGTACCTTAAATTTTAGAAGGTAAGCTTGCTCAAAAATGACATTTTTTTTTCAACTTGTTAAATACTTTGATTAAATTAAAAATGAAATTATTTAGCATTTTAATATAATACATCTCATTATAATCAAATGACATTTTTCCATATTTATCCATAAGAGATGGATTGAGTGGTCTGAAGAAGTGGAGGAAGAATATGGGAAACTGCCCAACTCTGTCGTACCCTCCAATGCCCTTATCACAACTGACATCACTGGCCTGCTCATTAAATCATCATGTATACACACCATCCCCACTCGTAACATTTTCGTTGTCGCCTCCTTGACATCCACTTCATCTTGAAGCCTTGAATCTAACAAATCTGTTAATCTCCCTTCTTCGGCTTTAGTCTGTAATACTTAGAATAAGCGGTGTTCAGTAAGATGTCTACTTCTTTGTCCGCTATCAATTTCGACCAACACCAAAGCTAAATATATCTGCCTTCTCTGTAATATGCATGAGGTCAATTGGTAGGCCATTTAGCAGATGATGTTGTTTGTGCAACAAAGGTCTCAATGGAGAAGTGATAGCTTCAAATTAACTATGCATCCATGTCTAGAGATAAAGGGGGAGAGAGGAAATTAGACGTAGAGATGAAGATAGAGCGACAAAGGAAGAGGGAGACAAATATATAGAGATATATAAGTAGAGGGAGAGATAAATATATAGAGAGAGAGGGAGAGATAGAGAGATATAGAGGAAGAGGGAGATGGGGAGATAGAGTGATAGAGAGAGATATAGAGGAGGAGAGGGAGAGAAAGAAAAAGAGATAGACAAATAGAGAGAATTAGAGATAGGTAAATAGAGATGGAGAGAGGGAGAGACATATAAAGGGGGTGATATAGAGAGATAGAGGGGGATAGTGAAAGAGATAGAGAGGTAGTGATAAAGGTAGAAAAAGATAAGGACAAAAAGAGATAGAGAGAGGAGTGAGAAGGAGATAAAGAGAGAAATAGAGATAGAGATAGAGATTGAGAGAGAGAGGGTGAATGAGAGAGAGAGGGTGGGGAGAGGGAGAGATAGCTCTATAGATAGAGATGGGGAGAGGGAGTGACATAGTGAGAGATATGGAGATATAGAGAGCAATAGGGATAGATATATCAATCATCCTCCCTATATCTATATCTATTTTTTTTATCTCTTTATCTCTCTACCTCTCTCTATCTCTTTATCTCCCTCTCTATCTGTATGTTTCTCATTATCTCCCTATATATATATACCTTTTCTTCTCTCTATTTATCTTTATCTCCCTATCTCTTTATGTGACAATCTCTATCTATGTCTCTCTCCTCTTCTCTCTTTCTCTTTTCCTTCATCTATTTTTCTCTATCTCCCCACTATCAAACCTCTTTCTATGTCCCTATTTATTCCTTTGTATCTCTACATATCTCTCTATATCTCTTTGTCCCCCTCTTTATCTCTCTATCTCTATCTCTATCTTTGTTTCTCTCTCTTCCTTTTTTCTCCATATCCCTCTTTTTATACCTTTATTTCTATTTTTGTTGATTTCTCCTCCTTTGTCCCATTTTGCTCCCTCTCTCTTGCTCCTATTTTTTCTCTCTCCACCTATATATCTTATCTCTATCTCCTTCTCCCTTTTATCTTCCTTTCTCTTTCTCTCTCTATATGTTTGTCTCCTTAAATGTGTAAGGAGTACATTGAATAGGTTTTAAAGGTGAATTATCATTTCCTTGATCAAATGACATGCTACCTTGAGCATAACTCCCCAAGGACACATTCCATCCTTGGATTGTTGACATAAAACAACGAAACAAAAGTTATTTTCTCTATTCTCTATTTTTCCTTTGTATCTCTTATGTTTCTCTCTCATGCTCTATCTCTTTTTGTCTATTCCTCTCTCTGTCTCTCTATCTATCTATCTAATTTTTTCTCTTTCTCTCATTCTCTATCTGTATTAGCTGATAGGCTGCATATAGTGTGATATTTGAGTTTGAAACAAGTCTCACACCTACAAACCATTATCAAGTCATTGGAAAAAAAAATAGTTATTTAATGGTAAACCACTATCTTTTAATGGTATAATCCTCTAAAATATCAGGTAAAAGCCTCCAAAATCTCACTTATCACGTAAAAGCCAGATAAATATTTAATTGACAACTGGGTGGGAACATTCTATTTCCATTTACAGTATTTTTTGTCAATTTGATGGCAGCTTTCATTTTTCATTTGCATTGATTTATGTTTTCAGAATGCAAATATTTCATAATTAGATAATACTTAATTTTTTAAAAGAAAAAATCTAGATTTGTTTAAATTTATGTCATTCCATTATTTAACACTTATTATTATTACTTCACTTTCCTTTCTGCTAGTTAACTTTGCAAGCCCAAAATCTGAGACCTTTGCATTGAAATTTTCATCTAGGAGAATGTTTTGGGGTTTGATGTCGAAATGAATTATTCGGTGCTAACACTCTTCATGTAAATAGGTCAATCCCCATGCAATATGAAGAACTATTTTAGATCTGGTCTTCCAATCCAGTTACAGACTTTCCAGTTTTTGGTTGGAAAGAATAGAACTGCAAATGCCCATCTCAATAAATCTTAAAATAGAGGCAATTTTTAGGTATAGGAAGACTAACTATAATCGGATTCGATGGATATCCGACATGATAGAAATTGAGCGTCTCATTATCCAACTGTACATGAGCTATGTTAAGAGATGTGGGTTCCTTTGGATACCTAAAATAGATTTGAGCGGGCACAGGGGGCGTATACATGGCAAAGTAGTCCACTTTCAAGGTTTTGTAGTAAAACCCTTGAATTGTATTGGTCGGAGAAATATTTGCAATAAGCTTCTGGTCCACCTTCAACTTATGGCCTTGCAAGAGGATATCAGTGGGATGGTCGAAAGACTGCTACATGGTTCCATTGGAGCTGTTAGAGAGCAATAAGTTCCCCGTTTCTTCGATCATTAGTCCCTGAAAATCTTTGGAGGGTGTATTTGTAGACTAGACCAGACTGCCATTTGCGTCCTTCAACACAAGATTCCCAAAGGAGGTGAGTCAGAGGGTTGCATTGTCTTGCACTAAACGCTCTTTGTTTGCAGTCCACACTTAATTTAGGAAATATTAAAATTACATATAATTTTACCTAATTAGATTCCATGATAAGATTCAAACAACTTATCATGGATGATAATATGTATTCTATCAAAGGTGGTCATGATAGTGTATATTTGTATATTTCCACTTAGGTGGTCATGTTCTTTGTATTAGAAATTTAATTCTGAAAATATATTCTAGATTAGGTAGTCATACTTTTATATTAAGAATTTGATTATGAAAATGATTATTTTCTATTGTTGAAACACCCAATTTAGCCACTTGCATAAATTGATCTTATATACAAAGTAGCATCACCATATAAGAAAGATAGCCTATATTTTCGCAGCCAATCTGTGATTGAGAAGACATGGCTTAGCTGAAGTCCAATCTGAATTGTAAATTTTATTATATAATATATGAAAAACAATTCTTATAATGACATTTTTTCAATCCAAATTGTAAATTTTATGAAAAACAATATTTATGATTAAAAAAATTATGAGAACAATCAAATTACATAGATGGTAACATCTCTGTCTTTATGTTACAACTCTTTCTCCAGTCCGGAACCATTCTTACTACACAAGAGTCCCCATGCTCCAAATGACAGGAACAAGGGTTTGTTAAAACACTCACCATCCATTAGGCGGGCTACAACAACTTGAATAAGATGTATTCAAAAATTTGTTTATGCATTCATGAAATCATCTTATATTGTGGATTACAACAATATGAATAAAATACATTCAAGAATGAATCTGTTTATGGATTCATGAAATTATCTTATATTGCGGATTACAACAATATGAATAAGTTACATTCAATTCATGAATCTGTTTATGCATTCATGTAATTATCTTATATTACGGATTACAACAATATGAATAAAACACATTCAAGAAACTGTTATACATCATGAAATTATCAATACATTTTGAAGAAATTGTGTTTGGAAATCTTCATCTTTACTGTGCTCATATCAGTTTGGTTAATCATGTCATCACATTAGTTTCTCAAAAATTGAAAAACAAAAAAACCATGGCACTCTGCAAAGCGTTACAGAGCTTAATGCTGCTACTGATTCATATTTTTCAAAAGAAAATCTATGTTAAAAAAAATAGTACTTGAATCCCACATATCACCACCCACCTCGGGTAATTCTTACAGTATTTACTTCCCAGATACCTAATATGGCCTTCACACAATTCTTTTGGGTTCTCGAGTACGTGTGTAGGCATGCACTCTGGTCTACCTATGATATCAAAATGTCAGCATACAATTAAACAATTGCCTTGCCATGTGATTTTGCAGCGCAGGTGGAAAAACATGATAGATAACGATGGTGGAACTAACTATATCTGTCATTAGAGGAAGATCAAACGTGAAGATTTCCATAGTAGAGAGTGGGCCCCACAATGCCTCCACGCAAATCTGGCGGTTAGACGTTTCCATAAACCATTGAACAAAAAAGTAGAACCAAATCATGACTTCTGATTCAGTCATCAGGGTTACAAATAATTAAACATTACAGACAAAGATCCTTGTCTACTCTGAGAAAATTAATTTTAAACATCAAGCGGTTGATGGTCAAGGGCAATTTTTTTTAGCCAGATATTAGAACTCTTTGCCATTTTCAATGTGAGTGAGGAGAATTTGCCAATAGAGTTTTCAACCATCACAAAGGCGTAAATCAATGCATTAAGAACTAATTAATGGTTAGCATTACTTCTCATAAAGCTCACCACCACACACCATTAAAGGCTGTTATTTTGGAAGTTCCTTCCAATCAGACTTAAGGGGGTAGGTTTTTCAGTAACAGACACACTTAGTGAGAGATATTGATTATTCAATAAACTATTGTGTATAAAATATTATAAATCAAATCGTACGGTGGCAGAGGAAAAATCTTTACATGCCTTAGGAGACTAGAGCAACTCAACTACTTCCATGGGTTGTCATGTAGGCATAGTAGGGGCAGAGCTCATCGCTTCCAACTGAAACAAGGAAGGAACCTCAACCATCATAGAGAAATAGTTACTCTTTAGCAGCCACCCCAACTGAAACAAGGAAGGAACCTCAAAACTACTAGACCACACTGGAAAATCAAACTTACTCATTAAACCTATAACCTCAAAATTCCACACTGGAAAATCCAAATTCCTTGATGGATGTCCGTGCCCTGTTCGAAAGCTCCCATTTTGGCATAGCCAAGGAGGAAACTGGCGAAGGTTGTGGAATTTGGCTTTACACCTGCCAATTGCATATGCTTGAAAGTGTCTAAAGCCTTTTCAACAAATCCATTTTGCACATATCCTGCAATCATTGTAGTCCATGAGATGACATCTATTTCAGGTATTTTGTCAAACAGTTCGCGTGCCTTGTTAATGCTTCCATTTTTTGCATGCATGTCTACCAGGGAAGTTGCTTCCTCTATCCTATATGCTTCGATGGATATCCATACTATTCCAAAGGTCCTATTTTGGCATTGGGCAGGGAGGATGCTAGCGAAGGTTGCGGAATTTGGCTTTAAACCTGACAATTGCATTTCGAACTCTATTGATTGCAAAGATGATTGTTTCTATGTTTTATGCTTCAAGATTCACCTCATTTGGACTATAGGGGTGTGATCTTATAGCAACCTTCTATTATTTGTGAATGTGTAATATTAATTTTATATAAATGATAATCTAGACCCTTATTCATTGAAAAATAAGATGATATAGTTAGATTTAAAAAGCACAAAAAATGCATAATCAAAGAAACATTTCATAGAGATATCATTGATTGTTTTGACAACAAAGGAATACCATCTATCCATGCATCTAATCAGCTAATTACAGATTGAAAAAGTTTGAAGCTCAGTTATATAGCCAAAATGATTTGTCACAAGAATTCAATAAATTAGATAACAAAAATGCATAATGTGTCAAACCAAAATAACATATTAAAAGTCAAATCTACATAATATAAAACTGATCCAAAACTTTAAAATTAACATAAAATAAGTTACAATTATGTACAAAATCTTAAACATTGACATAACTAATTATCTTTTTCTAAGTTCATAAAGAAATATTTTTTTTATTATTGCATGAGAATTTTATTTTAATACTGTTCCACCAACTAAATGCCTAAACCCCTTATATTTCATGTTCTAAACAGTTATGATATCTTTATTGTCATAGCAGGTATTTAAATTAATCGTCCACGATAGACCAAATAAACGGAAGTGTGTTTTCCCTTACAATATTATATATAAAAAGTATTTCTATACAAGACTTTTAGAAAATGAATGATTTCATAGATATTACGCTTATGTCATCAATGGTGGAAGTCAAAACAATTTGAGTTAGTACACAATCTGTTGAATTGAGTTGGAATAAGGAAACGTATGCAAAAGGATCAAACTATTTTTTGTTCACCATATAATTTAGAGGCAAAGTATATAAACGCTCAACACTCTCTGTAGAGTTTATTTACTTCATTCATAATTTGATGAAATGAATAACAACAATTACTGAGAGCGCTGTATTTTCCAAAGCTCATTAGAGGGTTGTTTTATTGTATGCTCTTACAATGATTCGAGTTATGCTCTTTGAAAACTGTACTTTCAGGGGAGGATTGATCTCACTATCTTTCACCACCAGCCACTGGTTTCCATCTTATTCTGTGTGTAAATACCAGGCTGACCCACATACGGAAGGCCTGCAATATATGGAAGCACACAACGGGGCAAGAAATGCAGCTCATGAACATTGCTATCCGCCTTCCCTTTTGCTTATCTTAAAGTAAGCCAGGTCGATTTTAGAAGAGGAAGATGAGCTTCCTGCATAAATAAAAGACTTGTTCAGATCCGAATCTGATCTGATCCTCCACCGAGTGGATTGCACACAAGTTGTAACCGCAGAAAATTCCACCTTCAAATCGGCATCCTCGGTGATTGCTTTCACATATACATAAGGCGTGAAAACAACGGGAAGACTTTCCTCATTATCATTGTAAGCCACGTACATTGGACAGGTGTTATTCCGCATCTTCAATCTAAGCCCACCACCATTCACAGGTAGGATGTATAATCTAAATGGACTATATGAATATAAATTTGAAAGAAATCCTCATACAATACAAACTTGATCTTTTGTGAGGTCTATTTAATCTTTATAAAACAATTAGAAATTTAATATTTTAACAGTTTGTAGTATTATTTTCATGAAATCTTTGTTTTAATGGTTTGTGACGTTACATCACTAAAGCTAAAACAAATGGTACCCTAGGATTTATAAGAAAAAGAAAAATGGATGTTCTTGAGTATTCCAATTCCTTCTCTATCATCTAGACTTTAAACAAGTCATAGAAAGGACTAATAAACTGTGAATACGAGACAATAAAATCGAAAGCAACGTGGAGAGTTTCAGTTGCCTATCTTCATCTGCCTCTGCCTTAAAAATTCCTGCATATTGTTGTAGGAGATTTTGTCAACTTTAACTGAAGCAATAGCCCTCTGTTTGAACCTTTTTCAATCTAACTCTCATTTCTCTGCCTTGCTCGTCCTCCAAATTCATCAACTTCCTCACCAACGCTTCGACTTCTTCCCTTAAAACGTTTTCCCGCATTTCATAACCAACTTTCCAAACATAATTTACAAATCTCGTGTTTGTCGGCTGCTCTGAGAAGAATAGCCAGCATATGGGCATGCCCGAGCTTATGCTTTCAATTGTGGAGTTCCACCCATTGTGCGTTTTGAAATCCTCCCATAGAGGGATGAGACAGAACCTTTCTTTGCAGTGCCCACCTAACGAAAAACCCTCACTCCTTCGTTCTCTCCATAAACTCACTAGGCAGAATGGCAGAGCTGCCTTGGACAAGATCAGGGCGGATGGCCCACAATAATGGCTGATTGCTTCCCTCCAAACCCCATGCAAACTCCACAAGTTCTTCGTCTGACAACACAGCGATACTTCTGAAGCACACATATATAACTGATGATTCTTTTTGCTTGTCCAACCATTCGAGGCACGACAATTCTTCATTCCATATGCTACTTTTTGTGGTGACAGTCACATCGCCATAACACGCAAAGCTGAGTAAAAGTGGACCGATGGAGAGCACGTTATCACCGAATTTAGAGTTCAGATATTTCAATACCGGTCCTTCTACCTCTTCAAAGGTGTTAAGTAGAACTAGGGAAGCCTGATGAGTATTTTGTGCCTCCCTCATCCTTGCTGAAACATATAATTGACAACATCGGTTACTGTCAGAATGCTGGAGAGATCTTTCACACGTAGAGCTTCCATTTCAGGAATACAAGTGATGACATCATTCTTGCAGCTTCCTGTGTCGTCTGTAACCCATTCACCGCCACTGATTAATGCAGAGGAAAATAACTGTAAACCACCTTGAGTGATTTTGCCATCTACAGTTTCTGCCTACGGAATGCCATATTA
>CM021110.1:115457032-115487286 GCA_007115665.2 Sequoiadendron giganteum
AGGGGAGAGAGATAGAGGGAGTGAGTTAGAGAAAGATACTTGAGAGAGGGAGAGGGATTGGGAGGTAGAGACTTGAGAGAGAGGGATGAGTGGGAGAGAGATAGAGGGTAGAGAGATAGAGAGAGTTCTCTAGTTAGGTCAGGAGGAAGACTTGAGAAGACGGGGAGGGGTGGGATGGAGAGACATGAGAGAGAGAGAGAGTGTGTTATCTACTTAGGGTGGGAGGGAGAGAATTGAGAGAGGGGGAGGGGGTGGGAGGGATAGAGTTGAAAGAGAGGTAGAGATGGAGAGAGAGAGTTATGTAGTTAGGTTGGGAGTGAGAGACTTAAGAGAGGGAGAGGGGGTGGGAGAGGGAGACCAAAGAGAGAGAGAGATGGAGTTCTCTAGTTATGGTGGGAGGGAGATACTTGGGAGAGGGAGAGACTTTGGAGAGGGAGAAACTTGGGAGAGGGAGAGGGGGTGGGAGAGAGAGACCTGAGAGATAGGGGAGAGAGAGAGAGAGTTCTCTAGTTAGGGTGGGAGGGAGAGACCTGAGATATGGAGACGAGGTGGGAGGGAGAGAGAGGGAGAGGGAAAAATAGGGAATGGGAGACAAATAAAGAGAGAGAGAGAGAGAGATACAGATGGAGAGAGACTGAGGGGGTGTGAGGCAGAAACCAAAGAGAGAGAGAGAGAGAGTTTATGTTTTTGTGTTTGTTCTCTAGTTAGTGTGGGGAGAGATACTTGAGAGAGAGGGAGGGGAGAGGAGAGACTTGAGAGAGAGGGGTAGGAGGAGAGACTTGAGAGAAGGAGGGTTTGGAGGATAGAATTGAGAGAGAGGGAGGTGGTGGAGGGATAGACCTATGAGAGAGGGAGAGGAAAAGAGGGAGATAGGAGGAGAGACTTAAGAAAGGGAGAGAGAGAGAGAGATTTATCTAGTTAGGGTGGGAGGGAGAGACTTGATAGAGGGAGAGGGGCTAGGAGAGGGAGAGGGAGTGGCAAAGAGAGACCTGGCATATAGGGGCTAAGAGGAAGAGAGAGAGATTCTCTAGTTAGGGTGGGAGGGAGAGACTTGAGAGAGAGAGAGGGAGATGGGGTGGGAGAGAGAGAACTGGGAGAGAGGGAGTGGGAGAGGGAGAGAGAGAGAGAGATAGAGAGAGGGGGGGTGAGGGAGAGACCTTAGAGAGAGATAGAGAGAGTTTGTGTGTTCTCTAGTTAGGGTGGGAGGGAGAGACCTGAGAGAGAGAGAGAGAGAGAGAGAGAGTGTGTGTGTGTTCTCTTGTTAGGGTGGGAGGGAGAGACCTGAGAGAGAGATAGAGGGAGTGAGAGATATACGTAAGAGAGAGAGAGGAGTGGGAGGGATAGAAGGAGGGATAGACCTAAGAGAGAGGGGGGGAGAGGGGGGGTTGGACCTAAAGCCTAAACCCTAAATACTAAACCCTAAACCATAAAGCCTAAACCAAAGAGAGAGATGGGGGAGGGAGAGAGTGTGTGAGAGAGAGAAACACAAAGGGAAGGAGGAAGGTTGGGAGATTAAGAGAGAGGGAGAGAGGGAGAGGGAGAGTGAGAGGGAATGAGGGAGAGAGAGGTAGAGATGGAGAGAAGTAGAGAGAAGTCTATAGGGAAGGAGAGATAGAGAGGGGGGAGGAGGGAGGGAGAGAGATAGAAGTAGAGAGGGGAGGAGGGAGGGATAGAGGGAGAGAAGTGTGATAAATAGAATGAGAGAGAGAGGACGGAAGGAGGAAGGTAGAGAGATTGAGAGAGAGAGGAGGGAGGGTGAGAGATAGGCAGAGAGGGATAGGTTAGATAGAGAGAAGTAGAGAGGGAAGGTGGTTGGGATGAAGGAAGAGAAAGAGAGGTAGAGAGAGATAGGTTAGATAGATTGAAGTAGAGAGGGAAGGTGGGTGGGAGGAAGGAAGAGAGAGAGGGGGAGATAGAGAAAATTAGAGGAAAATAGGGAAGGAGGGAAGGAGGAAAGCTAGGAGGGATGGAGGGGGAGAGAGAGGCTAGATAGATAGAAGTATAGAGGGAAGGGGAGAGTGTGTGAGAGAGGTCTAGAACATAAGGGATAAAAAATTTGAGAGAGAGAGAGAGAAAGATGATACAACTTGTTGATTACTGAAATTTGACATGTTGATTATGAAATTTGACTAAGTCTGAAATTTTTGAGATCTTTCAAAAACTAGAATTTGCATTGTAACTCCTAGAGATCTAAAACCACTCTCAAACATCCTACCTATATACATGAAATATAATTTAAAGTATAAGAAAGTAAACGTCCATATGTAAATGTCAACTTATACTTAAATGTTTATTTCATGTATATAGTTTCCCTATAAGATAACAAGAAGAAAGAGACAAGAAAAAGAGAAGAAAATATTTTCAATGTAGACCAAAACGCGAGCGCGTTATAACGCGCTCCAGTTTTTGAATTTTTTTTTTATTTCAAAAAATGCATAGTTTTTGAACTCTAAATGCGTGCATTTTTTGAAATTTAAACCATAACACGAGTGCATTATAACGCACTCATGTTTTAACACACCCACATTAGGCTCGGTAATGATCGAGCCTAGGCTCGGTCATTACCAAGCCATAACGTGAGCGCGTTTTACTATAACGCGTTCGCGTTTTCGCTATTTCGGGATGAAAAAGTAAGTTGTCCAATAATTTGCTACCCATTTCCATGCACCTGCCCTATATGCTTACATCAAAGCCACATTAGGCATATAATGTTCCATATATTTAATTTATAAAAATATATGTACAATGTTGCCATATAGGCATACAACAAAGTCATAATGTAATCACTTCCATCCAAGGGAAGGGACATTTCATGAGCCTGTGCCTATTAAGTGGATGGAGAGAAGTGATAATGGCTACTTTTAAACCCGTTGACTTGACCTCCTCTCTAAATTTTTTTGGAACCCCACCTAATACAATAAATAATATACATATTAATATTAAATATTGAATTATAGAATACATATAAGGGAATAATCACTTATTTCCCTGTCATAACCAATCTAAATAAATTTTTGTCTCTCTTCATTTGTTTGAAGGGTAGGGGCATGAGCTATATTTTTCACCCCTAGTGCCAGAAACAAATTAAACTATAGATGAATGTCATTCAAATTTGCAATAATAGATGTGGGATATTTAAGCAACAATAAAATATGAAATTTACTAATCTGGCTCATACCTCTATCAAAAGCATTGAAGATAAAATTACTACAGTAACACCATCCTCCATTGTGCTATGAATACTAGGAGGAGTATGAACCGCAATTAACTAAAAATGAAATAAAATTATTTTACCAAAATATACCTCATTATTTTACAAACATAATGATTAAAAATAGTCAAGCTTACCTCAGTGAAAGATGTATGGTCACTCCAACTGACATGTCTTGATGTTGAAGGCCCAACATCACCCGTTCAACATCTAATGTGAATAATATTTTCATTCATACAAGGTAAAAAAATTATGTGTTCTATATTTACTATTTCTTTCCTAATTGCATACATTTGGACTCGACATGGCAGTGTAATTGGGAACTAAAGGGCCACTATATGTAGGGTGAATACTTCAACCCTTAAATTTTATTACAATAAATTTAGTAATTTAGTTAACCTTATAGTTAAAAATTAAATATAGTATTTATATAATTTAACCTTATTCAATTGTTTATTTTTCTACCAATGCCAAATTTTGCATCCATCATGTTATCTATGAAAACCAATTCATCCAATAGGGATGTGCCTTGCTACTAGCCATGTGTATCTCAATCCTACTTAGACCCATAGTCACAAAGAGACCTATAATTTTGATAATGTGAGGTGAAAATCAAGATATAAAAGCCTCAACCTCATCACCCCATGCTAAAGGCCTAGTTTTTTGTAACAAGGTTTGAGTGAGGGAGTTGATAGACTCTAGGGTCTCCAACTCAAGACTCTCCTTCACAATGGAAGGGATTGTAACATGCTCAATGTTTTTCCTAGAAAGGTTCTTTGTGCTCAATATTGGGCATGATGTGCCCCCTCTCTATCCTGTGTAGTGCCCCCACATCTACCTTGGAACACCTACATGTCAAATTAGTTTGGGATATCATTGAGAAAAAACTAATAATAAAGTTTCCTCAAAAAATACTACAAGACCTCAAAGTTGTTGCATGGAGTATGGTTAAAAATAGACCACCACTTATCCCAAAAATTATTATTTATTCCTTGGTGTTGGAAGCAATGGGTAGGGAACCTCCTGCAACTACCATGTAGGGGTGAATTAGTTTGTGGGTCATTGAACAATGCACACAAGTCATATTTTAAGATTTTTTTATTTTACTTGTTCATACGATAATTTTTTGGAAAAATATTTACATGCTTCATCCCTCTTGTTTGACATGTTAATTTGGACAGTCATGAAATCTATGTGAGAAACAATAAAATTCCAATGAAGTGGTGAGAGTAGACCAATTGTGGGAGGTAGTTCCACTTGAACTTCTCAAATTTTTAATCAATATTTGAAGTTATTTCTTACTATTTTCTATTTTCCCTAGGATTTTTTCTTGAGTCCTAGGAGGATATCAAGGCATTATTGGAGGATTTTGTTGTAATTTTTCTTCAAAAGGGTTTTTTGTGAATTGGTGAATTAGGGCTTTCATGAATTGGCGGGGGACTTCTAATTGTTGAAAATTAAGACAAATTGAATCAAAATAATTTATATTTCTATTTAATTGAATGTTTACACTAAAAATTAAAAAAAACCTACCTCCTTGACCTCACAGATGTCATGGAAGCATTTTGGCGGTTATTTGATTAAATGCAAAATGTGTACACTCTATCCTTAGCTTGTGATTTGGTGTGAACTATTGAGAGGCTAAGCTCAAATAAACTCATCCTATACATATTTTGAATTTTTTTCTTAGATAAATTATGAGCACATTATAATACACTTACGTTATGTCTTAAATGGACCAAAAGGTGGTTTAGATTGACCAAAAAGTGGATGTGGCCACTTTTGGGTCCCCCATCTTTCTACACACACATAGAAACATGGTATCTCATATAGTAAACACCTATAATTAGATTGTATTCTTATGCAAGGGTTGTTCTAATGAAAGTTCATAAAGATCAATACTCTCATTATTCCTCCTATAAATTATAAGATTCCAAAATTAGGAAGTGTAATACAGGCCAAGTCTCTTATAGATCCTATCAATTCCTAGATATATTAAGATAACCACTTCATAATTGACTCTTAGGATTTTTGCACATATTAACATAACCACTTTAGAAATGGCTCTTATGGATGATAAGAATAGCATAAAATCCCCAAGAAAATTGTTGTTATTCCCCTTGTCTCTCAAAATTGAATTGATATTGTAAATATTCCCATTGTCTCTCAAAATTCTTCAAGTATAATAGGATTAGATCTATAATTCTAGAGCACAACATTTGTGAAATGGAGATGGAGATAAACATGAAAATGTTGGTCTACATTGCACTACCCATGGAGTAATTTGACATGATTTACAAAATATTTTGGTCGTCAAGGAAGTTACTTATAGGTACTCATAGATGGCCTATAATCAAGCACTTGTATATTTTAGGAAGTTTTCTACATAGATTGTTGGATCGACTCTTAAAGATGTATGGGCCACTTATGCCAATCAAGTTGGGATTCCTCCCCTATGTTATTGTATCCTTTGTTGAAATTTATTGAAATATTTTGAATATGAATGACCTTACTTTTAGCTTGCACCTCAAGATCATGGTGGGGAAATACACACTATACAACTACTTTTATGTAGCATTGTCTCCCTATGGAGAACATTGGAGGATAGCAGGAAAGATTTGTTTGATGGAGCTATTTAGCACCAAGTGCCTAGATTTGTATGAGTATATCCAAGTGGAGGAGGAGGCACACATGATGTCCTTTATTTTTAGAAGCTCTACCACTTCTTTGCATGCCCATCTTCATGAAGAGACCTCATGTGTGAATAACAACATTATTTTGAGGATGGTTTTAGGGCAGCATTACTTGGATGCAAATGATAGTAACAAGATCAAGCCCCATGAATTTATGGGGATGCTAATAGATATTTTTTCTTTGATGGTGTCTTCAACATTGGAGACTATATCCCTACCCTGAGTTGCCCTGATCTGTAGGGCTATGTCAGGTAGATGAAGAAGCTTAGTCAAATATTTGATGTCTTTCTCAAGGAAGTGTTCAAGGAGCATGACCAATAGTGGAAGATACGTTATAGATTCTTTTATAAATTATATGAGCATAGGTAAGTTCAAATGGTGCATTAAGTCTATGGGCCTCTTTTCCCTTAGCATTTAGCTTCTAGTGTTGGTAATTTTTCATTATTTTTTTAAAGTGTTCAACAAGTGTGAGAATGTTAGAAAAAAAATTCAACTTTACATTCCTAATTTTCATTTTGATATATTTTTTATGTCATCATTATTTCATCTTCTAGTATTTTTTGGCTTCTTGGGGCGATATGGTGTCCCACTTGGAGGTTCACTAGACTTTATATTTATTGAGTTGGCCTCATGTGAAGATTTTTTCACCCCACTACAAGTGACATTTTTGGCCATGTGTCAACACCTTGTGGTGTGTAAGGTCAACATTGGAATCTTGAATAGCATTAAATGACAAGTTGAAACACTTACCATGGAGTATCTTTATATACATTTACTCAAAGAAAAATTTGGGCACCCATGTCTGGGTTGTCAATTATGACAATTATGAGAACTATGAGATATGATAGAAATATGTTAAATTTAGCCAAGGGAATCAAGACCAAAGAGGGGGATTAGAAAATTTGAGCCCACGTATAAATGGGTTTCATACCTTAACGGGTTTGTAAATAGTTTTCATAAACCATTCATGGTTTCTAATTTGTACCTTTTCTATTTATTAATGCTTGAAATTGTATGTTTTATGGTTGATTTGTAGATACAATTATGCTTCTATAACTACTCAACTTTTACATTTTATTCATACTCATGTAATAGATTTTCCTATAAGTGTATTGTATTCTATTGGTTTACTAAAAAATGCATTGAGCTTCTTTGGATTGTGGGTTTTTTCCTCCATGTACACCTTATGTTATGACATTTGATTAGTTTTGCATAGTAATATCTTTATTAGATTGGTATAGAAATAATTTTCATGTATCTTTCTTCCTTTCAACAACTGAGAAAATGATTGTATCTCTAATGAAAAACTCTCTAATTTGTAGATTATGAAGTTCCTTGAACACTTTGCCCATAATATGGAGCATTAGGAAATGACATTTGGATTGAATTCATCAATAGAAGCTTGAGTTTCAATTCTATACATTTTTCTATGCACTTTAAGGATAAATAATTCTTCCATTGGCTAGAGGAATCTAAGTTTAATAATGCTCAAGTTTTGTGATTATGTGAATGCACATCTATTACACAACCACAGCTTAGGTTTGAAATGAGGTCCAATCAAGCCTAGAACTAATTGTTCGTGAGCTTAAAACAAACAAAAACATATCAAATATAGGAATGACCCAATGGATAAGGCATGATCAATTATGCTAGAGATTATGAAGTTCTATACATTTTGTTAGGAAATGTAGTCTCATAGTAAGAGCCAACTATTGTTCTTAATTTTTCTTCCTTTAAATTTTGATGCATTAAGAAATTTTTCCCTATATCTGCAAAGAAATGATTAAAAATGACTATCACAAATAAATAATCATGAAAAATATTTTATAGTTTTATAGGATTAAACTACATTGATTCTTTTGAATTAATCAATTTAATTAAAATCACATTAATAGTGAAATTTATTCTTAAGAATTAATCAACATTATAAAAGAGTCAATTTTTTAGCACATTTCATTGTTTGTATGTGTGAAAAGAAAATGTGGGCAAATGATTTAAAAGTGAGCAGTTTGATAAAAGAGATGTTAAAAAGTAGTTGTCATTTGTTTGGGTGAGTGAAATCGTAAAAATAAATATTTTTTCATTTATAAGGGTTCTTCTCCTTAAATATTTTTGGAGAGAAAAAAGATTTTATCATTTTTTGTTGCAACCAGACATTAGAGACTTCATTTTCATATTATGTGAAGAAGAAGCATATTGTGAATTATTTATTTATTCACCCTATTTTTCAGAGGTTGCAAATTATTGTTATATATAATTGCATTTAATTCTTTGTTTTCCTTTATGTGTTATGGCTGCAAACTTTCAATTTCTCTTTGTTGTTAATGTTATATATAGAAATCGAATTTATTATCTATTTAATTATCACTCTTTTCTTCTCCTCCTTTCCTTATTTGTATCAAATAATCTTATATTATTTTTCATATCTAATCTAACAAAAATTCCTTTGGTGATTTATTTTTTAACAAATAATGTGGGATATAAAACGCCAGGCCAACTACTTCTACTCTTCTTCCTCGGTTCTTTGATTAAATTTTTTTCGAACTCAAGTCAAGCCGAACTTCCAGAAGCTAGGGCCCTTCTGTACAATGAAGTCGGAGCCGCCATTGCGTTAGTTAGCTCTGCTCCAATGCAACGAAACGCACCTTACATTGATTCAGTCAAGTCGAAAATATATCATCAAAATTGCTAATTACGCCGAAGGCGTATCCAATGTGAAAGATGCCAACCTGAAATTTGCGATCAATGGCACAAGTTTTGTATCAGACCTTGGGAGACTCTCAAATTGATCGGTCCCATTGATTTGTTTCCTCACGTCGGCATTAATGCCTGCATCCCACTTGCATGGTAGTTGAGATCTCGTGTATCTTCTAAAACCCTCGTCACATCCTTATTTTCAGGCTGCAGCTCGCGAGATTGGAGAAGTGACAGGTCAATACCAGCGAGGCAGAGTTTGAAGGCGCGACGGGTAAAGCAGCAAAAAAACTGCAAAAAACGTCCGATAAAATAGCCGGTACTTAATATGGCATTCCGTAGACGAAACTGTAGATGGCAAGAGGAAATCCCTCAAGGTAGTTGCAGTCGTGGAAGGTCTGCTACTTTTTCCTTTTTTCTCTCAAACCCTAATCTTAGATTTATTCTGCTACATAATCGGACGAATAAATATTTGAATTGCACGGTGGATTTTGTGGCATGGGGAAGCAGAACCTGTGTTTGTCAACGCAAGTTTGAGGAAATTCGGTTATAAATTTGCAGATCTCCAGAGCGTGGGTTCTGCCAAGAAGGAGAAAAAGGAGAATTGACAAGGCCTTTCTAGTGGTAACCGGTACTGAATACAACATCCTACCTGTGAATGGCGGCGGGCTTTCATTGAAGATGCGGAACAACAGCTGTCCAATGTACGTCGTTTACAATAACAATGAAGATGGCCTTCCCGTGATCTTCACTCCTTATGTATATGTGAAAATAATCACAGAGGATGCCGACATGAAGGTGGAATTTTCTGCTGCTACAACTTGTGTGTAATCGACGCGATGGAGAATCGGATCAGATTCGGAACTGAACAAATCTTTCATTTATGCAGGAGACTCATCTTTCTCTTCTTCAATCGACCTGGCTTACTTTAAGATAAGCAAAAGGGAAGGCGATGATAGCAATGTCTATGAGCTGCATTTCTGCCCTACTGTGTGCTCATATTGCAGGCCTGCATGTGGGTCACTGGGTATTTACAAGACCAAGATGGAAACCAGTGGCTGGTGAAAGATAGTGAGATCAATCCCCTGAAAGTACAGTTTCAAAGAGCATAACTCTTGAATCATTGTAAGCATATAGAATAAAACAACCCTCTAATGAAGCTTGGAAATAACAGCGCTTCCTGTACTCTGTTGTCTATCGTGGACGATTAATTTAAATACCTGCTATGACAATAAAGATATCATAACTGTTTAGAACATGAAATATAAGGGGTTTAGGCATTTAGTTGGTGGAACAGTATTAAAATAAAATTCTCATGCAATAATAAAAAAAATATTTCTTTATGAACTTAGAAAAAGATAATTAGTTATGTCAATGTTTAAGATTTTGTACATAATTGTAACTTATTTTATGTTAATTTTAAAGTTTTGGATCAGTTTTATATTATGTAGATTTGACTTTTAATATGTTATTTTGGTTTGACACATTATGCATTTTTGTTATCTAATTTATTGAATTCTTGTGACAAATCATTTTGGCTATATAACTGAGCTTCAAACTTTTTCAATCTGTAATTAGCTGATTAGATGCATGGATAGATGGTATTCCTTTGTTGTCAAAACAATCAATGATATCTCTATGAAATGTTTCTTTGATTATGCATTTTTTGTGCTTTTTAAATCTAACTATATCATCTTATTTTTCAATGAATAAGGGTCTAGATTATCATTTATATAAAATTAATATTACACATTCACAAATAATAGAAGGTTGCTATAAGATCACACCCCTATAGTCCAAATGAGGTGAATCTTGAAGCATAAAACATAGAAACAATCATCTTTGCAATCAATAGAGTTCGAAATGCAATTGTCAGGTTTAAAGCCAAATTCCGCAACCTTCGCTAGCATCCTCCCTGCCCAATGCCAAAATAGGACCTTTGGAATAGTATGGATATCCATCGAAGCATATAGGATAGAGGAAGCAACTTCCCTGGTAGACATGCATGCAAAAAATGGAAGCATTAACAAGGCACGCGAACTGTTTGACAAAATACCTGAAATAGATGTCATCTCATGGACTACAATGATTGCAGGATATGTGCAAAATGGATTTGTTGAAAAGGCTTTAGACACTTTCAAGCATATGCAATTGGCAGGTGTAAAGCCAAATTCCACAACCTTCGCCAGTTTCCTCCTTGGCTATGCCAAAATGGGAGCTTTCGAACAGGGCACGGACATCCATCAAGGAATTTGGATTTTCCAGTGTGGAATTTTGAGGTTATAGGTTTAATGAGTAAGTTTGATTTTCCAGTGTGGTCTAGTAGTTTTGAGGTTCCTTCCTTGTTTCAGTTGGGGTGGCTGCTAAAGAGTAACTATTTCTCTATGATGGTTGAGGTTCCTTCCTTGTTTCAGTTGGAAGCGATGAGCTCTGCCCCTACTATGCCTACATGACAACCCATGGAAGTAGTTGAGTTGCTCTAGTCTCCTAAGGCATGTAAAGATTTTTCCTCTGCCACCGTACGATTTGATTTATAATATTTTATACACAATAGTTTATTGAATAATCAATATCTCTCACTAAGTGTGTCTGTTACTGAAAAACCTACCCCCTTAAGTCTGATTGGAAGGAACTTCCAAAATAACAGCCTTTAATGGTGTGTGGTGGTGAGCTTTATGAGAAGTAATGCTAACCATTAATTAGTTCTTAATGCATTGATTTACGCCTTTGTGATGGTTGAAAACTCTATTGGCAAATTCTCCTCACTCACATTGAAAATGGCAAAGAGTTCTAATATCTGGCTAAAAAAAATTGCCCTTGACCATCAACCGCTTGATGTTTAAAATTAATTTTCTCAGAGTAGACAAGGATCTTTGTCTGTAATGTTTAATTATTTGTAACCCTGATGACTGAATCAGAAGTCATGATTTGGTTCTACTTTTTTGTTCAATGGTTTATGGAAACGTCTAACCGCCAGATTTGCGTGGAGGCATTGTGGGGCCCACTCTCTACTATGGAAATCTTCACGTTTGATCTTCCTCTAATGACAGATATAGTTAGTTCCACCATCGTTATCTATCATGTTTTTCCACCTGCGCTGCAAAATCACATGGCAAGGCAATTGTTTAATTGTATGCTGACATTTTGATATCATAGGTAGACCAGAGTGCATGCCTACACACGTACTCGAGAACCCAAAAGAATTGTGTGAAGGCCATATTAGGTATCTGGGAAGTAAATACTGTAAGAATTACCCGAGGTGGGTGGTGATATGTGGGATTCAAGTACTATTTTTTTTAACATAGATTTTCTTTTGAAAAATATGAATCAGTAGCAGCATTAAGCTCTGTAACGCTTTGCAGAGTGCCATGGTTTTTTTGTTTTTCAATTTTTGAGAAACTAATGTGATGACATGATTAACCAAACTGATATGAGCACAGTAAAGATGAAGATTTCCAAACACAATTTCTTCAAAATGTATTGATAATTTCATGATGTATAACAGTTTCTTGAATGTGTTTTATTCATATTGTTGTAATCCGTAATATAAGATAATTACATGAATGCATAAACAGATTCATGAATTGAATGTAACTTATTCATATTGTTGTAATCCGCAATATAAGATAATTTCATGAATCCATAAACAGATTCATTCTTGAATGTATTTTATTCATATTGTTGTAATCCACAATATAAGATGATTTCATGAATGCATAAACAAATTTTTGAATACATCTTATTCAAGTTGTTGTAGCCCGCCTAATGGATGGTGAGTGTTTTAACAAACCCTTGTTCCTGTCATTTGGAGCATGGGGACTCTTGTGTAGTAAGAATGGTTCCGGACTGGAGAAAGAGTTGTAACATAAAGACAGAGATGTTACCATCTATGTAATTTGATTGTTCTCATAATTTTTTTAATCATAAATATTGTTTTTCATAAAATTTACAATTTGGATTGAAAAAATGTCATTATAAGAATTGTTTTTCATATATTATATAATAAAATTTACAATTCAGATTGGACTTCAGCTAAGCCATGTCTTCTCAATCACAGATTGGCTGCGAAAATATAGGCTATCTTTCTTATATGGTGATGCTACTTTGTATATAAGATCAATTTATGCAAGTGGCTAAATTGGGTGTTTCAACAATAGAAAATAATCATTTTCATAATCAAATTCTTAATATAAAAGTATGACTACCTAATCTAGAATATATTTTCAGAATTAAATTTCTAATACAAAGAACATGACCACCTAAGTGGAAATATACAAATATACACTATCATGACCACCTTTGATAGAATACATATTATCATCCATGATAAGTTGTTTGAATCTTATCATGGAATCTAATTAGGTAAAATTATATGTAATTTTAATATTTCCTAAATTAAGTGTGGACTGCAAACAAAGAGCGTTTAGTGCAAGACAATGCAACCCTCTGACTCACCTCCTTTGGGAATCTTGTGTTGAAGGACGCAAATGGCAGTCTGGTCTAGTCTACAAATACACCCTCCAAAGATTTTCAGGGACTAATGATCGAAGAAACGGGGAACTTATTGCTCTCTAACAGCTCCAATGGAACCATGTAGCAGTCTTTCGACCATCCCACTGATATCCTCTTGCAAGGCCATAAGTTGAAGGTGGACCAGAAGCTTATTGCAAATATTTCTCCGACCAATACAATTCAAGGGTTTTACTACAAAACCTTGAAAGTGGACTACTTTGCCATGTATACGCCCCCTGTGCCCGCTCAAATCTATTTTAGGTATCCAAAGGAACCCACATCTCTTAACATAGCTCATGTACAGTTGGATAATGAGACGCTCAATTTCTATCATGTCGGATATCCATCGAATCCGATTATAGTTAGTCTTCCTATACCTAAAAATTGCCTCTATTTTAAGATTTATTGAGATGGGCATTTGCAGTTCTATTCTTTCCAACCAAAAACTGGAAAGTCTGTAACTGGATTGGAAGACCAGATCTAAAATAGTTCTTCATATTGCATGGGGATTGACCTATTTACATGAAGAGTGTTAGCACCGAATAATTCATTTCGACATCAAACCCCAAAACATTCTCCTAGATGAAAATTTCAATGCAAAGGTCTCAGATTTTGGGCTTGCAAAGTTAACTAGCAGAAAGGAAAGTGAAGTAATAATAATAAGTGTTAAATAATGGAATGACATAAATTTAAACAAATCTAGATTTTTTCTTTTAAAAAATTAAGTATTATCTAATTATGAAATATTTGCATTCTGAAAACATAAATCAATGCAAATGAAAAATGAAAGCTGCCATCAAATTGACAAAAAATACTGTAAATGGAAATAGAATGTTCCCACCCAGTTGTCAATTAAATATTTATCTGGCTTTTACGTGATAAGTGAGATTTTGGAGGCTTTTACCTGATATTTTAGAGGATTATACCATTAAAAGATAGTGGTTTACCATTAAATAACTATTTTTTTTTCCAATGACTTGATAATGGTTTGTAGGTGTGAGACTTGTTTCAAACTCAAATATCACACTATATGCAGCCTATCAGCTAATACAGATAGAGAATGAGAGAAAGAGAAAAAATTAGATAGATAGATAGAGAGACAGAGAGAGGAATAGACAAAAAGAGATAGAGCATGAGAGAGAAACATAAGAGATACAAAGGAAAAATAGAGAATAGAGAAAATAACTTTTGTTTCGTTGTTTTATGTCAACAATCCAAGGATGGAATGTGTCCTTGGGGAGTTATGCTCAAGGTAGCATGTCATTTGATCAAGGAAATGATAATTCACCTTTAAAACCTATTCAATGTACTCCTTACACATTTAAGGAGACAAACATATAGAGAGAGAAAGAGAAAGGAAGATAAAAGGGAGAAGGAGATAGAGATAAGATATATAGGTGGAGAGAGAAAAAATAGGAGCAAGAGAGAGGGAGCAAAATGGGACAAAGGAGGAGAAATCAACAAAAATAGAAATAAAGGTATAAAAAGAGGGATATGGAGAAAAAAGGAAGAGAGAGAAACAAAGATAGAGATAGAGATAGAGAGATAAAGAGGGGGACAAAGAGATATAGAGAGATATGTAGAGATACAAAGGAATAAATAGGGACATAGAAAGAGGTTTGATAGTGGGGAGATAGAGAAAAATAGATGAAGGAAAAGAGAAAGAGAGAAGAGGAGAGAGACATAGATAGAGATTGTCACATAAAGAGATAGGGAGATAAAGATAAATAGAGAGAAGAAAAGGTATATATATATAGGGAGATAATGAGAAACATACAGATAGAGAGGGAGATAAAGAGATAGAGAGAGGTAGAGAGATAAAGAGATAAAAAAAATAGATATAGATATAGGGAGGATGATTGATATATCTATCCCTATTGCTCTCTATATCTCCATATCTCTCACTATGTCACTCCCTCTCCCCATCTCTATCTATAGAGCTATCTCTCCCTCTCCCCACCCTCTCTCTCTCATTCACCCTCTCTCTCTCAATCTCTATCTCTATCTCTATTTCTCTCTTTATCTCCTTCTCACTCCTCTCTCTATCTCTTTTTGTCCTTATCTTTTTCTACCTTTATCACTACCTCTCTATCTCTTTCACTATCCCCCTCTATCTCTCTATATCACCCCCTTTATATGTCTCAACCTCTTTCCATCTCTATTTACCCATCTCTAATTCTCTCTATTTGTCTATCTCTTTTTCTTTCTCTCCCTCTCCTCCTCTATATCTCCTTATATCTCTCTCTCTATCACTCTATCTCACCATTTATATCTCTCTATCTCTCCCTCTCCCTCTTCCTTTCTCAATCTATCTTCATCTCTACTTCTAATTTCCTCTCTCCCCCTTTATCTCTAGACATGGATGCATAGTTGATTTGAAGCTATCACTTCTCCGTTGAGACCTTTGTTGCACAAACAACATCATCTGCTAAATGGCCTACCAATTGACCTCATGCATATTACAGAGAAGGCAGATATATTTAGCTTTGGTGTTGGTCGAAATTGTTAGCGGTCAAAGAAGCAAACATCTTAGTGAACACCGCTTATTCTAAGTATTACAGACGAAAACCGAAGAAGGGAGATTAACAGATTTGTTAGATTCAAGGCTTCAAGATGAAGTGGATGTCAAGGAGGCGGCAGCCAAAATGTTACAAGTGGGGATGGTGTGTATACATGATTATTTAATGAGCAAGCCAGTGATGTCAGTTGTGATAAGGGCATTGGAGGGTACGACAGAGTTGGGCAGTTTCCCATATTCTTCCTCCACTTCTTCAGACCACTCAATCCATCTCTTATGGATAAATATGGAAAAATGTCATTTGATTATAATGAGATGTATTATATTAAAATGCTAAATAATTTCATTTTTAATTTAATCAAAGTATTTAACAAGTTGAAAAAAAAATGTCATTTTTGAGCAAGCTTACCTTCTAAAATTTAAGGTACCAATGATTTACACTAAGATGATGGAGAATCTATCTTATCCAACATGACAGAATCAACAGCAACAAATAAAATAATATTGATGTTCCCGAAAGCAAGCCATGCTTACATTTACTATAATAATGTATTTTATCTTAGTCCTAGTAAATGGCAAAGAGAATGAGTGCATAAAAGAGTTAAAAAATATAAATTGTGGATCAATTCATATGACACAAAAAGGTAGAGAGAATGAGTGCAAACAGAAGGATCTTTTGTTTTGTTTTACATTTGAAGTCCTCACTTTGCTTTGTTAAACATTTGAAGTCTTCACTTTCCTTTGTACTCATCAATACACAATTTTCAACAGTAGTTGAGATTGATAGTTATGATAGGTGATTATAGCAATCAATAGGATTATTATTTGTACTCAAACAATTAATCAAAAGTTTTTTTCTAAAATGTATTTTATTTTCTTAATTTTGATAAAGTAATAGATGTATATTTTTAGTCAAGAATTGATCAAAATATAATTCAAAAATAATTTGATCAAAATTTGAGATTAAAGAAAATATAAATATTGATATTTCTATTATACAATATAAATTAAAGTTTCTTAAATTTAAATATTTACGTGGAAAGCGTTTCTTATATGAAATGTACAACCTCCTTTTTGAAATCAATGGTTGAGATTTGAGGAGAAGGATTCTAGACGATGAAATCAATCTCTATTTACTTGTCTCTACTTCTCGAGCTATTTGTATATCTCTTTGTCTCTCTTTCCCTCTCCCCCCCTCTATATATCTCCTTATATCTCTATCTCTCTATCACTCTATGTCACCAAGTATATCTCCCTATCTCATCCTCTTTATCTCTCCCTCTCCCTCTTCCTCTATATCTGTCTATCTCGCCCTCTCTATATCCCTGTCTCTTTTGTATTTTTCTCTCCCTTTACCTGTATCTCTCTATATTAAATGAGAACAAATTCTATGTATTTTCTATCTATACTTGTCATCGTGTTGCTTTCACATTACTAAGTTGGGGTGAAAATTTCATCACGCATTAATGCCTAGGAGACAAAGCACGGTTGCAATCACTTTGATCGTCTCCCACGGGCCTTTACACCATCCGTTATAAAATTTAGCTTGGACACTTTATAACTTTTAAATAAATAAAAAATTGACATTCACAAAAGTAAAATATAAATATAAGATTAAATATGATATCTTAGGGAATGATCCATATTGATGGTGTGTGAGTTAATGTCTTCATTTCACTAATAATGACTCTCCCATTGGCTGCATAATTTCAAACATATGTGCTTTAATTACCCGTGTTAATTTCAAACATATGTCTACACAAAAACAAATAAGGTAAATACTCATTTGGATTTTATTTATTCCATGAGTTGCTTTTTTAGGTTGAATACACAGTTTTCTATTTCAACCAATATGTCTACACAAACTCTAATACAGTCAAACAATTATTCAGCGTAACCCATTGCACACCAAAAGTGCAATAGCTAGTAATATTTTATTTTTAATATCTCATCAAGGCTATTAATACCCAATGTAATCATCAGGACTGTCGTCCATTGCAATTGAATAGGTAGCACAACATTTGTGTAATGGAGATGGAGATAAACATGAGATTGTTGGACTACGTTGCATTGGCCGTGGTGTCAGTGTACTTAATTTACAAAAGATTTTGGCCATCAATGAAGATACCGCCGGATCCTCACGGATGGAAATGGCTATCCAGCCCCCAAAAGGGCCTTGATTTGACCATTTCATTGCATTTATTAATTAATTAAAAATAAAAAATCAATGTGTTCTTTATTTTTGATTAATTAATAAATGTATGGCGGATGGCCTGTAATCGGGCACATGCATCTTCTGGGCAGTCTGCCGCACAGGTCGCTGGACCAACTCTCCAAGTCGTAAGGACCGCTCATGTCAATCAAGCTGGGATCCGTCCCCTGCATCGTCGGATCGTCCGCAAAAATAGCCCGAGAAATTTTGCAGACGAACGACCTTACTTTCGCCTCGCGCCCCAAGGTCGCGGCCGGGAAATACACTACGTACAACTACTCTGACATAGCGTGGTCACCCTACGGAGAGCATTGGCGGCTGGCGAGAAAGATCTGCCTGACGGAGCTCTTTAGCGCCAAGCGCCTGGAATCGTATGAGTATATCCGAGTGGAGGAGGTGGCACGCATGGTCGCCTCTGTTGTCAGAAGCTCCGCTGCCGCTCTGCCTGTTCATCTCCGTAAAGACACTACGTCCATGAGCAACAACATTATTTCGAGGATGGTTTCGGGGCAGCGCTACTTGGATGAGAATGGCGGTAACAAGATCAAGCCCCACGAGTTTAAGGAGATGCTGGAGGAGCTTTTCGTGCTCAATGGCGTCTTCAACATTGGAGACTATATTCCTGCCCTAAGCTTCCTTGATCTGCCGGATGAAGAAGCTCAGCCGACGTTTGGATGCCTTTCTCGAGGAGTTGCTGGAGGAGCATGGACCAACGGCGGAAGAGAGTGCCTGAGTATGTGCCCACCGATATGGTGGACGTCTTGCTGCAACAAAGTGATGATCCTGCCAACAACCTTACCAGGGACAGAGTCAAGGCCTTCACAGGTAAATAATTAAATTGGGGTTTTAAGGGAAGGTGTCTGGCTGAGTAGGAGTTTTTTGGGAATTACTGAAAAATCTGAAAACAAAACTGCCATATGAAAGATGTGTTATTGGGCTTGCAGGACATGATAGCCGCCGGAACAGAGAGCCCTGGTACACTTGTGGAATGGGCGCTGGCAAAGGCGAACGAAGAAATGGACATAATAGTGGACAAAGAAAGATGGGTGCAAGAGAAGGACATTGGTGAGATGGAATACCTGCACGGGATAGTGAAAGAAAATTTGAGGCTGCATCCGGTGGCCCCCATGCTGATTCCTCATCTTTCCACTCAACAGTGCAAAATTGGAGGGTAAGACATCCCCGCCAACACCAGAACATTCGTTAACGTGTGGACAAACGGCAGAGATGAAACAGAGTGGGAAAACCCCGAGGAATTCAGGCCAGAGAGGTTTCACGGCAGCAGCTTGGACGTGAAGCGCAGAGATTACGAGCTGCTGCCTTTCGGATCGGGCAGAAGGATGTGTCCAGGGGCCAATCTCGCTCTTAAAGTGGTTCAGCTGGGCCTCGCCAATCTCGTCCACGGCTTCGAGTGGAGCCTTCTCGCTAATCAGAGGCCACAAGACTTAGCTATGACCGAGACCTATGGCCTCTCCACGCCCAAAACAGAGCCTCTTGTTGCCATGGCAGATCCTCGCCTGCCTTCTCATCTTTATCGTTTCCCTTAACCCACGTATTTCACAAGTGCTTGGTCATACTTCCATTCATACAGTTTAGACTTTCTATCTATAATCTTTAGCCTTCATACATAATGCAACTGGTTTGTAGCTTCTCATAAATCACGTTTTTTCCATCTCTTTTTATCGTTCTCGTTTTTTCATGTCTGTCTTTTGTCTCTCGGAATAAAAGTGAATGAGTAATAAATTGTAGTGTAACCCACGGTTGCAAGTCAATCTTTTTCTTTTGTGGGCCTCGGAAAATTACTTCCATTATAACTAACATGCCAGGTACTAATGTGGGGATATTTTGATGCATGACCTATTATTATTTTCAATATAAAACTACCAATTGCATCAAAAGGGCAAAAGCTAACTCGTAGACAAAATTCACCTATCTATGTAACATGATAATATACCATCCCCATCCCCATCCCGTACTGGACAAAATTGCACCAACGGAAAGACTGACGGAGGATGCTGACGGAGCCAAACAGCAATGGATGGACGGACGGCAACGGATAAACGGACTGTGGTTTTAAAAAAGAGCGCCAATTTTCGAGCGGGATATTTGAAATTTGAAATGCTTCAATATCCCGTAGACCCATTCTAGAAACACTATTTTCGTGCAGGCAAGGAAGAATATGGCGGACAGCGTCTGTGATGGAAACAGGTATATTGATCTTGGGCTTCCTTTGCTGAAATAAAATCGTAATGCTCTTCTCCTCCTTTGATCTTCGGTGACGGGAAATTAATACGTATGGTGCTACAACTTTGATTAATGTCATCAGATCTCCTTCCTTGCATTATTACTGCAAACAATATCCAGTATCATTTTATTTCCTACCCTGCATAATTAATGGAGGTTAAATCAATACGAACTTCGATAAGGAGCAACCTAACTCCTGAACACCCATCCCAGCACTTGGACAAAACATCATGATGGAAAGACTCGACAGTGGATGGTGGACGGAGATGGACGGACAAAACGAAGTTGACAGACGATTGTGGACTGTGGATGGGCTTAACGTACAAATTTTGAAAAACCAACAGAATTTAAAAATGAGCGGAATGTTTAAAGTGGGCGGGAATTTTAAAATCAATTTTCATTTGTTTTGCAGCAACACATATGCAAATCATTTGTGTTCTGTTGATCGTTGGTTTTGCAGGTTTAATGGTGGACTGTGATGGAGAGTTTATTTGCCAGCCAAACCACAATGTCTAACTCCTTCATTATCGTTTGCAGCTAATGTGTATATATATGCACATACGAATGGCGAAAATGATCATGTGTTGCGGGTGGCCAGCCGGTGGTCATCTCCGCCAAAACGTGCCTGCACTTGGTATACATAGAATGCCCATTTCGATTTCTGATTATCTGATTTTTATAGTCTATATGTACACATATTTTTTTTATTTCGAAACAAATTCATTTTTATTAAATTTTTTTTTTGCTGCAGTTCTCGTTTTTGAATGTTACATGCCTCTACATTTTGCTATTCTGTCGCTTCTCTTTGGTGGAGGTTTTTCTGTATTAGTTTATACTAATGTCTTTTGTTTCTATTAAGCTAAGCATTCTTTTGGGGAGATCGTTTTGGATTCAAAAGCCAAGCTAGATCAAGGCTTTGAGGGAGGCAGTTGGTAGACGGTTGGGATAGAGAAAAAATGACAATCTGGATGGTATTGGACAGTGGAAAGGAGGGACGACAGTTTTTGGTTGAAGTTTTTCTTTGTGTAGGAATGGGCAAGTCAAAAAGGGGAGGACAATATGTTTTTTGCTCCCATCGTGCCTCTGCATTTGTGACTGCAAGTTTGCAACGATTGAGATTCGGCTAAAGAGTTATTTGATGCTGGCAATGTGTGGAGTCTCTGGTTTTTGTAATTTGACCAATTTATTCAATGAGAATGACTCCAAGTCCTGTTTTTTCACAGCTGGTGAATCCACAAGAGAGATAATTGAATTGGCAAGAAGAATATCATGTTTTTGTATGTTGTAGTTACTGCAAGTAGCAATGTCCTCAAATTGCAGTGAGTCAGGTAATTGAAGGTTTTAGATCCTTGGTTTTTACTTTGTTGCATGTCATAGTATCAAGTGCATATTGTCGTTATTCACTTCATTCTGTCTTTATGGGCATTTTATGCTAAATTCATATTATATTTTTTCTGTATTCTGGCTCTGTTTTAGACATCTATCTCATGATATGGCAATCTTTTATTCTTTGAAGATCTGGAATTTTCCAGTGTGAGGAAAAGCATACGTCTGCTAGTAAAAGGAATCGGCCTTTTCTCAAAACACATCTCAATAGTGATCTAAATTTTTGGTGTATATATACAGCTAGAGGCTATTTAGGTCTTTATAATCCCCTGCCTTGATCTAGTGGTTGATTGTACATCTTGAGTATTTATTATTCTCTGTATAGTGTATTTTCCCGTATGATTATGGTTGGAGACTATATCGGTATTTTGCTTGCTTTCCATGTTTGCCTAAATAATGGTGTTCCAACATTTCTAAATATTGGTGGAATGAAAACTAATTTTCATAGCTGGATGCTTAGATGTATTCTGATCAAATTGTTTCTTGCCAATCATGTTTCTATCCAAAAAACAAAAAACAAAAAAAAGAAAGAAAACATGGCTACAACTCAAACTCTACACTCATCTCTCCTTACAAAAAATTTTGTCAATTTTTTTGTGTTTTTACTCCCTAGCATTTGGCCCTTTTATAAGGATATTGCACCTTAATTAAACTTCAAGATATTTTTAAAAAAAAATCTATTAAAGAAATAATCCTCTATATGACCAATATTCATATGTTGTCTTAATGTTATATATGCTCTTGTTTATTTGTAGGCTACATTTTGCATTTCTATCTATCTGATCACATTTTTTTTCTTTCCTCTTTGGAGTATACTATGTCATATATTTTTAGACTATTCTCTATTCATTTGTATGTCTTGCCCTCAGCCTACCCATATTTTATGAACTGTACACGTCTATTTCATGTCAATGTATGATTTATTTCTATAGATTCATGGTAATGAGTGTCTAATTTTACTGCCCTCTTTGGTTTACTTCCTTGCTTCACCAAGCCACCCAATTTTAACTTGAAGGCATCTGCAAGCTGTTGTTTTCATATTTCTAACTTGGAGCCACTTTTGTAGTTTTTGTTTTCTTTTTATTGTGATTATTCTTTCACTTCTTCTCTTAATCTAAGATTGCTCTATTTTTTTCCTGATTTCTCAAAAATCTTTGTTTTTTCCTTTAGTAAATATGTTGTTTGGCTTTTTCATTTTTCAAGCTTTGCATGTTATGACAAGGCAAGGATAGTTTTGTGATGTTTGTTATTTATAAAGGAAGTAGATTGCGCACTTGAAAACATTCACAATATAAATGAAGCTTTGCTGAGATTTAGGAAGAAAATGAGAGCTTTGAAAATGTTGAACACATTGAAACTATTGTAAATGCATAAAATATCTCATTGTAGAAAATGAATCATTGTCATTTAGGCTTTTTTTTTCATATTAGAAGAATATCTTTCTCATTTCTATTATCTTGAATTGTATAAATCTTTCGAGATGACAACCCTTCCATGTAGCATCTTTTCACATCTAATCTATGTAAAATTGAAGTTATCAATAGATAAAATTTTCATGTCTAAAATTTTATCCTCTTAAAGAATAGATCAAATGCACTTTTCCCTCTTTTTAATGGAATTTTTCTATGCATTTGAGTTTCTTTTTAATGTAAGAATAAGAGGATTTTAAGATTGGGGTCATAGATGAATCATAGAATTTGCAATTTAAATTAGTTTCTCAGTGCTTAAATTGATAGTTGGCTTGAGGGGAAATTGTGGTGAATTTTTGTTGTACATTTAGAAAATAGCTTAGATGGCCCATTTAATTGGGTGTAATTGGATCATAGTATGTTATAATTTTGTTATGATTCAGGAAATATGATTCTTCTTAGTTCTAAAAGTAGAAATGAACATTAATAGATGACTCAAATTTTGTGGGGATTTCTTATTCACTTATTTTGTTTGTAAGTCTATACAGGAAATGGGCTATGACTATGATTATGATGATTATCACAGGTATATAAATATTTTATCTACTTGTTTGCGATGATGCATTTTCAAAGCTCAAATTCTTTGTTGCTTTTTTTCTTTAAACTACTTTTAATTAATTATTTTTGCAGTTTTGTTCATGGAAGATTGTCATACAAGAACTTTAAACGAGATCCAATTTTATTAGGCTTGTTTTACCTTACAAAATTTCATTGATGATGGTCCTAGAAATATAACAACAGGAAAACATGTGGGCATGCATATTGTTTTGGTAACATTCTTTGACATGAACTTGATAAATTATTAAAAAATAATTATTATTTTTCTTTTATTCAGCTATATAAATTTGATGTGGATTTTGGATGTCTTAACAGGTTTGCACTCCAATTTGGATAGAGGGAGTAAATTTCACTTGAAAACATTCACAATATAAGGAAAGCCTTGCTTGAGATTTGAGAGGAAAAATGAGCACTTTGAAAATGTTTAGCGCTCAAGAAGAGTAGTTGCTATTGAAATTGTTATAGATGCATAAAATATCTCATTGTAGAGAATAGATCATTGTCATTTAGGATTTTTTTCTTCCTATTAGAGGATCGTCTTCCTCTTTTCTATGATCTTGAATTGTATAAAATCTTTGGGGATGACGACCCTTCCATGTAGGATAGATTTTTACATCTAATCTAAGTAAAGTTGATGTTATCAATAGATAAACTTTTCGTGTATAAAATTTTGTCCTCTTAAAGAATAGATCAAATGTGTTTTGCCCAATCTACTTTATGTTCTATATCAGCATCTAAAACAATATGAAATCATGGGTGAAAAATAGAGATAGTCTTAATGTCATGCACTAGTATCCAAAGTATTACGAAGAAATTGAAATTCTAAAACGTTGGATTCACAAGATAGTGGTAATTTTTAATTTTATGCATCATCCTCAAAATATACAAATATGCACTCAGAACATACCTAGATGGTTATAAACCACCTAAAATATTAATAAGATGTGTATACTTTAACACAAAGTCTGTGTAACAAGTAGGCAATAATATTTGTATTATTGACGAAAGATGTGGCACGAATTTTTTGGGTTCATCTACCAAATTAATGTCATCATCATATGAACAAGGGGTACATCATTAGAATATAGTGATGATACATTGTCCCTTGTTAGTTATTTCCAATGTCCGAAAACATATTGTCCCCTATTAGTTATTTGTAGACATCTTACATTCTAATGATGTCCCCTATCCACTTTTCCTACACAGGGGATAGTGTGTTTTCCAACATTGCAAACAATGTGAGCATTTTTTTGTTCCAATCATATCAAGAAAGTGAAATGTCATTTTCACTGTAACCAAAGAGTTGTTCTAAAATTTGAAGGTGGACTTCATTACATAACTGACAAGGGACAGTGTGTTTTCCAATAGTGTGTTTTCTAATAGGGGACAGTGTGTTTTCCAACAGGGAACAAAAAATGATAGTGTGTTTTCCAATAGGAAAATAACTAACAAGGGACAGTGTATTTTCCAACACTATTTGCAGTGTTGGAAAACACACTGTCCCTTGTAGAAATAATTGACAAGGGATTGTGTATTCCAACATTGCAAATAATGTTGGAAAACACATTGTCCCTTGTTAATTATTTCCAATTAGTTATTTCCCTATTGGAAAACACACTGTCCCATGTTAGTTATTTCCAATGTTGGAAAACACATTATCCCCTGTTAGTTATTTCCAATGTTGGAAAACACACTGTCCCTTGTTGTCAAGACAATGTGTTTTCCAACAGTGTGTTTTCCAATAGGAGACAGTGTGTTTTCCAACAGGGAACAAAAAAATGATAGTGTGTTTTCCAACAAGGAAATAACTAAAAGGGGACAGTGTGCTTTCCAACATTATTTGTAGTGTTGAAAAACACACTATCCCTTGTCAATTATTTCCACTAGGGACAGTGTGTTTTCCAACACTGCAAATAATGTTGGAAAACACACTGCCCCCTATTAGTTATTTCCAATTAGTTATTTCCCTATTGGAAAACACACTGTCATTTTTTTGTTCCCTTTTGGAAAACACACTGTCCCCTGTTGGAAAACATATAATGTCATTTTTTGTTCCCTGTTGGAAAACACACAATGTCATTTTTTGTTCCCTGTTGGAAAACACATTGTCCCCTGTTAGTTATTTCCAAAGTTCTAAAATTTGCAGGTGGACTTCATTACATAACTGACAAGCGACGATGTTTTTTCCAACACTGCAAATTCATAAGGAAATGATTGACAAGGGATAGTGTGTTTTCCAACACTACAAATAATATGAGCATTTTTTTGTTCCAATCATATCAAGCAAGTGAAAAACACACTATCCCCTGTCAAGGGATAGTTGGAAATATCATTTTTACTGTAACCAAAGAGTTGTTCTAAAATTTGAAGGTGGACTTCATTACATAACTAACAAGGGATAGTGTGTTTTCCAACACTGCAAATTCATAAGGAAATTATTGACAAGGGACAATGTGTTTTTCAAAATTGAAAATAATGTGAGCATTTTTTTGTTCCAATCAAATGAAGAAAGTGAAATTCTAGTTTTACTATACCAAATAGTTGTAGATGGAGAGTGAGAGATAGAGAGCCCTAAGATGAAGATGGAGGGTGAGAGACAAAGAGACCTGAGAGGGAGATGGAGAGTGTGAGAGAGACCTAAGACGAAGATAGAGGGTGAGAGACAGAGAGACTTGAGATGGAGATGGAGAGTGAGAGAGAGAGATACTTGAGAGGGAGATAGGAAGTGGTAGGGTGGGAGGGATAGGAAGGAGAGAAAGAGGGAAGGAGAGATTGTGGCTTATGTAATAAGAGATTGTTATATTTGGCATTTAGTATAACATTGTCTTCATTCTTAGATGCATATTAGCCTAAAATAAGGGAGACATGGAGAGATAGGTAGAGAGAGGTAAGGTTGAAGGAATAGAGGGAGAGGTAGGTAGAGAGAGTAAGGAAAAGATGCAACATAAATTTTTCCTCATCTCCAATGCTCTTACCTGTTAACACCCCCTACTATTCATTGTCATGATCTTCTAACATTTTTTCATATCTTTTACTAGAATCTTTAGATCAGTTGCTCCCTCATCAACCCTTAGGATAGAAACATCCCTTTCTTGGATAGAGTTTTCAATGTCTTGAATACTTTTATGTAGCTTTGTAGCCACTTTTTTCTCAGCTTTGAGAGTGTCTTTACGATTAGAGAATGTAGATGTTTCTTTTAACAAGTTCTTTACAAGACTTGTCTACATTTTTAGATAATCCTTTCATGTCTCCACCCAACTGATTCTCTTTTTTTGCACTTAGATCTGATTTTTCCTTTTCCTTGTTATCTATTTCCAATTGTATTTTTTCCATGGAATTCTTAAGTTCAAGAATATTTGAGTTCATTTTTTCAACTCCACTTATAACATCATCTCTCACATTCTTTACGTGCACAAATTCATATGTACTACAAAGCCTTTTGACTTTATCCACTTCTACATTTCCATTTTCCCATTTCAGATATTGCACATGCACCTTCCTCAACTTCTCAAGAAAGGGAAGAATCTCTTCAGTCAATACACTATCTATCTCATTCACTTTGTTCTACTTCTTCATATTCCTTTTCCATTTCAACTTCTCAAGAGAAGGAAGAATCTCTTAAGTCAATACATTATGTGTTATCATTCTTCGAAACCATTTTTCACCATCCCCCTCCATTATACCAACTCAAAAATATTATCCCTATCCTTATCCAAACACATTACCCCTATCCCTCCTTGAAGAGCTGTAAATCCAATTTGGGTGCCTATGTACCATAATCCACCATCACATATCCCCCTCCTACTAAGTCTAATTTGGTTCCTTCTATCCCTCCCACCCTACCACCCCCTATCTCCCTCCTTCCCTCTCTCCCGCACACACACCCTTACCTCTCTTCCTACACCTCTCTCTTTCCCTCTCTCTCCCTCCCTCCATCCATCCCTTAGGACTTCAACTCTACTTGATATTTCAAATGTGAAAGCTTCTTTTGTAATGGTAACAATGTTGCAATTTCTACTTCAATTCCCTCCCACCCTACCACTCCCTATCTCCATCCTTGCCTTTTTCTCTCCCTCTATCCCTCCCACCCTACCACTTCCTATCTCCCTACATCCCCCTCTCTCTCCCTTAGATTAATAAATCTATATTAGCCTATAATTAACCTAATGAATTAATGTAGTGATGATATATGTTAGGTTTAGGGTATTTTGCATTGTAATATATAGATAATATGCCTCCATGAAGATTATGGGGAATGTGTGGATTAGCTGGATGTATAAAAGAATATAGAAGAGGTAATAAAGTTAGAGAGAAGTAAGGTGAACATAATATAGAGAGGTAGGTAGAGAGAGATCTATGTATGGTGGGAGAGTTAGAGAGAGGTGGTATATGTGAGAGAGAGAGAGGAGGGAGGGAGAGGTAGAGAGAGAGGGTTAGGTAGAGTGAGGGAGATGTGGTGTAGGAGGGATGGAGAGAGGGATAGAAAGAGGGAAGGAGGGAGATAGAGACAATGCTTATGAAGATTCAAGAAAATGACAAATCCCAATAAATAAATTAGAGAGAGGTGAGTCATTGATCATGAAAAGAGTTTTGTTAAACAATGATGGTATTGATAAAGAACTGGTACAAAGGAGAAGTATCTTTAGAAATATATACAAGACTAAATATAAGTATCTTTAGAATACTCAAATTGATAAATTCATACATTTGTATAAAGAGAATACTTACACTATGATGGACAAAAAGAAACATACTCTAGGGAGAGAGAGAGAGGGAAGGGGGAGATAGGGAGTGGTAGGGTGGGAAGGATAGAAGTTCTCAATAACATAAGGTGTAACATAATAAAGGTCTCACTCTACTCATTGATCACTACCTTCACCATCTAAGCATTGTTGTATTCTTGTCTCTTGAAAAGTGGGTGAAAATTAAATCTATAATGTTCAACCTTTGATAGGGATGGAATGGGACATGAACCTGAAATAAAGTTGGATCCTAAATGTATCCTTTTGGTTATCATCTCCCATAAAAATTACTTAGTCTTGTCTCTCATCCTATAAATATTTCTTACAATACAAGTATATCCATTCATGTTGAAAACTTTAGTGATGTGCCCTTGCATAATGAGAAAATGTGGGTTGTTGACATTGAGCTACACAAAATGAAAAAGGTTCTTGTACATGTGAGGTTTGTGTAAAGTGGAAATTGATCTAGAACTTATTTAGCCCTCCCACATCGCCCCCTCCTACTAAATCTATGTCCTATAATCCATCCATTATACTCTAGATCTTTATCAATACCATCATTGTTTTAAAAAACTCTAGTTGCTCTATCACTTTCTTCTTTAATAATTCATATCTTTTATAAGGAATTTGAATATTTCAAACTCTCATCCACATGCCTTATAAACACATTTGAGGAAAATTATGAATGATTAATTATGACGATTGCTTCAATTACATGGTAAAAAGGAGCCTTCTTCAATTGTTTAATTAATCAATTATAGTGTAAATATGGATAATATTACTCATTTATATTTTCATCAATTCATTATTCAATTAATCATTTATAATGCAAATATGAACATTGGTAAAAAAAAATGTATTAACTAAAAATCCATATTGAACTTAAGAATTCCATGAAATAAAAACATTCCTCTATACTTCACTCTATTGCTCCTCTCTCACCATCCCTCCTAACCTTCCTCTTTTTATAGGTGGAGAGAGGTATAGAGGGATAGAGGGATAGGGGGAGGGAGAGACATGGAGAGGTAGGTAAAGAGAGGTAAGGTTGAAGGAATAGAGGAATAGGTAGGTAGAGAGAGTGATGGGAGATAGGGAAAATAGAGGGAAAAAGAGATAGAAGTAGGTAGAGAGGGGAAGTTGGGAAGGACAAAGAGGTAGGTAGAAAGAGAGGTGGGTGGGATGGATTGACGGAAATGTAGGTCAAGAGGGAGAGGTTGAGTGCAGAGAGAGGGAGGGAGAGAGGGAGGGAGGGAGGGAGGGAGGGAGAGAGAGAGGGAAAGAGGGAGGGAGAGAGTTGTAGGTACAGAGGGAGAGGGAGAAAGGGAGGCACATCTACCTTATCTCTATACATCATCATACAAGTGAAACTTTTCTTTTATTCCATTAGTCAACATCGTCATCACATTTAAGAGACATAGGTATAGAGAGAGTTAGGGAGAGAGGGACGGCTAAGTGGAGAGAGGTAAGAAAATTGAAAATACATTTCATAGTTGGCAACCCAGGGAGCACATGTAGATAGGTACTAGTAAGTGAGAAATATTTGTTAAAATTTAAGATAGGTACATATCATGAGGAAGTATTACATCATGTTAAAGGATATATTTCATTTATTTTTTGGAATCTTGGCCATGGTAGTATAAGAATAAATTCGTACATTTGTATAAAGAGAATACTTACACTATGATGAAGTACAAAAAGAAACATACTCTAGGGATGGATGATTTAATAAACTATTTGAGTGCCATAAACTATTTTACCAAGATCTATATTTGAAAGTAGTTATGACTATATCATAATAGAGGGAGGGATAGAGGGAGGAAGAGAGAGAGAGGGAAGGAGGGAGATAGGAATTGGTAGGGTGGGAGGGATATGAGGGAGAGAAAGAGGGAAGAAGATAGATAGGGACAGGTATAGAGAGTGGTAGGGTGGGAGGGATGGAGGGAAGGAGGGAGATAGGGAGTGGTAGGGTGGGAGGGATAGGTATAGAGAGATTTAGGGAGGGAGGGAAGGAGGGG
>CM021110.1:115487386-115558519 GCA_007115665.2 Sequoiadendron giganteum
GTGTTTTCCAACAATGGAAATAACTAACAAGGGATAGTATGTTTTCCAAAAAGGGACAGTCTGTTTTCCAACATTGGAAATAACTAACAGGGGACAATGTGTTTTCCAACAGGGAATAAAAAATTGCTCACATTATTTGCAGTGTTGGAAAACACACTGTCCCTTTTCAATTATTTCCTACATAGGAGACAGTGTGTTTTCCAACACTACAAATTCATAAGGAAATAATTGACAAGGGACAGTGTGTTTTCCAACACTAAAATAATGTGAGCATTTTTTTGTTCCCTGTTGGAAAACACACTGTCCCTTATTGGAAAACACCCTGTCACCTGTTGGAAAACACACTGTCCCCTATTGGAAAACACACTGTCACCTATTGGAAAATGCATTGTCCCCTGTTAGTTATTTCCAATGTTGTTCTAAAATTTGAAGGTGAACTTCATTATCCTGCCATCTCATCCTATTTTTTTCTCTTCTCTCTAATTGCATGCATTATCCTCTCTTTACCTACCTCTCCATGTCTCTCCCTCCCCCTATCCCTCTTTACCTCTTTACCTATATTCCTAAGAGGATGGATTAATGGTATATACAATATTCTTGACTTAAATCATGTGTCATGTGAGAAAAATAGTTTTATAAATATGGGATGACTTAAAAGAGTACATAGTTTTAGATAAGGGGTATAGAATATTTGGATTTTAAACTAGATAAGGGTATTTGTATGGATTAAAGTAGTCACCAAGTATGTTGTATCAATTTGGTTATTTTTATGTATCCCTAAACTATAACCTCCCATACTCTCCATTGTTTAACTTTGAACATGTAAAATGAAATAATGGAAACCGACATTGTGTTTTCCAACATGCAATTATTTTGTGCAAGTACTAGAATATATGAAATTAAAAAGGAATCTACTCTAAAAATACTTCAAAAGATGTAGACCAAAGTATTCTATTTTTTTCATGTATTAAGGTCTCAAGGATCACCCTCATAAGTTTTTTAGAGTCTAAATAGGAAATGGATTCACCCTAATCCTATGCAATAGAAAAAAGTATTCATATCCTTGTTGATGTGTGAGTAAATCTATTTGATATATATTACTACCTTTATCTCAACCTCCCCCTACATCTATACTTCTATCTATATCTCATCTCTCACCATCCCTTGAGAGAGAGAGGAGGACATGGAGAGGTGGAGAGAGAGGGGTAGGTAGAGTGAGGGAGATATGGGGTACGAGGGATAGAGGGAGGGAGAGAGAGGGAAGGAGACAGTGAATGATAAAGGGAGGGGTAAGTGGAAAGAGAGAGAGAGGGGAAAGAGGGACAAAGGGAATTCTTAATTTCAAGAATATTTGAGTTCATTTGTTCAACCCTTATAACACCATCTCTATCTTTATTTTCTTGCACAATTCATATGCAATACAAACCCTCTTGAGTTTATCCACTTATAGCATCATCCCATGTTATTTCCCCTATTGGAAAACACACTGTCCACTGCTAGTTTCTTTCGAATGTTGGAAAACACACTGTCCCTTGTTGGAAAACACATTGTCCAATGGAGAGAGAGAAAATGAGGGAGATATGGAGAGGTTGTTAAAGAGAGGTAAGGTTTGACTAGTAAAATTGACCTGAGGGGTGACTAACCAGCTTAGTTGTTACATGTAGAGGGTTTTACAATAGTATATGGGTAGAAAGAGTGATGGGAGATAGGGAAAGTAGAGAGGGAAGAGGATATAGAATTCGATAGAAGGGGGAAGTTGGGAAGGATGAAGAGGTAGGTAGAAAGAGAGGTGGGTGGGATGGATTGAGGGAAAGGTAGGTCAAGAGGGAGAGGGTGAGTGTAGATGGAGAGAGAGAGAGAGAGAGAGAGAGAGAGAGAGAGAGAGAGGTAAATCTAGATACAAAGGCAGGGTGGGAGAGGTATAAAGAGAGAGATCTTGTGTGTGAGAGAGAGAGGGGGGAGGGAGAGGTAGATAACTAATTTTTCTATCTCTCCCTCCCTCTATTATGATCTAGTGATAAATACTTTTCAAATATTTCTCTCCCTCTCTCGCTCATTGACTAGTACCTTATGTTATTTCTATAATTGTGAGATTTTATATGGACTTGGATATTCTAATATTTTCAATTTTAACTTATCAACCATATCTTTTGGTGCTAAAATATATTTACTACCATTGTTTGAATTTATAACACTTATATTTAGTCTTGTATATATTTCTAAAGAGACTTCTCCTTTGTACTAGTTCTTTCTCGATACCATCATTGTTTAAAAAAACTCTAGTTGCTCATCACTTTATTCTTTAATAATTCATAGCTTTTATAAGACATTTGAATATTTCAACTCTTTTCCATACGGGACAGTGTGTTTTCCAACAAGGGATAGTGTGTTTTCCAACAGGGAACAAAAAAATGCTCACATTATTTGTAGTGTTGGAAAACACACTGTCTCTTGTGTAGGAGCAGTGGAGATGAGGAAAAATATCTTGATGATCAACTTGTATATTAATAAATTTGTATTAGCCTAAAATGAACCTAATGGACTAATGAAATGATGATGGATGTTAGGTTTACAATTTAGGGTTTAGGGTTTAGGGTTTGGGATTTAGGGTTTAGGGTTTATGGTTTATGATTTGCATGATTTTAAATGTATAAGCACTCAAATAAGAAACACAAAAATCTCTACCTACCTCCCTTCCTCTTTCTATCTCCACTCACCCTCTCCCTCTCTACCTACCTTCCCCTCAATACATCCCACCCCACTTCTCATTCACTTTGGTTTGCTTCTTTTCATGTGTTTTAGAGAAGATTCATTTTTCATTTCATGTATTCTAATACTTGATGCCTCTAGTTCTGCATTTCTATTGGCCCATTCCACATAGTGCACATGCCTCTTCCTCAACTTCTCAAGAGAAGGAATAATCTCTTAAGTCAATACATTATATATTATAATTCTTCTAAAACATTTTTCACCATCACCCTTTATCATACCAACCGAAAAACATTATCCTTATCCCTCCCCCATCCTATAAATCCATTTTGGGTGCCTATTTCCCACAATCAACCATCACATCCCCCACTCACATTAAGTCCATTTTGGGTCCTTCTATCCATAGAATTCTTAAGTTCAAGAATCTTTGAGTTCATTTGTTCAACTCCACTTATAGCGTCATCTCTCACATTCTTTACTTGTTCAAATTCATATCAATACAAAACCTCTTGACTTTATCCACTTCTACATGTTTCCATTTTCCCATTGCACATACTACACATGCACCTTCCTCAACTTCTCAAGATTGGGAAGATTCTCTTCAATCAATAAACTATCTATCTCATTCACTTTGGTCTACTTCAAATTTATTTTCAAAATACATGAGGCATCAAGTTTATAATACATGAAATGAAAAATGAATCTTCTCTAAAACACATGAAAATAAGTAGACCAAAGTGAATGAGATAGATAATTTATTGACTGAAAATATTCTTTCTGCTCTTGAGAAGTTGAGGAAGGTGTGTATGCAGTATGTGCAAGGGGAAAATGGAAATGAAAAATTGGATAAATGAGCCACCCCTTATTGTCATAAATCATTACCATTTCATTGGTCCGCCTTCTTTACTCACTACCCCTTTGGTACCATTTCCTTTTATTGAAAATAATTTATATTTCTTGCAAACCCATTAGTCAACATCATCATCACATTTAAGAGAGATAGGTATAGAGAGAGCTAGGGAGAGAGGGAGGGCTAAGTGGAGAGAGGTTGTGTGTGTGTGTGAGGGAGAGAGGGTGAGAAGGAGGGAGATAGGTAGTGGTAGGGTGGGAGGAGCATTAGTAAATCAACAAGGAATACTAGTATGTTGAATTTATCCACTTTTGCATTGCTATTTTCCTATTGCACATACTACGCACTTCCTAAGTGGTTAATTTTAGTCTTCTATTGTTTTGCTATATTTTCAACACTTCCAACTATTTCTTTTTCTGCACTTAGATCTAATTTTTCCTTTTCCTTATCATTTATTTCCAATTGTATTTGTTCCATGAAATTATTATGTTCAAGAATCTTTGACTTCATTTATTCAAATCCACTTATACAATCATCTCTCACTTTATTTGCTTACACAAATTCATATGCAATACAAAACCTCTTGAGTTTATCCACTTTTGCATTGCCATTTCCCCATTGCACATACTACACACACACCTTCCTCAACTTCTCAAGAATGAGAAGAATATCTTCATTTAATACATTATCTATCTCATTCACTTTGTTCTACTTATTTTTATTTGTTTTTAGAGTATATTCATTTTTAATTTTATACATTCTAGTATATGTTGCCTCCAGTTCTACATTTCCATTTTTCCATTGCACATAGTGCACATGCTCCTTCCTTAAATTATCAAGAGAATGAAGAATTTCTTGAGGCAATGCATTATTTATTATCATTCTTCCAAATTATTTTTCACCATCCCCCTCCATCATGCCAACCCAAAAACATTATATCCCTATCCCTCCTCGACACTATAAATCCAATTTGGGTGCCTGTGTCCCATAATCCACCATCACATCTCCCCCTCCTACTAAGTCTACTTTGGGTTCTTGTATCCCTCCCACCCTACCACTCCCTCTCTCCCTCCTTCCCTCTCTCCTTCATACACACCCTTACCTCTCTACCTACACCTCCTTCTTTCCCTCTCTCTCCCTCCCTCCCTCTCTACCTACCATTCCCTTAATCCATCACATCCCACCTCTCTTTCTACCTTCATCTCCCTCCTTCCCAACTTCCCCCCTCTATCTACTTCTCTCTCTCCTTCCCTATGTATAGAGAGAGTAAGAGAGAGGGAAGGAGGGATGAAGGGATGGATAATGTGAGGGCTAGGTGGAGAGCGGTTGTGTGTGTGTGAGGGAGAGAGAGGTAAGGAGGGAGTGAATGATAAAGTGATGGATAGGTGGAAAGAGGAGAGGGGAAAGAAGGAAAAATAGAGGGAGAGGAAGGTTAGGAGGGATGGTGAGAGATGAGAGATAAAGAGAAGTATAGAGGGATGGGGGGAGGGATAAAGGGAGAGAGAGGGAATTAGGGATACATGGAGAGGTAGGTAGAGATCTAGGTAAGGTTGAAGGAATAGAGGGAGAAGTAGGTAGAGAGAGTGAGGGGAGAAAGGGAAAGTAGAGAGGGAAGGGGAGAGATAACTAGATAAAGGGGGAAGTTGGGATGAATTTATAATATGGAGGAGGGATAAGGATAATGTTTTTGGGTTGGTATGATAAGGACAATTCATCCATTTTTGCATTTCCATTTGTGCATTGCACATAGTGGGGGAGGGAGAGAGAGAGAGGGAAGGAGGGAGATAGGAAATGGTAGAGTGGGAGGGATAGAGAGAGGGAGAGAAAGAGGGAAGGATGAAGATAGGGAGTGGTAGGGTGGCAAGGATAGAGGGAGGAATAAAAAGAGGCAAGGAGGGAGATAAAGAGAGGTAGGGAAGGTGAGGAAGTTATATAGAGTTAAGGAGAGAGGGAGGGGTAGGTAGAGAGAGATAGTGGAGAGAGGTTGTGTGTGTGAGGGAGAGGGGGGAATGAGGGAGATAGGAAGTGGTAAGGAGATATGGTTAGAGAAGAATTTTAGGAGGGATGGTGAGAGATGAGAGATAGAGAGAAGTATAGAGGGATGGGGGAGGGAGAGATATAGTGAGGTAGGATGGGAGGGATAAAGTGAGAGAGACGAAATGGGAGACATGTAAAGGTAGGTAGAGAGAGGTAAGGTTGAAGGAATAGATGAAGAAGTAGGTAAAGAGAGTGAGGGGAGATAGGGAAAGGAGAGAGGGAAGGGGAGAGATAAGTAGATAGAGAGGGGATGTTGGGGAGGAGAGATAGGTAGAAAGAGAAGTGGGGTGGGATGTATTGAGGGGAAGGTAGGTAGAGAGGGAGAGGGTGAATGGAGATAGAGAGAGGAAGGTAGGTAGGTAGAACTTGATATTTTTCTTATTTGTGTGTGCGTGTGTGAGGTAGAGAGAGATAGGGGAATTGAGGTAGGTAGAGAGAGGTAGAGAAAGGGAGAAGGAAGGTGGGTCATGTAGGTATAAAGAGAGTGAGAGAGGGAATTAGGGAGGGATGGAGAGAGAGAGGGAATGAGGGAGATATGGAGAGGTATTTAGAGAGAGGTAAGGTGAACAAACTAGAGAGAGGTGGGTAGAGAGGGATCTAGGTAGGGTGGGAGAGGTAGAGAGAGGTGGTAGAGAGAGAGAGAGAGGGGAGGGAGAGGTAGAGAGAGGGGTAGGTAGAGTGAGGGAGATGTGGGGTGGGATGGATGGAGGGGGGAGAGAAAGAGGGAAGGAGGGAGATATGAATTTGTAGGGTGGGAGGGATAGGAGGACCCAAAATGGGAGGGAAGGAGGAAGAGTGGGAGGGATAGAGGGAAGGAGGGAGATAGGGAGTGGTAGGATGGGAGGGACAAAATGTGACATGAACCTGGACTAAAGTAAGTTGGATCATAAATTTATCCTTTGGGTTGTCATCTCCCATCAAAATTACCTAGTCTTGTCTCTCATCCTATAAATATTTCTTACAATACAATTCTATTCATTCATACAAGGACATAGTGGGTTGTGAGTGATTGAATTCTTCTTGTTCTAATCTCAAGGGTGGAGAGATTGGGGATGATTTGTAGGTGGGGGATACATAAAACTAATCAAATTTACTTGAGGTGTGACTAACCAATTGGGTTGTTATGTATAAAGGGTTTTACAATAATATATGGGTTGTAGGTTTCATAACACCTAGCATTTTCGAACCTGAAATTATTGTAATGAAAAAAAAATCTTATTTAGAGAGTACAAATTTAATGAAATGAACTTTCAAAATTTACCACAAATAATACTTAGAGTAAAAAATGTGTTTCAATTTCCTCATATGATGGAAAAACAATGCACAAAATAATTGTAGGTTGGAAAACATAGTGGGTTGCAAGTGATTGCATTCTTCTTGTTCTAAGCTCAAGGGTGGAGAGCTTGGGGAGGCTTTCTAGGTGGGGGATACATAAAACTAATCAAATTTACCAGAGGGGTGACTAACCAATTGGGTTGTTACATGTAGAGGGTTTTACAACAATATGGGTTGCAGGTTTCATAACACCTAGTGTTTCCAACCTATAATTGTTTTAATGAAAACTTTTTCTTATTTAGAGAGTAAGAATGTAATGAAAGACACTTTTAAAATTTACCAAAACTATTACTTAGAGAAAAAATTGTGTTTCAATTTCCTCATATGATGGAAAATAATGCACATAATAATCATAGGTTGGAAAACAGAATGGGTTGTGAGTGATTGCATTCTTCTTGTTCTAAGCTCAAAGGTGGAGAGATTTGGGAGGCTTTTTAGGTGGGGGATGCATAAAACTAATCAAATTGACCTAAGAGGTGACTAACCAATTGGGTTGTTACATGTAGAGGGTTTTACAGTAATATGTGGGTTGTAGGTTTCATAACACCTAATGTTTTCCAACTTGCAATTTTTGTAATGAAAACCTTTTCTTATTCAGAGAGTACGAATGAAATGAAAGGAAATTTTAAAATTTCCCACAAATGTTACTTAGATTATTAACCTCATTTTCTTTCGATGATAAAATATTCTTCTTATCTTTTACTTCCTTTTCTCAGTGGTTAATTTTAGTCTTTTGTTGTTTTTCTACAGTTTTAGCACTTCAAACTATTGCTTTTACATCTACAAGTTTATTACGACACATTTTTCCCCATCTACACCGCTCTTACCTATTAACAACCCCTGCAATTCCTTTTCATGATCTTGTAATTTCTTTTTCATGTCTTTTAATTCAAGCTTTAGATCAATTGCTCTCTCATCAACCCTTAGGACAAAAACATCCCTTAATTGAGGCTTTTTTGGACTTAGATATGATTTTTCCTTTTTCTTATCATCGTCTATTTCCAATTGTATTTATTCCATGAAATTATTAAGTTCAAGAATCTTTGAATTCATTTGTTCAACTCTAGTTATAGCTTCATCTATCACTTTTTTTTCTTGCACAAATTTATATGCATCAATTGGGTTGTTACATGTAGACAGTTTTACAACAATATATGGGTTACAAGTGTCATTACACCCAGTGTTTTCCAACCTGAAACTAGTGTAATGAATTTTTTTTGTTATTTACAAAGTACAAATATAATGAAAGACACCTTCAAAATTTAGAACAATTATTAGCTAGAGTAAAAATTGCATTTCAATTTCATCATATTATCAAAACATAAATGCACAAATTAATCGCAAGTTGGAAAACATAGTGAGTTGTGAGTGATACATGATTGTGCTTGTTCTAAGCTCAAGGGTGGAGATTTTGGGGAGGACTTTCAAGTGGGGGATACATAAACCTAATCAAATTAGCCTAAGGGATGACTAACCAATTGGGTTGTTACATGTAGAGGGTTTTACAATAGTATGTGGGTTGCAAGTTTCATAACACCCAGTGTTTTCCAACTTGCAATTATTGTACTGAAAAACTTTTATTATTTAGAGAGTACAAATAGAATGAAAGGCACCATCAAAATTTACCACAACTATTACTTAGAGTAAAAGTTACATTTTGGTTTCCTCATATGATGGAAAAATAAATGCAAAAAATAATTGCAGGATGGAAAACACAACACAGGTTGTGAGTGATTTTATTGTGGTTGTTCTAAGCTCAAGGGTGGAGAGATTGGGGAGGATTTTTAGGTGCTAGATACATAAAACTAATCAAATAGACCTATGGGGTGACTAACCAATTGGGTTGTTATGTGTAGTGGGTTTTACAAAATTATGTTGATTGCAAGATTGATAACACCCAGTATTTTCCAACCCTTAATTATTGTAATGAAAACCTTTTATAAGTGATTAATTGGAGAATTATGCCTTATTATCATTTGAGTTACAAAATTATGATAAATTTAATAAACTGAGTAACAAAAATGACAATTAGGGCCAATAAAAATTAAAAAATATTTGGAAACAATATTTCTAGGTTCAAAAAATTCAATATCTAGAGAGAGTTACGGTAGGCAAGGTAGGTATAGGGAGAGTTCAAGAGATAGGGAGGGGTAGGTGGAGAGAGGTTGTCTATGTGTGTGAGGGAGATAGAGGATAAGGAGGGAGGTATGAAGTGATAAGATATGGTGAAGAGGAAGGTTAGGAGGGATGGCGTGAGAGGAGAGATAGAGAGAAGTATAGAGGGATGGGGGGAGGGAGAGGTCTAGCGAGGTAGGATGGAAGGGATAAAGGGAGAGAGTGGAAATGAGGGATACATGGAAAGGTAGATAGAGAGAGGTAAGGTTGAAGGAATATAGGAATAATTAGGTAGAGAGATTGAGGGGAGATAGGGAAAGGAGAGAGGGAAGGGGAGAGAGAAGTAGATGGAGAGGGGAAGTTGGAAATGAGGGAGAGGTAGGTAGAAAGAGAGGTGGGTTGGGATGTCTTGAGGGAAAGGTAGGTAGAGAGGGAGAGGGTGAGTGGAGATAGAGAGAGGGAGGGAGAGAGAGGGAAAGAGAGAGGGAGGGAGGTGTAGCTAGAGAGAGGTAAGGTGCATGGAATAAAGAGAGAGGTAGGTAAGGCTAGATATAGAGGTAGGGTGGGAGAGGTACAAAGAGAGAGATCTAGTGTGTGTGAGAGAGAGACGAGGAGGGAGAGGTAGAGAGAGGGATTCTTATTGAATACAACCCATGTGTATATTATAATTGTCACTATTTTTTTTCATCATGTTTGTATCAAAGGTTCCCTTTTTTTGTAGGATTAAAATTATAATTCTACCCTATTGGTTGTAACATATTTGTGGTAACTTATCAAAACTAAAAGATTCAATTATATCTCCAATATTTAAAATTTATGTAAAGTTAATAGTTTATCCCATGAGTTTGGATGGAGTGGTAGGGATCTTCATGTATATTTCTTTGACACAAAATAAAATCAATTGAATTGGAAAATTAAAAATATATAATTCATATTTGGCAATCCTAGGGAGCACATTTAGATAAGTAGGATATGAGGACCAATGAGAGTACCTTCACCCATGATGAGTACATATGTATTAGGCAGATCTATCAATCCAATAACTAAATTTATTTGAGTTTATTTTTTAGTATTGTCCTCATCTTCACCATGAGCTCTTTATGTACCTTCTCTTGCACTATGCAGTAAATTTAATTACTTATCATTCCTATCTCACTCTCATATCTGTTATCATGAAGAAATTTTTAAATAACATGCACTAGAACGTTAGTAGCTAGCCTTTAGTTTTTGAGGGTAATGCTGTTGAGAGAGAGCTACAATCTAAATGACATGAAGTTGAGAAAATAAAGACAATAATGGAAGGTGTTGCTTATGAAGAAGGGTGTATGGAGACATTAGAAAAAGAGTGTTTGCGAGAATTTGAGGCAGTTCAAAAGTTGAACGCTGATATCAAGCACCTCGAGGCTCAAGTAGGAAATGTTCAATTTACCCATAATGATCTTGTAAAGAATTTTCATAGATCAATTGAAATTCAAAAGTGTTTTTGCACAACTTATAAAATTTTAAACTACATTAATGGTAAATCTTGAAGGTGTCTCTCATTTACTTGTATTGTGTAAATAAGAAAAGGTTATGATTACATTTGGTTGTGAGCTACCACAAGGTAGACAATCTTGCTAGGACCAACCATGAGTATTGTGAACCCAAGCTCTATGCTAAAGTGGTGAAGGACCATGTGAACCATTAGAATTGTGTTTATGACCATTGAGACTATGCTCACATTGACATCCACAAGAAGGGGACTATCCTATACGAGGGAGAGATCAATGGGATTCTAACAGCCATATAAAGTGTCTTACCACAATTGTCAAGTAACATCTATAAGTGAGAAACTTTATTAGCTTACACTTGTATTTACAAGAAAGCATTAGAACAAATCAAGATTTAGAATACATATATAAAAATGGATATCAACATAAGCTCCTAAAAAGGAAAGAGCTTAAATAACTAGAGTGTTGTTTGTCATTTTCAAAGTCAAACCTTCTTTAACTTTCAAAATAACAAACAATATGCTGACTATTGACTTTTAGATTCTAAGATAACTAAATGCTCTAAAAAGAAACCATATCTAGATTGAATTTAACATAAATTCTTGACCTATCCCAAAGAAAAATCTGATCTAAAATACTTTAAAATGTTGTAGATCCAACTCCAAACATAATCTCATATAAATATATAGATTTACAAATGCCTTTATAAATTGAACTAGTCTTTAATAGCGTATAGATTAAATCGAACCAGTACTTGCTAGGTTTCTACAAAAATCATATACCGCAACTGGAATTTTTTTGATTTCTATCCATTCACAGACTGCAAAGAAGAAAAGGCAGCGAACAGACTGCTAATTAGCTCAAACTTCATGTCATGGGGTAGCTAGCCGTAGACCATACTCAATGCCCAGAGTAGCTTATGCATTCACTTGCCAACGCCTGGACATTTGCTTTGGAAGACCCTCCATCTTCAGGACCTTTTGTGAATATCCGGCAATCATAGCATTCTATTAGGTGACATCTCTTGAAGGCATTTTGTCAAATAGTTCACGTGCCTTGTACATACTTCCACATTTTGGATGCATGGCTGCCAGAGCAGTTGCAATTACAAAGTTCCTTATCCTTTGAAGTATGTCCATACGCTGTTCCAAAGCTCCCATTTTAACCCAAGCAGGGAGGATGCTGGCGTGTGCATATGGCTGACGTATCCTTTAATTTTTGTCTGAGTATACATTTGGCTGACGTATGCATATGTCCGAGGAAATTTGTTGTTTCTGGAGGTGCAGCATTTTAACTTTAATTTGAATTGAAGAAAGCGGTAAACGCGGGTTTAATTTGAACTGAAGAAAGCGGTAAAGGGCGGAAAAACTAAATATTCACCGTGTTGTGCGTCATCCTAACCACGTGTCGTCTGTCATCCTCTCCGTTAGTTCCGCTTGCAGCTTGGTGGGTCCCTCTATATCATTTTGGATGGAATTTTATGTATGCTGCATGCATTACTATCATGTTTTTATGTATGGTTTTATGCCTTTTTGCATGTACATAGGTGAATTTTGTCTAGCAGTTAGTTGGCTCCCATCAAAAGAGGGTGTAAGGGTTATGTTGATAGGAAATTATATGGAAATTATATGAAAATTGTCATATTATAGAATATAATTCAATGAATGCAAGAAAAATATTATTTTATTTTATTTTCATATATTAGTCTTTAATATGTTATCATTTTTCATGTTATTAATCAAATCCATGTCTAAATTAGAATACAAAAATAGCTCATTATTGTATAAATATAAAAGACAACATGGAGCTTTACTTTAAGTAGTTATTTAAAATATTTTTTAGAATTAGCTTTGGAACCTTTGAAATTAAATTATAGTGGTGAATATTGGAATGATTTCTTATATCAAGCTATTTGATTTATGTTAAAATCTAAATTTCATAATTGAACGTACTTTTTATTTGTTTGTGTTGTTAGAATGCTCTCTTGTAGCATTGGTGCATTGCCTACTCCTATCTTGCATTTGATAATATTATGCTAATAAAGAATCTATTGTCATAAAAAAAACTTTGGAGTTACAAGAGTGACTTAATCAACAACTTTCATGATCTTCGAGAGCACCCCAAGTCTACGATAGAGACCTAGGAGATGATCTACCACAAGAACATTGCCAAGTGTATTGTTGCTTCAGTAATGGTGACTTAAATATTCTTTTCTACAAGAATATTTTCTTTTGGTGCATGGGTGAACAATCTCCCTATAATGGATAACTTAGTCTTAATAGAAATTTGAACCCTTTAGGGCCAAATTTACAAATGAATCCAATTTAAAATTGAGACCAAACCCCAAATTTTGTTAAGCTCAATCATGGAAAGTCTTCAGAAATACATACGCATTAAGAAACAAGGATTGTGCTACAACTGGAGTCCCTGCCAAATGGGAAAAGCAAGGTTGAAGAAGCCTAAAAAAAATATGGATAGAGTTTGCAGCAAAATCTGTTTAAAACAAAATAGTTGCTCATTTGCCAAAAGATTTGTATCCCCCATTTTTAATCAAAAATTCAGGAAACCACTATTTACAAACAAACAAAAGAAAAAAATTGAATAGAAAGAAAACCAATACTCTCAAATTGAATAGCAAGGAAATATAATACCAACAAACCATAAGATTTAACTTAAAAACAATATAACTAAATTACTTTGTACATAATAAATCTGCAATGCAACTAGATAAAAATACCTCTCAAAGTTAAGGGTTAAGTATGATCCACAATGTTACTATATCCACATGGCTTGGTAAATTAAATATATCTCAACAAGACCCAAAGCTTAGTTTTCTTTCCCAATACACAAAGGACATTATTGTTTGGTAATCAAATACATAGAAGGTAAGTGATAAAGAAGAATCTAGTTGAAAAGTATTATAAGAGAAAGGAGAGCTAACATTACAAATGATCATTGTCTAAGTATAACCCCAACTTTCATTTTAATACACATTTCACGATAGAGTTAAATATTATTTATTTATTTTTATTATAGATAATTTAAAAATAGTTTACAATGTAAGGGCCTCAAGGACATACAACAAGTTATTGCTAACATAGAAGAATCCAATAAAGTACACCCAAAATCCAAATGATCAAAATCTGGAGATTATAGAAAATATTAGAACAACGTATAAATCAAAAATTTCAAAATATCAAAGGCTTTCAAGGAACTAAGTATCTGTCATCCCAATAATGCTAATCTAAAAATCTTCTTGAGGTATTTTTGGGTATGAACAACAACCTACTTCTCTCAATATTCCCTTGCTCAGAGATAAGATGTTGAAATAGTGGAACCCCAACATCATGGTCAATAAAGGTAGCCAAGAATTTATGTTCATTTACTTTCCTTGATCACTTTGAAAACCTATAAAACCCTGCCCAACATCATCAGTGATGGAACCAAAAATCTAATTATCAATTTTGTTACACAATATAATACAATGTGACGGTTTTTCAGGTCTTCAAAACACTAAACAAATGAGAAAATCATTCGCATGGTGTCAAGTTGTGATTGAATTTTAAATTTTGAAATGATATACATATAAATGGATGTGGGACTAGTTTAGCATTACAATCTTCCTCTCTAATAGGTTCGCAAAGTCTACATCACCTTGACACCTGCAAGATAAATTGGCATTTTTTCCACATAATCCACCAAATAAAAAATAGTACTTTGTTAATCATAAGTGTAGTGTAGAAAAAAGTATCCCTTTTTCACACTTAATTAGGAATTATTATTAAAATAAACTAGCAAATAAGTTCTATGAATAAAATAATAATGCTTCATCTCGTAGAAATAATAAGTTCAATGAAAGAAGATACAACTATGGACAATCATAATTCTTGACAATATGGAGCCACGGGTTCAACAGGTTGTAGACTGTTCAGGACTCGTAGATACGGGTGGAAAACAGTGGGGTGATGTGGCACTGAATGACCCTCCCCCACCTGGAGTGGATATTTTGGATTCCCATATTTCGTAGTGGGTGTTCCGGGATGGAAAATGGGTTGATGTGAAGAGATGTGACCCGAATAAAATATCTAAAAAACACATTCCTCAGTGGGTTTTCCATGACGTTCAGTGGGTAGACACAACTTTTTTGCAGAAGGGGCGAATCGATCATCAACCGAGTGATGGATACCATCCTAGATCGGAGTATTTTAGGAATTTTTCTAACCCTAGCTTGTTTGGAAAAAAAAAGCGCAGTCGTCTTCATCAACAGCATTAGAGAGCATGGAATGCAAAAGCAAATAATCGATATCAGCGATCTGCAACAGGGCCAAGGCAATCCCTCTCAGGAAATAGGTTTCCAAAACAATCTAGGAAAACCTACAGGCCTCGAAGGCGAAGGCATCCAAGACACTTGGACAGATCTATGCAACCAGTTCTTGATATATGTGAAACTAAAGATGTATCAAAAAAAGATCGAAGCCATTTGCAGCGCAAGTATGAAGCAAGTGAGAAGGATCTTAGATCCGCCAAAGGTCCCTTCAATCCAAATAATATGGGCTTTAACTGCTCTTGTCCCTCGAAAGGTCCTGAACTTGCAAATGCAAACCCTAACAGAGGGTCGGCATCACAGATGGCATCGAATCAACACATTCACAATGATGTGCCAAATAAGGCTCCACCCATGAGATCTAACCTTCCTAACGGTAAAGCATCCCCTCCCCAAAAGTCTCACGAAAAGGGGGTACTCAAAAGCCATCAAAATGTGGAAGAGACAAAAGGAAATCATCCCAAAGCCCACTACATGAAGCAACAGCGATCAAGGTCTCATGGGGATAAGGGTTCTCAGAGGCATAGGAGGAAACGTAAAAAGACAAGTCCTTTGGAAAAGCAAAGTAAGAACAAGCAAAAAAAAGCATGGAGGAGAAAAGAGAGCCGGCAATCGTTCAACATCCACCATCCTGGGTCGGAGCCAAGCAAATATGTAAATGCCACATGCCCCGAAGTCCTCAAGGTAACATTTCCAAAGCATATGGTTTTGCCTCAAATAAATGAGCACAGAGCGAAAGAACTTATATGTAAGTTCTGGAATCTTAATCTGGATTTGGAATCATTAAAAAAATATCATATTTCAAGATTGGGAGGGAGCCATTAAAGTTTTTTATTTAGATAAAAATAAAGGAATTTTTTTTGTCCTATTTGAATCCACCTTTCCAAAGGATGAGATTTTTAGAATCAAATCTTGGTATTATCAAGGATCTGGGTTATATATGCAAAAATGGACTCCCAATTTCAACCCTGAGGATTTTGTGATTCGTTTTTTCTCATTTATGGGTTCAACTCCATGGTCTTCCATTAGAATACAAAGAATTCCATTTAATGGAAATCATTGCCAACCAAATAGGTATCTTCCAAAAGCATGATTTTCTTTGCTTTAACAACCCATCAAAGCCAGTTAGAATGCTTGTTCTTCATGATGCAACTAAGAAGCAGCCAACACACATAGAATTGAAATCAAAATTTGGCTCTTGGCTCCAACTAATAACCTGGGAAACCATTCAGGAAACATCTTCTCACCCTCACAGGTTTTCACATCCTCCTAAATGGATTCATTGTTATGTTTCTTAGCCCCCTCATAACGCGAGTCAATCACAAACTGGAATCTTCAAGCAAGATACATCCTAGGGTTTGGGTTTGTCTCGCGCATCTGCAGGGCTCAACCATCATAAAAATGTTGAGACCTTCAAGGGATGTGAAGTCATACAAGAGAATTGTAGTCAGATTATTTGTTTCCCATATCCCAGAGTTACCAAGGCCAAATCATGTGTTTGGGGTTGCAAGTAGCCTCCCAAGCAAATCAAAGTTATTCTATGTTTTGAAATACTTTGGAGAAAGCACACCACCCTAAGTTTAAACTTGTATTCGCCATCCTTTCAAATTAATGACCTTCATCTAGATGAATTGGTTAGAAGGTTAATGTTTCAAGATTCAAACATTTTTTTGCAGCCTGGCCAATTGGTCAATCAAGATAGATCTAACCTTCTTCTAAAAAACTCACTAGATTAAGGGCAGGATGAAATTCAGGGTTTGTTACAATACTCAAAGGAAAATTTGGCAAATGATGCAGAGCTTGAACTATTGGCAGAAAAGATTTTGGTCACAGTGGGTTTGGAAATTATTGAGGAAATTGTGGATAATGTGTTCCAAGCAGAATCCTTTTGGGATTGGAATTGCATAAATGTCAAAGAGGAAACTTCTTGTGAGTTTCTGAATACCTGTAATACCCTAATACACTCAAGGATCCCCAAGGAATCTCAGACTCATTGGGAGGGTGAAGGTGAGGGGGAAGTTCTTTAGGATTTTATTATCCGCAGACTCTCTCCATTGCTCAGACTCCTTTTCAGCCCCACATGAAGAGTTCTTCAGGTAAATGAGGCCACAAATCTAAGGTTGCTAAAATGCAAGAGGAAATTGAGGCAGGACAACAATCTACGTTGCATGATTTTTTGTTATCCCCTCTTAATAACACTCCAAGGAGAGCATTTTTCTCTCCTCGGGTTTAATGAAGATCATTTCTTGGAATGTCAGGGGCATTAATGCCCCTAAAAAATGTGCTCGCATCAAACGTCAACTTGATGGGTGCGGTGCATATATAGTTCTCCTACAAGAAACCAAATTCTCTAATGATATATTCAAGCTGACAATTTAGAAATGGTATTTGTGGCACTTTGTTCACTCCCTTGCCCAAGGAGCTTCAGGGGGTTTAGCAGCTCTTTGGAATTTGAAGCAAGTGTCAATGGATCTTCTTAGAAATGAAAATAATTGGCAATTGTTAAAAGTGATGAAATTTGATATCAAATTTTGGCTCTAAAACATTTATGGTCCCACACCTACTGGAGATAAGAAACGTCTCTAGGATCAATTATCTCAAGGTATTATGTCCTTGGGTGATGGGAAAGTTATCTTGGCTAGTGATTTCAACGCTATTCCATCTACTCAAGATAAGACTGGAGGGATATGCCTGCCTGCTAAGGTTATGTTTGATTTCAATTCTTTTATCAATTCTAATTCTTTGAGGGATGTTTTACCAACCAATGGTAAGTATACTTGGACAAACCGAAGAAGTGGTTTTCTTCAAATTATAGTAAGGCTAGACCGCTTTCTCTTGTCTCCGAATTAGCTCATTCTACCCTTTAAATTTTCTTATGAGATATTACCTTTCCCGGATTCTAATCATTATCCAATATCTATTTCCATTGCAAACATCTCCCCTCCCCCTTTGAAATCTTCATTCAAATTTGAAAGTATGTGTTTCAGACATCCCAACTTTGTGGACTTGGTTTTTCAATGGTGGATCTCTACTCCTTTTGAATCTGGGACAATGATGTTCCACTTATGGACCAAACTAGTTCATATCAAGCACCAAATTCAAAAATGGAATAAGGAGACTTTTTAAAATATCTTTCAACAAAAATACCTGATCCGTCAAGAATTAGAAGGCATCCACAACCAAATTATACAACGAGGCCTAGATTATTTGTTGTATGGAAAACAAAATAAATTGCAAGCAGATTGGGAGGAGAAATGTGCAAGAGAAGAAGCTTATTAGAGACAGAAGTCGAGGGAACTATGGTTGAAAGAAGGCGATAGAAACACCAAGTATTTCCATGCCTCTGCCCAGATTAAAAGAGCAACTAAGGCAGTTCAAATGATAAAAGAAATTCCATCGGGCAGATGGCTATCAAATGAAGAAGATATAAAGAAAGAATGTGTCAGATTCTTCTTAGATCTTCTCTCTGCTCCAAATGATACGAACCATCAAAACAATCAAGATGTGGAAGAGCTTTTTCAAGCACTCTCGCCTCTCATTTATGGTGAAGAAAATGATCATCTATTGAAGCCATTCACAATTGAGGAGCTCAAAAAGGTAGTTTTTTCTTTGCCCCCTAACAAAGCCCCAGGGCCTGATGACTTCACTACTCTTTTTTTCCAGAAATGTTGGGATATTGTGTGTTATGATCTTTTATGAGCCTTACAGGAGTCTCGCAGAACTGGATCTCTGCTTAAGCAATTCAATGTAACTAATATTGTTATCAGTCCTAAATTTGTCAATCCTTCCTCATTTGCGGAATATAGACCAATATCATTGTGTAATACGATATATAAGATATTTTGAAAGGAAATCTATTTGAGGTTGCAACCCATCATTCTAAGGGTAATATCTCAAGAACAGGGGGCTTTGTCCCAAGAAAAGAAACATATAACGGTGCAATTGTGGCTAATGAAACTCTTCATTCAATAACAACTAAGAAAATCCCCTCTATCATTGTTAAACTTGACATGATGAAGGCATATGATAAGGTTAGCTGGTGTTTTTTGAAGAAAGTAATGATCAAATTTGGTTTTTCAGAAAAATGGTGTCGTTGGATTAAAACATATCTATCAAGTGCCAAATTCGCAGTAATCCTCAATGGATCTCCAAAAGGTTTTCTTAGCTCCTCCCAAGGTGTAAGGCAAGGAGATCCATTGTCTCCTTTCCTATTTATTATTATGGAAGAAGCTCTTAGCAGATATATCAGTAGGATGCACTCTCTTGGTTTATGGAAAGGCATTCAATTAGCAAATACAGGTATGTCAGTGACTCATTCCTTATTTGCAGATGACATGAACTTATTTGGGGTTGCAACATCAAAAGAAGCATGTAAAATTAAGGAGGTCCTCAACAAATGTTCCTCAGCATCAGGTCAGTGGATTAATGCATCAAAATCTAAAGTTCACATCTTCAATACAGATGAGGCAAATGAAAAAAAAAAACTCTTAATATTCTTTGGTTCCAAAAAGCTACACTGCCTTGTTCATATTTAGGGATCCCTTTGTTTGTGGGCTCAAATAAGGCTACTTATTGGGTAAAGGTAATTGAGCAGATCAAATCCAAGATAGCATCTTGGAAATCTAGATGGCTTTCTCTAGCAGGTAGAATCCTCTTAGTCAAGGTTGTGCTCTCCTCAATCCCAAATTATTTTTTGGCAGTCCTAAAGGCCGCAAAAGCGGTTATCTCTAAAATTAAAAGTTTGATTAAAACACTCATATGGAAAGGTAATATGGACGACAATAAGAAGGTTCATTTAATATCACTTGAAGCCATGGCTTGTGGGAAAGAACAAGGTGGCATTGGTATTATTAATCTCTCAAACCGTAATAAAGCATTTGGAGCAAAATTAGCCTAGAAAATGTATGTGAATCCACAAGCCAAGTGGTGCCAATTTTTTTAGGGCAAGTATCTTGATAGTAATAATCCTACAAGGATTTTAACAGTTGATGATCCTCAAAAAGGGTCGGCCATTTGGAATTTCATAATCTCTTGCAGAAATTTAATCTATTCATTCATTACTTGGGAGGTCAATAATGTTCAAAATGTAAATTTCTGGTCGGATTCTTGGAATGGTAACCTTCCCCTTCAGAACATCGCATATCTCTCTCCAATAATGGAAACTCAAAGAAAAAATGAATCTTGGAGAGATAATTTTCTAAATTATGTGCATTCGGTAGATCCCATATCAGGCAAGGTTATATGGAAGAGAATTTTGCATCCCTCCCTACCAGATAATTCTTGCAATATTCTTCAAAACATCTTGGATTCAAGGTCAATATATCTCTCTGTTGAACTGGATAAACTTTTGTGGGCTCCCTCTAAAGAAGGAAATTATACGGTGAGCCAAGGATGTAAGGCATTAAATCAAGAATCAAGGCATCTTATTCCCCAAAGGGCTTTCTCCTTCTGTTGGGACAATAAAATTCTCCCCAAGGCAAGAAGTTTTGCATGGTTAGCTTTGAGGAAACACATTTTAACCAGTGATCGCTTAACCAAGTTAAGAATAGTGGATCCCTTCATGTACCCTTTGTTCTTTGAGGAGCTTGAACATGTCGATCATCTTTTTGTTATTTGTAAGGTTTCTCAACTATGTTGGGGATTCATTCTCAATAAGCTCAACTTGTGCATGCCCCTCCCAAATTCACTTTGGGATCTTTTTCAATCTTGGCCATTGCTTTACAAATCTTCCTTTTTTGCTTGCATTTGGAGAGTAGTTCCAACTACTGTTTTATGGAATTTGTGGTGGGAAAGGAATCTAAGAATTTTTAGGAAAGTATCTCATTTTGTAGATTTTGTTAATGCAAAGATTGAAAATGCAATCTCTGAAATAGTCAATTCCAACATTAGAGAAATGAAGGATAGTAGTTCCTCCTTTACCAACTGGGATAATTCTATTCTACAAAATTGGAAGCAGATAAATTTTCCCTTCTCGGGTATCTTGTTGCAAGCAAAGCAGGTGAAAGTTGATAGAAATCAGGTAAAATGGTCAATGCCCGAGGAAGGATTTATAAAATTAAATTTCGATGGCGCCTCGAATGGCAATCAAGAGGAGTCAGGGGTGGGGATATGTTTTCGTGATCATAAAAGTAAATTTTTAAATTCGAGATCCAAATATCTTCATAGAGGAACTAACAATTTAGCAAAAGCCAATGCTCTGTTATTAGGTTTGGATTTAATGGCCCTAGAAATGGGTATTGGACACCTTCATATTGAAGGTGATTCTTTACTGATTGTTAATGCGATCAAAACAAAAAGTATCCATAATTGGAATATCAAATACATCCTCCAAAAAGTGTGGGATCTTCTACAAAAACTCAAAAATTATATATTATCTCACACTTTTAGAGAAGGTAATAATTTGGAAAACTCTTTAGCTATCATGGGTAGTGCGGGGAAGGAAATAAATATATCATAGATGATTTATCTTTGCTCGACAATTATCCAAATATAGTGCATTGGATTGAGCAAGATGCTTGTCACCTCAATTAAGTAGCTTAGCATACCTTGCAGGTTTGATTCATGAAAATGTTGGAATATGGAAGGGTTACGATAACTTCTTGATGTCTCCATGCTATAAATGGCAATTTTGTCATGATTATATGTCGGCTCTCATCCTTTTTTGCACTCACCTATGGCATTTATTCTGATTGTCAAATGTATTTGGATTGGTACTTAGAGGATATCATCAAGTGATCCAATATTTTGTGTGTGATCTCCAATGTTTTGATGGGACAAGCTACACAATAGGCAATTTAATTGCCATTTACCTATCCCTTGGAGATGGCATACCGAATGCTTGGCGAATTTTTCCATGGTATTTTGTGGGTACCGTCCAGACTAGAATAGTGGTACTCCTTAAATTCTGCAAGCTAAGCTGCTCTCTTTGTATGAACGGAAGCATTAAATTCTCATCACATTAATTTCAAAATTCATGCAAAGTAGTTGTATTCATTATTCGCCTTTTTTGCACGAAGGTTTCTTGTGGCTTTAAATTTAGTATTATATCACTTTTTTAGCAAATTCTTCAAGAATTTTCTCTACGAGTTTAATTTTTTTCAATGGTAAGAAATTTTTCAGTGGAAAAGTAAATTTGAGTGGCAAGTATGGCGCTTCGACCCTATAATTTCCGTATAAATTGCCCCATCCAAGCATGGGAGAGGTCATTCGAAGATAATCTCTCTCAGACATATCTAAATTTGATTTTTAAAATGGGTAGTATACGGGAGGAGGATGCAATTTTCTTAGTCTTGGGTGAGGACATCATCCGCCCAAGAGCTCGCTTGGCAAGCCATCTCAGGTGCTATCAATTTTTCTATCAAATTCTATGGATTTAGAGAAAATTGTTGTTAAATTTGTAAACCCTCAATTATGTGATAAGATTGACTTGTTTTATTTGGTCCAAAAGTATAATCTATTTTTTGGGGAGGGCTATGTTGGTGGCATTTTTCCTCATGAATATATTAAAGGGAAAGCAAGATATGAAGAAATATTCAAAGCCATTCGGTTGGGGCTTCATCTTGGTAACGATTACGTCCTGCTATCAACTTTAAACAAAAATGAGAAAAGGATTTCTAGATCCCTGGAGGCTGAAACTAAGGAAAAAATCTATGTTGTCTCTTTCCTTAGGGATTTTACACCAAAACCACCATATTGTCAGCCTTCAGCAGGGAAACAAAAAATGAAAGTTGAATCAGTAACACTTGTGCGTAGAGAAGAGCAAGAAGTGGCAACTGCTCAATGTGCCACCTCCTTGCATTAGGGTTCCATGTCAATGAATTGTTTGGAAACAGTGGCTCACACTAGTGATGAAGCCCCGCTAGTCAGGCTCGACTCACTCGCACAAGATTTGGTCCCTCCATTCATCCCCGAGAAGAAATTCATGGAGGATGCGGTGCAAGATCAATCATCAACTTGTGCAGAGCGAATGGAGGAATAGTAGGGAAGAAGCAAGAAAAGGCTAAATTATTATTTTTGTCAACAATTTTGAAAATAATTATCTAGCTATGTCTCGGGTTGTACCTCTCTTCGAAGTCCTTAGAAGGGCTAAGGTGGCGACACTGTAGCTAGGTTTTGAAAATTTGAAGTATTCTCCCACAAGTGGGATAATTTTGTAATCGAACTATTGTATTAATCATTTTTGTATCGAATGGGCTATAACCGGAGGTTTTCTTCCTGGTTCTTTCCCATCGGTATGCCCTCTAAACCAAAAATTTTATACATATTTTATATTAATATATTATAGTGGCATGACCACTTTTGCTTAAAAAATATATATTAAAATAAACTAAATTATGTCTTAATTTAGTGTTTTAATATGTATTTTACATATTCACATTGAGTTTAGGGTCTTATTAATTAAAATGGACTCAATTATGTCTTAATGTGGTGTTGTAAAGTATACCTTTACGCTTTCACACTCATTTAGGGATTCATTAATTAATTGAGGTTAATTATTTCTTAATTGGCCCCTTTAATTCAAATCCAAGACTAATTAATTACATTTTTCTGGAGAGGAGAACCCGAAATTCATTAATGCCATAACATAACACTTATCATTGAGCAATGTGTGTCCTTGATAAGTGACCTATGACTCATTCGCCCATGGACAAATGGATACTCACTTAGACCTAGGACCCTAATTTAAATTATTATTTTGTTGGTATTTTAATGATTTCAAATCCATATTCACATGTTGGCTTGTGTTATTTGAATTTTAATAAATTTATGTTACATATCTATAAATATAACCTGTTATTTCACTATGTTTCACCTAAGAATTTTATGTGACTTCATGAGAGCATTATCAAGAGAATTTCAAGAGCATTTCAAGGCATTCAAGAGCATATTTATTGAAGAATTATTGCAACAATCAAGATCCAATTTTCATCTTGCATCATGCATGTTGTTAGATCTAATATGTTGATGTGGTGTTCAAGATCCATTCAAGAATTCAAAGCATTGTTTCACATCAAGATTCGAGGTTCAAGATCCAAATCTATTGAAGCCATTTCATGCAAGTTGTAGATCTACATTCCAATGTTCATTCAAGGTTTTGGTGAGTTGTGACATAGAAGTGTTCATTCATCATTCCCTTCATGCTATTTTATTTCATTTTAAGATTTAATTACCAAAATGGTTTGACCAAGGTAAACCCCCATTCACCTAACAACAACAAAATTTCCCCTCTCTTTGTGTGTTGTACATTTGCAAGTTAAAGGAAAGTTGAAGATCTCAAAGTTACAAAATTGCAAAATTGTCAAAGTTGTCATCTCATAGAAACTCAGATCACAGATTTATTTTTGACTGTCTAATAGTGAAAATCAAAAATTTGGGAGTGTAGACACAGGAGCAAAGCACCCAAAAACCATTTTTACAAAGCCCTAGCCAAGACCCATTCATCATAGGGAAAATGATTCCTCATATAGCTTCATAAAAGAACTTTTGGTGACTGGTACACATCTTTCCTTTCTCAAATTTGCATTCTAATTTCTAGTTCCATTAGTGTTGAGCTTAATCTATTAGATGCACTTTGTAGATTTCATTTTGGAGTTATTTTTCTATTTTTAATCTTTCTCCCCAAAGTGTTGTTTATTCAAGACCCTCATCCTTGCAAAAAAGGGAAATTTGTAGATTCACACTTTGACTTGATTCACCTCAAGGTTGTTAGTCATTTCATTGTGTGGATCTCATTTTTGAATTGGGGAAATATAGGACCCTTTTCCCTCTTTGGATCCACTTTTCCATCTTGAGGGAAACCCCTCCCTATTTTTCATCATTTCAATAAGTATAATCATACAAATTGTTTTATAGAAGAAAGAATTTAAGTTGAGCTAACTTTGTAAACTAAAGACAATTTCATTTGGTAAATGGATAGTCCCATGCACCCCATGACATCATTGGACAATGCATCGAGATTGCAATTACTTATTGATTAAATATAATATAATTTGGTTCTATATTCATTCATTCAAGAGCCCTTGCATAAGTACCAAGGCCAAAAAAAATATTCACATTAGGAATCTAAAGCACTTCAAAATTGAAACTTTCATCCCTGAGTTATTTGTAGATATGTTGTCATTTGATATATTCATGAGTATTTCGATCACATATAAAGATGCCCACCGCATTTTTGTTTAGTTGATCCAACTCAACCCGAAACATGCATGTTATAACAAATTACATCAATTGAGTAGGTTTGACATTCATTTTTAAAGTCGATATTTGGGTTAGCAATGTGCTACATATATTTATATATCAATTTGCTTAAAATTTATATTTCTATACTTACGTAAAAATATTATTTTATACTATTGTTACATTATTAAATTACCTTGTTTAGTTTGTTGTTGATGGGTAAGTGCAAGAAGTCGAGTCCACGAAACGTGGAAGTTTTTTCCTTAGCCAAAAAATGAAATATTAGACATTGCAAAAACGAGATCCCGTTTTTAATAAGCAGGATCCCATTTTTTAATAAATGCGATCTCGTTTAGGCTCGAGATCCCGAGCCTAAAATCAAAAAACAAGGTCCCGTTTTTAAAAAATTCCATTTTCGAAAACTTTTCAAAACGGGATCCCATTTTGAAAATTTTATGTTTTTGGAAACTGTCCATTTTTGGAAAATTTTCAAAATGGGATCCCGTTTGGTAAAAGCATAAAAAAAAAGTATATAAAACAGGATCCCATTTTTTAAAATTTCAAATGTAGGTCGGGTTTTTACTTTGTTGACAAGTTCGGGAAATGGTTTGGGGATCCGAACCTAAGCCCTGGACCTGGTTTGACCTGCAAGTTGAAGAAAGGTCTTAGTAATGTCACAAAAGAATACTGACTTTGGGCATACATTTGAAGGCTTTCTTTGCAGAGTTTTCTGATGAAATTAAAACCCATTATAGATTAGACAATGTAGATTTCAAATATGTAAATTTTTTTACAATTGGATTAATTTTTTTATTTTTCATTTAATTTTTGAATAAACAGGTCCATAAACTTGAATTATCAATGGTTTTTAGTATTTTAATAACTTTTATCAACATAACATTTTTATGAAATGATTGTACGAGAAAAAACTTCAGACAATTATTTTCAATTTAAAAAAAATAAAAAAATGATAAGTTTAGGTCATCTTATGCGTGTTGTACACGACGATTTTTCAAAACGACAAATATGCCTAATAGAAATTTAACAAAAAAAAATATTCAATAAAAAATTACAAAAAAATATTGAAAACAAGCTTCAGTGAGTCACAAATCTTTTCCCGAAAGGATTTAGAAAAATACAATAATTTATGTCAAAATATGGATGTCGTACACGTGCATGGTATGGTAAAAAAAAGTAACTTTTAAACAGTGGTTTTTAGAAACGCCTATTGAAACTCAATTTGTACAATCTAGGTATTGAAATAAATTACATATTTGGAAACTAGACTCCGAGTACTACATTTTATGATTAGTGACTTTTTTGAAAATTCCATCTCTAAGTGCTTAAAATTTTAAGGTCAAATGTGTCAAATTCTGAAAATCAGGGAAAACACTTCCACTTTTTGGCCAAAAAGTTGATTCAACTTCTTGCTAACACCCTAATGAGGTGATCTACCACAAAAATTCCAAGCAATCTTCATGCATAAATAAAAGATTTTAAGGATCCTTGACACTAACTTGGAGAATCATCAATTGGGTTTTATTGTAACCAAAATCCAATCCATATAAGAAAAAAATCAAGCTACCCAAAATACAAAAATTTAAAATTTCACTATTCATTTACCTTTACATCTAAAGAGAAATTTGTAATATTTCTCTTGTAACCTACCTTTTGAGGGTCTAAATTATTATGCAAGCATGTAATACATAAAGCCCCAAAAATAGACTTTCAACAAATCAACATTTTTTGGTAAGGAAATCTAATTTTGATTGATTAAGCAGGGAAAGGGCCCTGATCCCTTATAGAAATAGCAAAACAGTCTGGGGAAACAACACCCAAACAAACCATAAAAACAAAGGAGAAATAAATATTATAAAAAGCAACACATCTCTCTAAAACCAATCAAAACACATCAACCAACACCAATAGAATCAAAACATTTACACCTATCTAGGATCCAGTAAAGTTTTAACCAAGCCATATTATCATCAGTCCAAAAAGCTAAATAAGGCAAGTATAACCTATCATAAGTTCCCAACAAGTCTATAATCCTCAGATCAAAAGTGTAGAGTAAATTGAACATAGTCCAAGCTTATCAAGCCATTATCCAAAACTAACCTAAGAAAGATACCAAAAAAACAGTTAGCTAAAGACATAAAGAAACAAATCTAGACATAGAGTAGAGGATTAAGTTTCCTCAATTAGACTCCAAGCCATCTTCAAGTCACCCACTATTTCCTTGAGGTTGTCTTTGGTCTACATCTTTCTAGATCGATCAACTTTGTCCTTGTTTCCTATTTTTCTTTGTTGCTTTTTTATCTTGCCCTATCCAGATATAATATCCATCATCGCCCTTTTCATTACATCATTCATAACCCTACAGATATTCCTTACTGCCTCCTCAATAACTTGGAACATGTTTGAGTTGTCTTCTTTCTACATCAGCCTTTCGAGTAGCTTCATCCTTCTTTCCAACACTTCCATTATATTCTTAACAACTTATGTTTCCTTATCTTTCAGATTATCAACATTACAAGGGGTCGCAGTGTTAATTTCAGTATCCTCCTAGTTGATAATGGTTTCATTCATGTTTTTCTTTCCTTCTGCCATTCTTTTCTCCTCCTCCACTTCATTCTCCTCCTCTTGATGATTATTACCAACTTCCTCTTCTTGACTCAAATCCTCAATATCCTTGGAACCTAACACCTCTTCCTTTGACTGTCCACCTTCACCCAAACTGTTAGGCACATACTCCTCAGAGGATCTTTCTCATTCCTTGCAACCCTCTTCCCTTTTTACTTCTCAAGATCTCTAGAAGATTCCATTTTCTTATCATTAGAGATTTTGGTTTTCTTGCTAGTATCCAAAACTTTGGATGTAGCCAAGGCAAGGCAGGTAAACCTACGACTTGCGGGGGTGATGGAACCACTTTCTAGGCTTATATCATGATCATCCGGGATTTTTATAGTGGTATTTTCATAGCCAAGTTCTTTTATCAACAATTTTCTTTTTTTATTGGAAGCTAAAGAGAGGGGAGTAGTATTGCATTTTTCTTGGGTGATTTTAAGGAGTGTCATCCATGAAAGTTCCACAAATTTAGGAGAAGGTTTTGTGCTAGTTTTTGTTTTTTTCTCAGGGGAGTGGGGTCAGCTTTCTAGCAGTTTAATTTTAATTGATCTTTTAGGAGTTAGGTTGTTCTCAATCAGATTATGAAAAATGTTCATTTGTGGGGTGGTAGCAAGGACATACTTGTAGATAGCTCTAATCAAGCACTGATGCAGGGGTGGATTAGCACCATGAGTCAAGATTTGTTTCAACGATGAGAGGAGGAAAAAATGGAGGTTTATTTTTTGTAGATGCCTAATATGGTTTAGGATGGGGAAGTGGTACCAATGCACAGACTAGAAATGATCCTCTAAAGTAAAGTATTTCATATCAAAATAAAAACATTGTGGTAAGAGTAAAGGAGCGAATTTTCACCCCTAATGCGAATTCCCCTTTTACCCCTCTCCACTTTAACAAACCAAAGGTGAAGGCTTAATTCCACATAAGCCCACTGTTCTCATTCCACTTGGCACCCATTTTGAGTGTTGGTAGAGGTGTTTCTGTCGGGGACACCTGCGCAGTGCGCACACATCTGCACGATGCGCTTATGTCCCTAGCAGATTCCTGTAGATGGAGTCTGTAGAGGCATTACACTTCCTATTGGAAGTTGAATTGTATCGCCTCCCTTTGGCTGGCCAACCCGAATATGGTCAATTCTCCATCTCTCTTCTTCATATTGACCATTCCTTCATCCATTTTCAAGCTTACACAATCTCTTCACCATGCATTCACTCATCCACAAGATTTGAGAATTCACTTCAAGCATTGAAGCAAAATTTTTCACTCCATATCAGCTATTTATCACTCCATCACTTCAATAGAGCAAGCATAGGACAACTCCATTGCAGCAAAGGCTTGAGTTCCTCTCATTTTCTCCCCCACTAGCCTTGAGCACTTTGGGAGGAGGTGGTAAGCTCCTCACTCATCTTATCTATTACTTGCTTGAGTTAGCACATTATTGTTTTGTAGTGTCTTTGTGTACTTTTCTTGTATTTCCTTATTTATCACATTATTTTCATATCGTTGCAAACTTGGATGTTTGTGGAGGTGGAAACACCAAAACGAGGGTTTGACTAAGGCAGACCCCTAAACAAACCCCCAACATTTTCCATCTTTTTTGTGTGTAGGTGGAGATATCTTGGAGTGAGCTGGTGAACAGATTATTGTGTGAGATCATCTTCATCACCCTTGTGATAATATACTTGCTTTATCACATTCATCTTTATGTTTCATATTTCATAGTGTTATTTTGCACCTTTAGAAACTCTTAACTAGGCTATTAGTTTGATTCTTAACTTGGTCAGACCTTGTCTCTTTAGTTTTTTGGTCGTACAGACACCACCGCATCGCGTTGTTGTCCCAGAACCATGCTTTTGTCCTATGACAGAGTTATTTGAGACACAAAGTTGACCCTAAAAAGCAACTCACCTAGTCTCCTTTCAACTCTCAGGCTTGCAAAGTGATCGAAGTACCCTACAATCCTCATCATTCTCATCTTGCCTATCCTAACACTTCTTTAAACTGAGGTAAGTTAGGGTAGCCATACTTCTCTTGGCCTTTCGTAACCTGGGGCCTTGCAGTGGTTTGTCACCCTCTTACATTTTTGGTGAACTTGACGTGAACCAACGTCCACCCATTTTTCAATGTTCTGAGCCTTTTCTCTTGTACCCTTTGATTGTTGTACTTCTACATGTTGTGAAGGTTTATGAGCTTCACAACCCAATCCATGACCTCTGGGTATATTGTCAAGAGAATTTTGCAACACCTTTCGATGGAGAAGACGAAGGTTTCTTCTAGTTTTACTATAGGTCATTTCTCTGGTTCTGTGGTTGGTCTATCTACACAGGAGCAGGTGTCACGAGGTGAGTCTAGATTCTTCGATGAAACTGATCGCATCCCTATCCAGAGACGAGCATGAATTTGTCCACATTACTTCTGAATATGTTGCTAGTCTTAGCAAAGGGTTGGGTGCTTTATAAAATCAGCTAGAGAGAAACACAAAGCTGGCTAGGGTCGCTAAGGTTATCAGCGAGATAAGATACATGGTAGGAAAAGACCAAACAGGCACAAAACTCCTGGCTAGTCTCACTGGTTTTTCAATAGCCCCTTCGAAGAACATGAGAGAAAGTTGGAAGTATTGATGCCTCCCACATCTGTGTACATGGTCGACACGGTCCCTTCAGTCAGTGTGTCTGCTTCTTCTAAAAACTTTGAAACTATCAAAGTAAACCAAAATCCTTTGGGTTTTCACTTAATCCCTTCTACCACCTCCAGTGGTGGATGATTTGTTGAGAACCGATGCCTCAATTACTAGCTTGAACCTCTGTCAGAAAAAGAATTGGCAAAAAATTCACTTTTTCTGCTTTTACTGCCATACCGCGGTGGTCTTCTATTCTACTCTGGCGATACCGTGGTGAAGGGTTTGGCGGTTACCTCGTTACCGCGCGTAGTCTCCTTCCTCACCACAGTGGTCGCGATAACGGTCTTTTCGTCTAGCTTGGCAGTTTACCGCCATACCATGGTGGTCACTCTCTGTGACCGCGGTAAACTGTGGTCCTTGTCTACTAGCAGTTACCGCCATCACCGTGGTCAGTGAGTTCACTCACCGTGGTAGCCGCGGTAAGACCACCAACGGCCTGGCTATCAATTACCATAGTACAACAGACAGTCAAGTGACTAACCGTGGTGGCCGCGGTAAGACCGCCAGATGGTTTGGTCGGCGGTTACCGCGGTACCGCGGACAGTCAAATGACTGACCATAGTGGCCACGGTAAGACTGCTAGCAGTCAGCCAAGACAGCTACCGCCATACCACGATGAGTCTTGAAGCCAGCTATGGTAGCATGGTGGGAAGGTTTGTCTGGGCTCGATGAAGTTGGGGTGAGCTCAGTCGAGCTCACCGCCATACTGCATGTCAAACTCAGCAGGGTTGCGGTAGCATGATAAGGACTTTGGATAGCTCGGATGAGCTCATTGACAGGGTTGACCGAGTTGGAACCGGTGGTAGAAGCGATAGATGAATGGGATGTGGACACGTGGCTCAGTGTCAGAGCGATAATTAGCTAGAGGCCAAAGTCATAGCAACAGTTATTACAAGTCGACTCAGGGTGGCGAACAGGACCCGATTTGGGTAAAAAAGTTATTGCCTGGGTGGCTCGATGCAAGAAGATCAACATGGGCAGATCATTGGTGCGATTTGATCAGATTTTGATGTACCTTGTGATCGGCGATTGATTGACAAAATTGAATGCAACGTTTGACTTAAATAAGTCGAGCACGTTATTGCAAGTATGAGAGTTTTTCAATTTGAACTGTATGTTGAAAAAAAGATTGTAACAGTAAGAGTCACTACAAGTTTTGTTGTGAGCTGAACAGAAGCAAGACTGTGATTTGTATGTAATATTTTTATTACTGTAATACAAAATATTCTTTGCTTGGTGTGCTGAGTTTTTTACCTAGAAAGGTTTTCCCACGTTAAATACCTGTGTCATCTTTGAATGCTCAATTGGTGCAATCTCCTTTTTGTTGCATTTATTTTATCTCAAGTATTTTAGATGCTATTGAAACCTGTTTATGCTCTTCTCCTCTGTTGTATTAGTGTTAAGGGAATGTATTCCGCACTATTGGGTCTCTATATCCTTCCGGTTTTTCCCTTCAAGTGGTATCAGAGATTGGCCAGTTGTGTTATCCTTGTAGGAAAAAATAGTTTTTTGCACTAATATTATTTTCAGTGGGAGAGTCCTGCATTGTTAAAACTTGTTTCTATTTGAGATGGCGAGTACCTCTGGTAGAGTAGAGATTGAGAATTTTTAATGGCAACAAATTTGAGTTATGGAAACTCAAGATAGAAGACTTGCTTGTGGATAGAGACCTCTGGATTGCAGTGTCTGGAACTAAGCCACAAAGTACGATGCAAGAAGCTTGGGATCTTGTTGATAGGAAAGCAAGAGGTTTGATAAGATTGAGTCTAGCAGATTTTGTACTCCTGAACGTCCATGAGGAGCAGTGTGCAGCTTCATTATGGAAGAAGCTTGGTGATATTTATCAGGGAAAGTCTCTAGTAAATAAGTTATTCCTGAGGAAGAAGTTGTACTCCTTGAAGATGGATGAAGGTGCATATGTTGCAGACCATCTGAACTCGTTTAACATGAGTGTTACTCAACTGGCATCTATAGGTGTAAAGATAGTGGAGGAGGATCGTTGCATGCTCCTGTTGTGTTCGTTACTTGACAGTTGGGATCATCTTGTGATGGCCATTGCAGGCACTACCACTGGTTTCAAGATGGAAGATGTTGTTGCCTCATTGCTATCTGAAGAGATGTGGAGGAAGTCTTCAGAGATGGACAAAGAAGCTCTTGTTGTTCGAGGTAGACCAAAGGAGAAAGGCAAGAAGGACAAGAATTCGAAATCCAAATCTACAAGGAGATCAAAGTCTCCTGGTAAAAATTTAAAGGTGAGATGCTAGAACTATGGGCAACCTGGTCATATCCAGAAGGACTGCAAGGAGAAGAAGAAGAAGAATGATTCTGACAACGAATCTTCTCAAAGTGATGTAGACGCCTTCATTGCAGCAGCCTTGACAACTCAAGCATCAGATGATGTCTGGTTGGTTGACTCAGGGGCATCTTTTCACATGACATCCAATAGAGAATGGTTCTCTAAATATGATAAGTATTGCGGTGGAAAGGTGTACTTGGGAAGTGATTCAACACTGGAGATAGTTGGTAGAGGGAGAGTCAGAATTTAGTTTCCTGACGGGAGAGTCAAAGGTATTGGTGGCGTACTTCACATACCAGGTCTGGCTCAAAATCTTCTTTATGTCAATAAGTTAAATGATGATGGTGTATAAGTTTCTTTCTCAAGTAAGGGATTTAAAATTTGTAGAGGTGAAATGGTGTTGGCTAAGGGTGTTCATACTGGCACTCTATACAAGCTGGATGCACATCTTGTTCTTTGTAACAGTGCCTCTGTAAAGTCATGCAATGTTGCACCTGTAGAGAAAGATGAAGCCACTTCTCTGGTTGCAAATGCTATGGAGGTAAAACTCCTAGCTGAGAAAACTATGCTATGGCATCATAGACTTGGTCACATTGGTGAGAAAGGTTTAAAAACCTTGAAGAATAAAAATCTTGTAGAAGGGCTTGATGATTGTAACCTTGAGTTCGATTTTTGCGAACATTGTATCTATGGAAAACAGCATCGTGTTTCATTTTATTTTAGTCCTCACAAATCTTCTGGTATACTGGATTATGTTCATTTTGATGTGTTTGGTCCAGTTAATGTTCCTTCGTTATCGAAGTCTAGATACTATGTTTGTTTTATTGATGACTGTTCGAGAAGGGAATTCGTATACTTTCTTAAAAGCAAATCAAAAGTGTTCAGTCTATTTAAAGAATTTAAATCTTTAGTAGAGAATCAAACTGGAAGGAAAATCAAATGTTTGAAGATAGACAATGGCGGTGAATTTTGTTTTGTAGATTTTGAAAGTTATTGCACTGATCATGGAATTAAAAGGCATAAGACAACACCTTATACTCCACAGCAAAATGGAGTTGTTGAAAGGTTGAACAAGACGTTGATGGAAAAGGAAAGGAATGTGTTGAGTGGTGTTGGTCTAGAGCAAAACTTATGGGCTGAGGCTGTGGCTACAACATGTTATCTAATAAATAGATCTCCTTGCTCTGCTCTTGTTGACAAGATGCCTTTGGAAGCATGGTCTGGTAAGAAGCCCTCTCTGAGGCATGCCTGTGTATTTGGTTGTGAGGCATATGCTTATGTGCCAAATGAAAAGAGATCTAAATTGGATAACAAGGTTGTCAAATGTATTCTCATCGGCTATGGAGTTGGTGTGAAAGGATACAAGCTTTGGAACCCTGTTACTGAGAAGGTTTTGTACAGCAGAAGCGTGATATTTCGTGAGCTAAAACCTTCAGTAAGTGATCAACAGCTTGGGACATATCAGAGTGACAAGAAGAAGGATGCAGTTGAGATTCCCCAAACTCCAGAAAGGGAAGAGTTGCATGGTGTACCTGAGATTGAGGAGAGCTCAAGCAGCTCTAAAATTTCTGATGATGAAGAACCACCTCAGCCTATAAGAAGGTCTACACGAGAAAAAAGAAAACCTGAAAGGTATGGTTTCTCTATGTTAGATTTGAATTGTGCCTATGCTTTAATTACTAGCACTGATGAGCCTAGGACTGTGAAAGAAGCAATCAGCATGGTTGATTCAAATTCTTGGCTGGATGCCATGAATGAAGAAATGGATTCTTTGAAAAAGAATGAAACCTGGAATTTGGTACCACTGCCTAAAGGGCGAAATCCTATTGGTTGTGAGTGGATATTCAAAAAGAAGACAGGTCTTGATGGCAGTGTTGAGAAATATAAGGTTAGGTTGATTGCAAAGGGTTTTTCTCAAATTGAGGGAATTGATTATGGAGAGATTTTTTCCCCTATAGAAAAGGTGACATCCATCAGATTTATGTTATCATTGGCAGTTCTGTATGATTTTGAAATTGAGCAGATGGATGTGAAGACAGCATTTCTCCATGGTGACCTGGAAGAAGAAATCTGCATGTCCCAGCCTGAGCATTTTGTTGAAAGAGGTAAACAAAATTTGGTTTGCAAGTTAAATAAATCTCTTTATGGTTTAAAACAATCTCCTAGAATGTGGTACCAGAAATTTGACATGTTTGTGTTGTCAATTAGATTTGTGAGATCAAAATCTGATCACTGCATTTATTATAAATCTGAGAATGATTGTGTGCTTGTTATTACCCTGTATGTGGATGATATGTTATTCATTGGAAATAGCAAGACTATGATTTCTGACCTTAAATCTCAGTTGTCTGCAAAGTTCGAAATGAAAGATCTTGGTGCAGCTAGGTACATTCTTGGAATGGAGATAACCAGGGATAGAACAAGCAGAAAGCTTTGGATCAGTCAGAGTAAGTATGTGAAAACAATTTTGGAGAGTTTTAGCATGGATGGTTGCAAGCAGCTTGTTGTTCCAATCATGCATGGAACTAAGCTGTCTGTTGAAGACTATCCAAAGTCTGCTACTGAGATGGAGGACATGACTAGTGTGTCTTATGCAAGTGTTGTTGGCAGTTTGATGTATGCTATCGTCTGTACAAGACCAGACATTGCCGAAGTAGTGGCAGTTCTAAGCCAATTTATAGCAAATCCGAGAAGATCGCATTGGGATGTTGTGAAGAGAGTATTTAGGTATTTGAAGGGAACTTCGGATTATGCATTGTGTTACCATGGAAATTTGGTTGCATCACAGAGGACTCTCAGCATTCATGGGTATGTTGATTCAGATTGGGCAGGGGACATTGACAGCAGGCGTTCCACCAGTGGATACACTTTCATGCTCAATGGTGGAGCAATCAGTTGGATGAGTAAGCGACAGGCTGTAGTTGATTTATCCACGACAGAGGCAGAGTACATGGTTGCAACTCATGCCTATAAGGAAGTTGTTTGGATGAGGTGTTTATGTTCAGACATTGGATTTAATGTTGGGCAGATTTCAATCTCCTGTGACAGTCACAGTGTCATTTGTTTGGCAAAGAATCTGACCTTTCATGTCAGGACCAAGCACATTGATGTGCAGTATCACTTCATGAGGGATATGGTTGAAGATGGCAAGGTCAGTTTGGAAAAGGTTGACACCTTAAAGAATGTTGCAGATGCTTTGACAAAGCCGATTAGCACAAACAAGTTCAGGTGGTGCGCAGAATCGATGGGCCTTAGGGCCCATGACCATCAGTAATTTTTCAAAGTCTATGAGGAAGCTGGGAATCTTCATCAAGTGGGAGCTTGTTGAGAAAAGATGCCTCAATTATCAATTTGAACCTCTGTCAGAAAAAGACTTGCCGAAAAATTCACTTTTTCTGCTTTTACCGCCATACCATGGCGGTCTTCTATTCTGCTCTGGTGGTACCGTAGTGAAGGGTTTGGAAGTTACCTCGTTACCGCGCGCGGTCTCCTTCCTCACCGTGGTGGCCGCGATAACGGCCTTTCCGTCTGGCTTGGAAATTTATCGTCATACCATGGTGGTCACTCTTTCTGACCACAGTAGCGCGGTAAACCGCGATCCTTGTCTATTGGCAGTTATAACCATCACCGCGGTCGATGAGTTCACTCACCACGGTGGCCACGGTAAGACTGCAAGCGGCCTGGCTGGCGGTTACCGCAGTACCGCGGACAATCAAGTGACTGACTGCAGTGGCCGCGATAAGACCGCCAAAGGGTCTGGCTGGCGGTTACCGCGGTACCGCGAACAGTCAAATGATTGAACACGGTGGTCGCGGTAAGACCACCATCGGTCAACCAAGACGGCTACCACCATACTGTGGTGAGTCTTGAAGCCGGCTACAATAGCACAGTGGGAAGGTTTGTCTAGGCTCGGTGAATTCCAGGTGAGCTCAATCGAGCTCACCGCCATATCGCATGTCAAACTCAACAAGGTTGCGGTAGCGCGGTAAGGACTTTGGAGAGCTCAGATGAGCTCGTTGACAGGGTTGACCGAGTTGGACTTGGTGGCAGAAGCTATAGACAAATGGGATGTAGACACGTGGCTCAGTGTCAGAGAGATAATTGCCTAGAGGCCAAAGTTGTAGCAGCAGTTATTGCAGGTTGACTCAGGGTGGCAAACAGGACCCGATTTGGGTAAAGAAGTTATTGCCTGGGTGGCTCAATGTAGGAAGATCGACATGGGCAGATCATTGGTGCGATTTGATCAGAGTTTGATGTACCTTGTGATCGGCAGTTGATTGACAGAATTGAATGCAATGTTTGACTTAAATAAGTCGAGCACGTTATTGCAAGTATGAGAGTTTTTCAATTCGAACTATATGTTGAAAAAAAACATTGTAATAGTAAGAGTAACTGCAAGTGTTGATGTGAGCTTGACAGAAGCAAGACTATGATTTGTATGTAATATTTTTATTACTGTAATACAAAATATTCTTTGCTTGGTGTGGTGGGTTTTTTACCTGGAAAGGTTTTCCCGCGTTAAATACCTGTCATTTGTGAATGCTCAATTGGTGCAATCTCCTTTTTGTTGCATGTATTTAATATCAAGTATTTTAGATGCTATTGAAACCTGTTTATGCTCTTCTCCTCTGTTGTATTAGTGTTAAGGGAATGTATTCCGCACTATTGGGTCTCTAGATCCTGTTGGTTTTTCCCTTCAGGATTTGGCAAGATGATTGGTGGAGGATTTGGTGGTGGTAACTTCAGTATCGGAGGTGGTACTAGCGGAAGTGGTTCCGACGAAGGTCATGGTAGTGGCTTTGGAAGTGGTGGTGTTTCCAACGGAGGTCACACTGGTGGCGATGGCGTTGGTGGTGGCTTCGGCGGTAGTCACGACGGTGGCTATGGTGGTGGTTCCAATGGTCCTATGCCTTCTAACGACCCTATTTTGAACACCCTTCTTCAGAATATGGGGAAGATGAAGAACCAGCTGGTGAACCTTTCCCAGGCTTCTACCCAGCCCTTCTTCTGACATAGCCCATTGTCAATAGCAATTCTAAACACTCCTTTCCCGCAAGGGATGGAGATTCCTAAATTCGAGAAATACGGTGGTAAAGGGGACCCACAAACACATGTGTCTACCTTTAACGTCGTATGTATAGACTTCTTCCATCACAATGTGTTGATGGAAAAACTATTCCCTCGATCCCTCAATGATACGGCGATTGAGTGGTACTATTCCTTGCCTAAAAATTCCATCTTTACATTCGATCAGCTTGTGAACCAGTTCCTACAACAATTCTAAGCCAACATCGAACCTAATATGACCTTCTCTGACCTTGTTCGATGTAAACAAGGGGATAATGAGAAGATTATTGACTTTATAGCGCGATATCAAGCATTCTTTTCAAAAATCTCATACCCGTTACCTGACTCTGATGTGCAGAACGTGTTCATAGGTAACTTACAAAGGCCTTGACAAGATAATATTTCCCTTATGAAATACCCTTCTTTCACGCATTTGTGTGCAGCCTTACGGGAGTATCAACAGATGGTGGTTTAGTTTGGGGGATCTTCCTCACGCTCTCGTCGTGAAGGGAAGTCCATTATATCAATCTCTGGAAAAGGAAAGGATGTTGCGAATGTAGTAGCCGTTGTGGATAACAACAGCCTCAGACGCGACTGAAAGTTCACAAAGTTATCAAAATCTTATTCCTCCATCTTACAAAAGTTGTTGATGGATAAGATCGTTAACTTGCCAACTCCAAAACCATTTAGGGAAGCGAATTAGCTGGTATGAAGCGAATTAGCTGGTATGAAGCGAATTAGCTGGTATGAAGCGAATACCTATTGTCAGTATAAATAACTCTTAAAATAAAAATAAACAATATAAATAATTTAATAAAATTTTGAGGCTCCCCTTATTAATGGAGTTTGGTGTGTTGAGGCCATTAAGAAATGAGCAAAAGAAAAATGGAAACCGCCTTCATTCAAATGGGTAAAACTCAACTTTGATGAAGCTTCTAAAAGAAACCCTAGACCTTCAAGGGTTGGATGCATCATTTGCGACTAGACAGGAGCCACGGTTTGTAAAGCATCAAAACACCTCAAAGTGGCACAAATAATGAAGTGAAGTTACAAGCTTTTCTCCTAGGTCTATAAATATGTTCAAATCTAAAAAAGATGAAAGTTGAGATTGAGGGAGACTCATCTTTGACAATCAATGCAGTAAGATCCAAACGTCTCCATGGGTGGAAACTCAACTCAATACCCTCTACAATACAAAGCAAACTATTAAATTTGGATAACTTTATTCCCAATCATCTATACAAGGAAGTGAACGTGGAAGTTGATTAATTGGTGAACTTGGCAATTAATAGAGCTAATGACTTGGAGTTTGAAGTACTAGAGCATGATTCCCCCAAGCTCGACAAAAGATAGTAGAAATGTTAAATGTAATCATTGTCTCGTAGGTAGGCTTGACCAACGCACTCTAAGCATTGACATAATAGGTGGTTGGGCCCATAGCTCCTTTAAACCAAACCTTTTTTGGTGACCTTTTTTTTTGTTTTTGTATTTATCTTTATTGTTGTTGTTCTTATTTGTGTCCACCATTTGGAACTATATTATTTTTCATTGTCACTATTTATTTATCTGTTATCTGGAAGAGTTAAGTATATGGTTCTTAATTCCACGTGTTGGATGAGAAAACACAAGGAAGAAGGCGATTATAAAATATATATTTAAATAATTCTACATAATGCACTACCCCTTCATACAACATATAAATCAATGATTAAAACATATCTAAAACAATAAAATTTTGTTTTATTTAAAAAAAAAGGCAAGATTTATGACTTATTTTTTAGAGCAGTATTTTAAGCTTTTAACTTTTAAGATTTTAATGATTATTAACAATAAATTATTAATAATTCATACTATTAAAAATAACTTTTCAATTTTAATTTTTGAAAATAAACTTATTTAATAATAAATTATTAATAATTCATACTATTAAAAAAAAAATTTAAAAATTAATAATAAATTATTTATAATTGATATTTAGTAACCTAATTAAATTTTTCAAAATATTTTTAAATAATCAGCAATCAATAATTATGAAAAATAAAAAATAAAAAATTCAAGAAATTAATAATAAATTATTTTTAAAAATTAAATTTTAAATAACAATTCTAATCCAAATTACTAAATAATAATCAATAATAAATTATTGATTGTACAAACAATTCACAATTCGACATCCTATATTTTGACAACATCATTTATGTTCTGTTAAAAATTGTTAGATTTTGACAAACTTGACACACACAAATGACAATTTGATAATGAAATTAATGTATCACAATTGAGTTTACATGTACATAAAAATCTCTAAGACGTTGTCAACATAACCATTTTGTACATATCCTATGAATTTTGTATTCCATGAAACCACATCATGTTGAGGTATTTTATCTAGCAACTCCTATGCCATTGGCATTCATCCAAATTTTCATACATGTCTATCAATGCATGCATAATTACAATATTTAACCCAAAAAATACTTTATATTATTTCTTAATGGATCTCCATACCCAACTTTAAAGCTTCCATTTCAAGAAACACGAGGACATTGGTAAATGTCACTAAGTTTGGTTTTATGCCTTGTAATTTCATTTGCCTAAATATTGCGATAGCTTGTTACATACCTAGTTTGCATTTTAATGTACAAGGTATCACATTTCATTTAATGTCATTTCAATTGAGGCATTTTGTCAAATATTTTTCATGCCTTGTTAAGGCTTCAACATTTTGCATATGTGAGTTTACATTTTATTGAGGGAGTTGGCTCCACATTAACCAATTGCTTGTGATTGAATTTTTTTTATTTCATGATTAATTTGTGATCATTGCAATTGCACTTCTTGGATGCATTCTTCCAAGTGGTTCACTAGTATTGAAGCATTAATTTGGTTCACACACAAATTGTACTACATACAACTCTTTGAATATTTTATTTGGCAACTCCTTCAAGCATCAAGTTAGATATGCCCACAACAATAAAAGTAGGTGATGCTATACAAGTCATATCAATTGATTTATAATTGATCAATTGAACAAGGTTTACATTTAAATTGAGTAATCATTTAAATGGTAGGTGCAATCTACAACTCTATGGAAATCAATATATGATGGAAATAACTAAGTGTGAACTACATTTTTTTCTTGTATTTTCATCTTTGTTCTCTACAAGTTATACCATATAGTATGCAATGAATACTAACCCTCTCTTCAATTTCCACAAATAAATCTCTTTGCCACTTGAATATAAGATAGCTACAAATACAAATCTATGCCAAGTCAATAAGAGTAGATGACTCAAAGTATCTAGGTGGTACATAAGGATATAAGGATATGATTGAGTCCTTATCTGGATCATGAATGTTTTTAGTAAATCATGATTTTGGGTCTATTTTACAAGTGGATGCTTTCAAAGTGCTCTTCATTTATGAAATATGATCTTCAATGCATGCTTCATAAGTGGGGAATTCCAGTAGTATAGTAAATTTATAACAAATGGGTGGCCTTGTGTAGCCCATGTAAAAATTCTAAAAATAGAACTTGTCTTTCTAATATCAAGCCTTCTTAAAATTCTAAAAATTTAGTGTCTAATTCAACTATAGGTAGGGTATTCCCACTACACTTCATTCCACATGCATGATGCCAAATGCAGCAGTCACGTCATTGATTATGTCAAGTTCCATCAACTAGGCTTCTTAATGGGTTGAATGAACTATAGTTTAGTTATGACCCTTTGTCTCTTCAAAATAATCAGACAAGATTAGGGAGAGGAAGGAGCACAAACCATATACTTCAAAATAGGAGTAGTGGGCTCGTTGGTTTACTTTAGATACCTAGTTCCTATGGCGAGAAATTATTCACTATACAAATGAAAGACAATTGACTATCTACCCATATTATTTTGTGTGTTTTGAAATGGAAGAGATCTACAACTCTATGGAAATTGATATATGTTAATAGTCAACCTATTATTTTATTTATAACATTTTCTTAGCTTTGTATGCTAACGAATATAGGGTAGAGGGTAACATGATTCTTCAAATTAGGTACTGCATAATAGTTTGTGTTAATCTGTATAGCTTATGGATTTGATTGTGTTAAAAAAATTGTATAGCTTCTGGATGCAAAAAATTTGAACACAATCGAATCCAGAAGCTATATAGATTATGATATGGATTGTGGAAACTTATTATCATTAGTTTATGTGTTGCAAGCATTATTTCTATTCTTTGCATTTTTTACATTGGAATGCATATATTTTTATAATTAGCAAACTCTTTTAATGTCTTGCCAAAATTAATATTATTATCAAAATTTTATACATTGTATGCAAAATCTGAACATAAATAAGAAATTTATTGTAATATTTTCTCTAGGAAAGGATTTAACGCCACTTGAACTACAAGTACTAAAAGATATACACAAAATGGATCTACATTGAAAAGATTGTAGGAGAATTCAAGCAAATACAATTGGTAGATGCAAAGATGAATAAATGTGAAATCATGGATTATAATGATTGTAGGATATAAACATAATGTTGAAAAGGTCTTAGAAACTTTTAATAAAATGCACTTGGTAGATGCAAAGACAAATTCCACAACCTTAACCAAAATCCTTGTTGGTTGTCCTAATACGAGAGATTTCGAACAAGGTATGGACATCGATCAAAGCATAATATGAAGATAAATTTTCTCAAATGTTTTGGTTGAAGATACCCTTTTGAAATATATGCAAAACATGGGAGGATAGACAAAGCATGTGAACTATATGACACAATGCCTCAAAGAGTTGTGATCTAATGGATGCACTCTAATTAGACATGTTGCATCACTGCCCTCGTAAGAATCTCTCAATTTATTTTATTGTTTGTTGTGTTGTATCCAATTTGAAACTCAATTATGATCTAGTACATTAATTTCAATATCAAATTGTCATTTATGTGTCAAGTTTGTCAAAATTCAAAATGATAATTTCTAATAAAATTATAGATATTTAATTTGTCCTCAACGTGATCTATGATTTTTTTTTTCAGCAAAAGTGGCAAGCCACTATAATTTATTATATATATAATATAAAAATATTACAAAAACTTGGTTCAAAGAGCATACCAACAGGAAAGAACCAAGAAGAAAACCTCCAGTTGTAGCTCGATTAAAACATAACGTTCTTATAAAACCATCCCATTGGTAGGGGCCCATAGTATAGTTTGACAATGTCATTTAAAGCAAGAACCGATCAAAATTACAACCAACCGACCAACCGAGATTATCATAAGCAAAATTGATCTGATCTAATCATTTCAAACTAAATCCTATTACCCCAACTATATACTTCGTATAGACTGCCATATACCCAGAACAAAAAATACATGGATGACTATTTAAATTCCCCTACCACCCACATTGACCGAGTTTTCTCCTTGGCCTTCAACTGCTAACATTTGAATTTGATTTTCTACCTGAGCTTGAGAGTGAACAAAAATGTTTATGTCTGGTATGAGCACATTGACCCTGTTGGTTTGATATCCGATTTGGCATATCAACATTCTATTGCAAACCTTGCAAAAATTCGTGTGACAATAAAAAGGAGAGAGTGTGATATTTTCTCTTAAAATTGGTAATCTCCTCCTTATCCAAATCAAAATGATACTTGTGATCTATGATTTTATTAGAAATTGATCATTTTGAATTTTAATCAATATACAACTCTATGGAAATCAATATATGATGGAAATAACTAATTGTGAACTACATTTCTTTTTCATCTTTTCATCTTTGTCCTTTATAGGTTATACCATATAGTATGTTATGACTACTAACCCTCTCTTCAATTTGCACAAATAAATCTCTTCAACACTTAAATATAAGATAGCTAAAATATATGTCAAGTCAATAAGAGTGGATGGCTCAAAGTATATCTAGGTGGAAGGTAAGGATATAAGGATATGGTTGAGTCCTTGCTTAGGTCATAAAGGTTTTTACCATAATTCATGATTGTATCTATTTTACAAATGAATACTTTTAACAAGATGCACTCTTCATTTATGAAGTATTATCTTCATTGCATGCTTCATAAGTGGGGAATTTTAGTAGTATAGGCAATTTATAATAAATGGGTGGCTCTGGGCAGCCCATGTATAAATTCTAAAAATAGCACTTTCTAGTAACAATCCTTCTAAAATTATAAATATAGTGTTTGATTCAACTATAGGTAGGTTATTGCTACCGCTCTTCATTCTACATACATTATGCCAAACGTAGCAATCGCTTCACCACTTTTGTCAAGTTTCATCAACCAAGCTAGTCAATGGGTTGAATGTATAGCCATTGGGAACTATGAAAGGTAAGGGAAGATAAAGGAGAATGCCTAGAAGAGATGTTTTAACAATGTGGATGAATGCTAATGGGTATAAGATCTATTATATATGCTTCAATACTAGTCTCTAACACTCACTAACTTGATGCTCGAAGGAGTTGCCAAATAAAATGTTCAAAGAGTTGTGCGTAGTAAATTTTGTGTGAACCAAATTAATGCTTCAATACTAGTGATTTGCTTGGCAGAATGCCTCCAAGAAGTGCATTTGCAATGATCACAAATCAAACATGAAATAGAAAAAAATCAATCACAGGCAACTAGTTAATGTGGAGCCAAATCCCTGAATAAAATGTAAACGCATATATGCAAAATGTTGAAGCCTTAACAAGGCATGAGAACTATTTGACAAAATGCCTCAATTGAAATGATATTTCATTAAATGTGATACCTTGTAGATTAAATACAAACTAGATGCGTAGCAAGCTATCGCAATGTTTAGGCAAATGAAATTATAAGGCATACAACCAAACTTAGTGACATTTACCAATGTGCTTGTGTTTACTAAAACGGAAGCTTTAAAGTTGAGTATCCATCAAGAAATAATAGAGAGTATTTTTTGGGTCAAATATTGTAATTATGCTTGCATTGATAGAAATGTATGAAGATGTGGATGAATGCTAATGGCATAAGAGTTGCTAGATAAAATGCCTCAACACGATGTGGTTTCATGAAATACAAAATTCATAGGATATGTACAAAATGGTTATGTTGACGTCTTAGAGATTTTCATGTACATGTAAACTCAATTGTGATACATTAATTCATTATCAAATTGTCATTTATCTCAAAATCGAACAATTTTTAATAAAACCATATATCATCTTGTCAAAATCCAAAATGTCAAATTATTTGTAATTTATTCATCACTTTTAATTTTGAATAATTAATAATCAATAATTTAATTATTGATTATTATTTAATATTTTAATTAGACTTGTTATTTAAAATTATTCTTAAATAAATAGTTTATTATTAATTTTTTGAAATTAAATTTTTTATTTTTAATAATTATTAATTGTTGATTATTTAAAAACATTTTGAAAAAGTAATCCTAACTAAATATTAATTATAAATGATTTTTTATTAATAAATTCATTTTTTAAAATTAAAATTAAATAGTTATTTTTTATTATTTTTATAATATGAATTATTAATAATTTATTGTTAATAATTATTAAAATCTTATACTTAAAAACTAAAAATGCTTCTTTCAGAATTCAAAGACACAACATGTCAATTATTTTTAAATATAACAAAAGCTTGTTACGTTATGCAAAATACTTCATACATTTTGTAATCGCCTTCTTTCTTGTGTTTTCCCACCCAACACATGGGATTAAGAACCAAAGAGCTAAAAAAACGCAAGCAGAGGCAACAAAATATAAAAACATTCCAAATGGCACACAAACGAGAACATAAACAAGACAAATGCAAAAACAGAAACGAGAAAAGTCATCAAAAAAAGTTTGGTTTAAAAGAGTTGTGGACCTAGCCACCTAAGCAATCAATGCCTAAAGTGTTGGTTAAGTTCGACCACCTAAACAGTCAATGCTTAGAGTGTGTCAATTAAGCCCAACGTTGTCTAATATATCAATGTGAGGAGTGCATGTTTTTAAAGACAAATGGAAAGAAAATAAATAATGAAACATTAATAGAAATACTTTCCTCTCTGTAGTGTAATCCTTCAAACATAGAGTCTATTAATTAGACCTATCTCAATGCCTCTAAATTGTAAATTGTTTTGGAAAATTTGTTATCTTTCAAAAGAGATATCATTATAATTGTATAGCAATATAGTAGGGAATAGGTTAGGATGTAAGTGTTAATCAAGTTTTGATACTTTTGTTGGGAAGTGTATGGATTAACCAATCCATTGTAATATGTTTTATTATTCAAGATGTAAAGACATATCAATTTTATGATGTCCACATCATTATAGATAAAAAAAAATTATTTGTAGAAAGGAGTAACCCCTAAGATTGCATTTTACCAAGAAAAAACATATATAAATATAAATAAAATATTTTTTAATAAAAAATCAATATTATGTTTATATATGTAATAAATAAAATAATTTTTTTTAATTAATTAATTTAAAATATCTATATCAATATATATATTAATACCATATTTAAATTTATGTTACAAGTTTTGATTAAAAAATTCAAGTGTAATCTTTGAAGACACTCTATTGATATTTTTATCGATATTTTCATACTAGACTGATTAAGTAAACAATAAACCTAATCATTGATATAAATTAAAAAATAGTGTAGAAACTAGATGAATAAAATAAGTATATTCAATTAGAATTCAAATGAAAAGATAAGTTATGTTGCATTTTCTTCTCAAGTTTTATTTACAGGTTTTTTAAACTTTTCACTTCAAAATCACAACTCCAAAACAAAGTATTTAAATGAATTAAAATACAAGTTCAGAAATTAAGAGTGGCAAAATTGAACAAAATCTTGCACACTATATTTGATAGGAAATAACAATAACAGTTTTTGTTTATATATGTAGCAAAAGATCAACACTTCTAAAAACAAATGGTAGTCTCTTTTACAAGTTATCTTTGACTTCATTGACAATAAAAATCTTTTATTATATATGCTTTAATATTTTTTAAATAATCAATCAGCTTAAATTTAAGTCTTGTTACCAATCATTGATGATATACTAAAATACAAAAATTAATGTAAAAAATAAATGAAGAAAATATTTATATTTAGTTAGAATTCAAATGAAATAATGTCATACCCCAGTTTTCCACTTATTTTTTTGACTTTTCACTCCAAAATCAGTGACACTCAAAAACAAAGTTTTTAAACAAATTAGAACACGAGTTGATAATTTAAGAATAACTGACAAAATTGAACAATAAAATTTTGTGCACTACATTTGACATTATATAATAATGACGGGTTTTTTATGTGTAGCAGATCAACACTTCAAAAAGCAAAAATAACAGACTCTACTGTCCCATAGACTATCTTTGACCATTAAAAATCTTCTATCTATTTTATATGTTTCAATATTTTTAAATTTTCCGATTTTTCCCCTTTTATCTTCCTCATTTTAAACTCTAATAATTAAATTCCAGTTGCACTTTGAATATGCCATGTCAATGAAATGCCTAGTATGTTATTGACTATCATACACCTTTCAAGCCATTGCAAAGAATGGTTGTCTTCTTCTTCTTAAAAAATGTAGAACAATTATAAGCCTATCATTTGTGAATATTAAAGATTTAGACTTGCCAACCAACAAGATGCCATGAAATAGAACAATTATATGCTTATCATTTTTTTCTCGTGCCATAGGAGGTGGCTTATCTTACACTTTTCTTGATTATGCCTGTAAATATCTGCAAAATTGTATATTTTTCTTGATTATACAAAAAAATTCTTTGAGACCACCGACGAGAAGGTACACTGCACACTGTAGAATCAATGAGACCAGGAAAAATTAGTATATAAAATAATATAAAGAACAAAACAAATGCATAATCATTTTATTCGTTTCTAAATACCCGGTACATGGTAATCTGCATTTCAATCTATGATTATCTAAAACACATTTTTTGAGAAATTAAAATAGAAAATGTGAAGAACTTTTCCAAATACATTGTGCTACACATGCATTGCATCTATAAAATGCATAAGCTTATGCTTTTAAAACACATTTTCTGGAAAAACTGTAACAGGTATTCAACGGTCTTGAACAAATCCATAAAACTATCTTAAGTCTCTAACATGGTATCGAGACTTGAAAAAGAGTCTTGCCCGGTCTAATAGGAATATCAGAAATTAACAGTTAAACAACTACAAAATTAAGGAAAACATTCAAAACAATTCTTATATATTACATTCTAACAATATTTGAAGTTTTTACCGAGACTAAATCAAATATCAGTTTGCTGAGTATTAGCAAGTCTGAATCTTAACACTGTGGTTCTTATATACACAACTTCAAACTTATTTTCAGCATCCTCTTACAAATTCCCACAAGAAAAAGGAAATCTAACAGGTACAGAAAAAACAAAAGATCATAACTTCAAGATAAAGTAATATCAAGTGCTTCTCACCCAACTCACATAATTGCCATTCTACATGACTGCAACCGTAGTAGCTAAAATGCAAATTGATTCTGAGGTGATTTGATCACCATTTTAGCATTACACGGGATTTGAGCAAGCTATGGCTTAAGTTAAGTTCTAGCCTGCATTCCTCCATTTAAGCCAGAAGCATCTCTCGTACTACTCACTTTCTCGCTAGTCTGGGACTCAAAGCAATCATTTTGCAATCTCTTCAACAACTTGTTTTCACATACATCTAAATTTTCTCAAATGCCTCACAATATGTCTATTAGTGTGTCCTGCACTGAATAAAACTGAATGTGCAACAAGATTCAAGACACTACTATTTCACAGGATTTGTCCATCTCTTTGCCGATAGGAGGGCCCGACAGGATGTTGATTAAGGATATTTAGGATGGATTTGCAGTTCATTTTGATGCTGCAGTTTCTTAAATTTCAATTGCTAGATTTCCAAGGAAATTTTGGCTCTGGTAGGCATGTACGGGAAATGAAGCGTCTTCCATGTGCGATCTGCTGCGAACCCCTGCTCTCCTCTGATTTTGTGGCCCTTGGTTGCCTTGGTCTGCAAGTTTCGTTCCTCTTTTTCCTAGGTTTTGTTCTGAGGTGTCGTTTCTTCTGTACGTGTAGGGTAAGTGGTTCCTGTGTTAGATTTTTAAATTGAAATTTGTCCGTAAGGGCTAGGGTACAGTTGGTACCTTTAGGGGGTTTGGGTGTGTATATGGATTTTGGCTCTTCATTTGGTGGTGAGGAGGCCGTCAAAAGCAATGAAGGAAATAAAACCTTCAAAGACGCTTTGCAAACGAAAGAACCAGAGGCGCCTTGAATTCAATGTGGGACTCGGAGGAGACTGAAAAGGCTGTCAGGGAAGGAGGTGATGCAATAGCAGGAAGAAGTGAAGGAGGTAAAGACCACCTTTTGCCTAGGGTTCTAAGAATAAACCCTAATGAAGAAATGCTAAATGCAGTTAAAAAAGAGGAAAATAGACTTAAGAATACTACTGTCTTTCTTACTTGCACAAATTACAATAATTTGCCTGCAAGGAAATTCTTTGATAATTGGCTAAATAGTGTGTGGGGAAAAATATGGGAATTTTCAATTTATATTTCCTTCTATAGAATGATTCAAAAAGGCTTATTTGTTATCTTTCTTAAGAACCATAGCATGCAAAAGAGGATATTAGAAAAGGATTTCTGAAATATTGGGAAAACATTGTTTAGAGCAGTTGCTTGGTCACCAGAAATTACACAGAATTAAATTTTGTTTTGTTCTATTCCAAGATGGGTCATTGTTAAAAATGCACCTCCTCAAATGTGGGTCTTCTTGCCTCAATTGTTAAAACCTGTTGGGAGAATTCTTCAAATTGAGGACACCAAGTCCACATTGCCACATATGAATGCTAGGATGTTGGTTTCTTTTAATACAAGGGTGCAAATCCCTGAAATAATTGAATTTGAGTTGGATGGAAAATTGTTTAGTTGTGAGACAGAAGCCCTAGGGGGTCTCAACTCTTTCTTCTTATGCAAAACTGATGGTCATCAAAAAAGAGACTGCCCAAAGATTGTTAAATAATAAATGAAATAATAAGCCCTCAAGAGCTGCTTTTAACAATCATGATGCACAAAAATCCTCAGAGGAAGAAAAAAATGGGTATATGGATCGTGAGGTGAATATTAGTGAGTCCCTCCGTCCTCCTTCGGGAGAAAACAACATGGTTGAACCACAATCTTGCTCTAAGGACAATGTGCACAATGAAAAAGATCCTAACCCTAACCCTAATCCTGGTGTTGAGGAAAAGATAGAAAAAAGTGGGGAAAATCTAAATGGAAACAAAGCAAACCCAAATGATATGAAAAGATAGAATATGATCCAAATGATGGAAATTCTGCTCCAAATGAGTTGAATAAGCTAGAAGATATAAATGAGAGTGATGCATTAGTACCTGTGAATGATAATGCAAATGTGTTTCATAAAAAAAAATGCTCAAGAGATTGTGTTGGATAAACTCAAGGAGCAGATTAAGAGAAGAAAAGCTGAGAACCCCCAAACCCTCTAGAGGCTACAAAATCAGTAGATTCAGATGGGATCCCTTTTGACTGTGATTTCAAAAAGGAAAACAGAAGCATAAACTGCTATAACCCTTTGTTTCAAGATCTAAGAGTTGAACAAAAAGGAAAGGAGAAAAACGAACTTAAAGAGGAGCATAAAAAAAAGAAAACAACTGAGCAGAAGTAACAGTTCACAAAAGCCTGGAAAGAAAGGCAAAGGAGAGGGCATTCCTACCATCTTTGACACGTTGTATAAGAACCAGATGAAAGATTAAGAGAAGGCTGAGACCACCACACCCTATAGAGGGTGCAAATTCAGTAGATTCAAATGGAATCCCTTTTGACTGTGATTTTAAAAAGGAAAACAGAGACATGAACTGCTATAACCCTTTTTTTCAAGATCTAAGAGTTGAACAAAATGGAAAGGAGAAAAACAAATTTAAAGATGAGGAGAATAAAAAAAGAAATCAAGTGAGCAGAAGTAACAGCTCACAAAAGCCTAGAAATAAAGGCAAAGGAGAGGGCATTCCTACCTTCTTTGACACATTGTATAAGAACCAGAAGAATCCTCAACACCCCCTGTCCTCCCCCCACTTGCCCACCCTCACAAAGATGATCTTAAACTTGGAATATCGGGGATTGGAATCTCCAGAGAGGAAATATGTCTTAAGGTCTCTTTGCAAAGAAGTAAAAGCTGTTGATTTCCAGTTGCACAATGCTTTAAGATTTGGATGGAAAAATGATGTTGTCTTTCATTCTAATCATCAAAAAGTAAAGGGTGGAATAGTAATTTTAGTAGGGCAAAAATGGAAGTCATATATTACTAGCTCTGGTTGTTCGCCCTACAATAGATGTATTTGGATAACCCTAGAAAAAAATAATCAAAAGTTTGGGTTGTGCTCCATTTATGCCTCTAATGACTATAGAGATAGAATAGAAGTTTGGAGATGGTGTGTTGCTAACCTACCTAAAATACCTTGGATTATTGGGGGAGATTTTAATACGATAGAAAATAAAAAGGGCAAATCTAGGGATTTTCCATGGTCATGGAAAGGAAATGAGCAGTACTACTAGACAAGAATGAAAAAAATGTTGAAATTATTTGATCCCTTAGAAGGAAAAAAAGAAAGACAGTAAAAGTATATGGTTTACGTGGTGCAATAACCAAAGTGACAGCAAAAGAGTTTATTGCAAATTAGACCAGTTTTATGCTCAGGAAGACACATTTGCTTTGAAAGTAGGAAAGACTCCAATTGTGTTCAAGTGGAGCCCAAAACCTTATTTGCTCACTACCCAATTGAAACAAGGATTATTATCAAATCTTGTGGTTTTAAGTTAGATATGAAAAACGACAATCTATCCAAGCTTAACATTGAAGTATTGAAGTATCAAGACTGTATGGATGGTATTAAAACTTTGAGAAAAATCAATAAAATTTTCTTTCCTAAAAACTCAGCCATTGAATATTAGGTTGGACTAGTCTCCAATCTTAAGATCTTGTACAAAACTTTTAGGAAAAAAGCTGCAATTGCGAGTAGAAAACTAGAGTGCTCCTTGCAGGATAAATTATTGGCTGCAGAGGCTAAGGTACAAATGGATATTAATAATGAGATTCTTGTTCAAAACTTAAAGAGCATAAAGCACAAGCTCAAGAAATTCCAAATCAAGAAAGCTCAGGAGGCTAGGGTTAGGGCCAAAATGAATTGGGTCAAAGATGGAGATAACAGTACTAAATACTTCTTCAATATGTTGAGGGTAAAACATGCCATTAAGTCTATTGGACCCATCAGGGTTAATGACTCTTGGATTCAAGACAATGAAGAAATTAAGGTCTTCTATGAATTCTACAAACATCTCTTCACTACTGAGGACAAAACTATTTCTTGCATCAATGCATAGGATGTTTGCAAAAAGATAATGCCCAAAAAATTCACAGAAGACATGGAGATAAAGCTAGAAAAAGGGATCTCTAAAGATTAAATTTATAATGCTATTTTGTCCTTCCAGAATGGGAAGTCTCCTGGAGTTGATGGTCTGCCAATTGAATTTTATAAAAGCTAACATGGATTGGGTGGTAGATGACTTGTATGAGGTATATCAAGATGCTATTGAAAAGGGATCCCTTAGGAGTCACATAAATAAAGGTAAAATAAAATTGCTTCCAAAAGAAGGAGATAAAAGTAACATTAAAAACGGGAGACCCATTACTATCCTAAATGTGTCTTGGCACGGAGATTAACAGAGATTCTCCCCTAGATCATAAATAATACCCAAACCGGGTTTACTAAGGTCAGATATATTTTAGAAAATTTGATCACCAGTTGGGAGGCACTAGATATATTTGTAATTGCCTGTAAAGAATTGTTTTATATTTTAAGGACTGATATACATGGACCTAATTACATGGAGTTGTACTCCCAGATGAGTCTTCCTCGCTTAACATACAATCTGCAGATGACACTACACTTTTTCCTGAATTGACTGAAAGGAATATGGATAACCTAGTGGCCAGGTTAAATGTTTTCTATCAAGCCTCTGGCTCTAAAATCTCAGAAGTTAAATGCTTATTATTGAGTTGGAACTCAGAACCTCCCTCTTGGTTCTCGAAATTAGCTTGACAATGATGTGGACCTAATAACATTGTCAGATACTTGGGCATCCCTTGCTCTGTTAGACCTTCTTTAAAAGAAATGTGGAATTGGATGTTTGCGAAGATTGAAAAAATTTTGAAAAGTTGGAACAACAATTACCTTTCCCTTGCAGGTAGGGTGCAAGTATGTCAAAAAAAAAATTGCTTCTTACTCCATTTATTATGCTTAAGTATGGTTTTTGCCAGTTATCAAATTAATAATGCGCATAAACTCATAAGGAAGCTTTTGTGGTCTGACGGAAAAGGAAATTATAAGAAACATGCAATCAAATGGGAGTGGTGTTGTGTAGGAAAAGAAGATGGGGGCTTGGGGTTAACGGACTTGAGGATTCAAGGCATTGCCTTAGCTTCCAAATGGATTGTAAAGATATTGGTTGGCAAGGAACCATGGAAAGTTCTTATAAGAAGGAACATTCACAAAGCAATACTAAAAAAGGCAAAGCAATGGAAAAATATTCACCCTCATGATGTTTTGTATGGTAATTTTGGTATAAAATATTAAAATCCTCTGGATCTACGGTATTTGCCAACATTTGGAAGGCCTAGGAGTCTTGCAAGCATCTGATTTCAAGTGGTGAAGCTGTTAGTAAAGAAAATAATCATATCTTTGGGTTCAGATCTATTTGGTGGAATCTGACTAATAACAATAAGCCACTTGCATTAGTTCAAGGTTGCTCAGCCAAGAAATGGAATAGTAAAGGAATTTCCTTCTTTTGATATTTTGTTGTAACAATGAAATAAAGAGTTGGGCTCAATTATAAAATGAATTTGATATTCCAAAATCCAATAAGAGATTTTGTTTTTGTTATTAAGAAGGCTTCAGGGCTAATGCAATTCCCAGTTAGCACTAAGTCTAATGAAGAAGGTTTTGAAAACTTCAATTGGTTTGATGGCACTCCCCTCCTAAATGTCAAGTCATATAATCTGAATAAAATGTTAACCCACTCCCAAGAGGTATTTGATCGTGTCAGTCAAGTATAGAGAAAAAAGATTGGTCTAATGTTACCAAGGTCTGCTGGTCTAATAAAATTGAGCCAAAATAATTTTGTTTCAGATGGATGTTGTTGATAAAGAATCTGGTTATCAGTCCTCCTCCATTATTTTGCTCTATATGTGATTGTCTTGAAGATATAGACCATTTTTATTTTTAAATGTCATTATGCATCTGCTATTTGGTCAATGTTTATGGGTAATATTCTAGGCTGGGACTCGAGAAATAATGTGTCTTGGTTTGAAATTTTGTGTGGATATGTCAAGTCTTAATGCTGAGTCAAACTTATTTTGGTCTATTATGTCTACTGTTATTTTTATGGAAAAGGAGGAACGAGCACCTGTACCAAGGCAAAAGGAGAGTTCTTACTGAGTCTAAATGTAGACTCGCATTTCTTTTGATTTTTGAACAGTTGACTTTAACTTGAGAATGCATGCATATACGTTCCTGAAGATCTTGGATGAAGGTGCTACTCTGCTGTTTAAGAATGATATTCAAGAGGCTGATTACTGGCCTCAAGATTTAAGGAAGGTAGACATTAAATTCCAGAAAGAGTACATAGATTTTCAAAACAAGTACAGCAAGCTTCATGTATGAACTCCAAAGAGATGCAGCAGTGAGAGACCTGGAGGTTACCCATCAGAATTTTGATAACAGTAGCTGGGAGCACATCTCACCTACAATCAGAGCCATTCCTGGGCTTGACTCCTTCTAACTGAGTAAAAATGTTCCCAGCAAGAAGGAAAAATGATATGGTAGCATCAAATTTGATATGTATTTAATGTTAAAGCAGACTTGTTTTGGTATTTACTTTTGATATTTTGACACTAGTCCTATAGCCTGGTTGGGGCTGTTCATTTTAATGTGACTATCGTGGTCACATATATATTGTAACCAGACTTTTTATTAGTAATTGAATTTCAATTTTTTTAAAAAAATCAATTGCTACAGGTAAACCAGTTGTGGGTAAGTGACAAAGAAACAGGTGCATATGACAAACTTGTTGCACAGGTCCAACCAATGGACTGAAGCAGTACAGGTACACCTGGAACATACAAGTTTGTTCCTTTGAATGTGATGACATGATTTATATGCCATACAGGGTAGAGATATCATTTACTTTTACAGTTCATTAGATACTTAAAATGTGAAAAAAAAATATTGTATTTAATAGATCTGAATGTACTGCTATGTCTCCACTCATAAAGACTTTAAACTCTTTGATGTGTTTCATAGGTCTGAATGTACTGATGCATCTCCTCTAGACACATTCATAAAGTTCTAAACAGTATAATAGTGAAGTACACTAGTTAGATTATATTTTAAAATGGACTTAGCCTTCTGATTTCCTTTTGGGACAGGATGAAAATATCTGGTACAGATTTGGTGCCTGTATATAGGGCACAGTTTTGAATGTTTTGCTTATTTTCAACACAATAGTAAAAAATTATATTTAGTGGAAAAAATACTAGATACCTTTCAGTCCAGTGTTATCCAGAGTCCCAGACACACAATACATAAGAATAAAACACAAAAAAAAATCATAAATAAAATACTACAGAGAAAATAGAAAACAAGAAGTAAATGTAGCAGGAATTTCGAACATCATGAATCTGCTTATTAAAAACAGTAACAAACATACACACGCAAAATACAAAATTTGTTCAATCAATAGAGCAACAAAGACTAGGGAGACTCTCACACAGCTGCCACATCAAGGACAGTGCCTCTAGAAAAGAACTTTGCCTGCTATCCAACGCCCATCTCCTATGCCAGAACAGAACAGTGGAGAACAAGACAAAGCAGACAGGGAATTCCTACAATTACTCACTATCCGAACCCTCCCCATCAACACTGGGGACCATATAGTCAACAATTTTGTCACTGACAACCATGTTGTTATGGATACCTTTCACCTTCAATTGAGGCAGCATTTTATGTCTCTTCAGATTCCTGCAGCATTACAAACAAGCAGAGAGCAGAGAAGAGATAACAGTACTTAGCTTGGCACTGCAGCTTCATGGAAAAGGTGTTTTATAGCTATTCAGATTATTGAAAAGTACCCATAGTTCTACAGGAAACTTCACTACACATTACACATCTACAAACATATCTCATATAGCTTGGCACTCCATCTTCACAACAATTTCCAGATAAGAGTCGATACTTCTTCCATTATAATTCATTACACATTACACGTTTATAATGTACATAGATCTCCTGTAGCATAATTAACAAGCAGACAGAAGCCTAGAGATAACAACACCTAACTTCGGACTAACACTTAATGAAAGTAAGGTTTTAAAGTTGTTCAGATTATTGAGAAGAGTCGACAATTCTCTTACAGCAAACATCAATACCAGAGTTGCATGGACATGGATAGAGATACAGATAAGGTATTGGGTACAAATATGGTTATTTTCAAGGCCCCCTCTTTTATACACACACAAAACAGAAAAAACAAAACAAAAATAATAAATAAATAAATGTGTAGTGTGTACAAAAATTAATAATAAATAATAATCGTATTAAATTTATCAATAATGAATATTAAACTTATTATGGTCATTGAGTTGTAGTATAATGGTAATGGGATGCTTTCAAAAGTGAGCAATCAAGGTTCAAATGTTACTTTTTAAAGTCTGTAATGTTGATCAATAATGAATCCCTGGAAGTTGAAGGTGACTCGAGTTATTATCAATGGTTGTTATCACAGGTCACCCATGCATTGGAGGCTCAAAAGTATTGTAGAGTGTTCAGAAATAGGAGGTCAATTCAAAAATATAGATTTTTCTCATTGCTATGGGTAAACTAACAAGGTGGCAGATAGATTGGCTAATGAAGGTATTTCCTAGCTTCCTTTCTCTGCTAAAGTAAGCTCGGTTTCCTCTAATTGGGAGATTGATAATCTTCTGAAATCAGATTCTTCATTTTCTAAGTGTGGGAGCTCCCCTACACCTTGTGCAATTATGGAATTTACATCTTTTGAGTATTGGCATTTGTTCCCACCCAATTTCCGTTCACCTAGTTAAGTTTATGAGGAGCCCTCATTATTTTTTTCAAGAGAGTTGAGTGAGCAACATCGCTGCGTTTGGAGAATTAGATTACTCCCATGTGCAGAAGTTGTTCAGCCCATTGTAGACTGTTGAGGTATGATTAAGCAGATCACCATTATTGGAGTTTTGGGGAGTTCTTATGTTCATTGTTTTCTTGCATTGGCAGATAGAAATCTGCATTTTTCTTTGCGGCTCTCTAGTCTCTGGGTGCAGAGACTGCAGCAAGGGCAAAGGGGAAAGGTTTTTGTGACTCCCCTTATGTTGGTGCATTCTCTGATAAAAGACAGAAACATACCTTGCGCATTAGTTATTAAAAGTGTTATTGACAAGATTGTTGTTTGCAGTTCTGGTGTGAAGTGCACCATGGAAGCCATTGCAGAGAGTTTTTAGTATAATCTTGCTTTGAAGGTGTTGGGTGAGGGAGTCAAAAAATGGATTTTAGATAAGGTGCTACCATGTGCCAGAGATTTTATTTCTATTGAGAGTTCAGAAGAAGAAGATGTTGAGAAGCAGAGCTTGTATTGTTGCCTTAGTGTTATAAGTGAGTTGGAAAAGCTTTGGAATGTTGTTTTCTCCCTCAAGAAGCAGCAAAAAGATGTGGTGAGGTTTGGTCAGGATTTATCCCTGTATTCCAATAATCTTCGTGTTATTGTTCCAAATGAATCTTTGGTAACCTCTAGCCCACTTCATTGTTTGTTTTAGCACCAAGTAGTTTATGGGATACTTATGTAGTCTTGAGTGACATAGCTCCTTTTGTTATCAGTTATGCTATTGTATCTTTATTGTATCTTAATCTAGATTTGTGAGGGTTTGAGTGATGGCAGACTTATCCAAGCCCGTCTTTCACACCATTAAGATTTGTTCTTACAGGGCTCCATATTACAGTTTATCAACTTCAAAGGCTCTCCATTCAAATGTCTTTAGCGTAACAAAATGGTGTATAAATTGATTGAAAGCCCCTAAACACTTCTCTTGGGCTCCTGCACTTTTCAAACAAGGAAATGGATTCCAAAAGCAGGATGCCCTAATGCTGAATTTGTGAAAAAAAACATCAGATCTTTTCCTTCAGCACATATCTTGCTTTTAGATGTTGGTAGAGATGAAGTGAATAGGTCACCAATAAGAATTTCTCCTTGGAAAAGTTCATATCAGCATGAAGATAAGTCTCACATTTTTGGAACCAAAGGTTGCAAATGAAAATGTTTGCCTGTTGGAGTCTGAAGCTATAGTGCAACTTGAATCTGGTGATTTTCAGAATGAAGAAGATGCTCCATCTCAGAAGGAAGAAGAAATTAGTTTGGCCTCTATAAATAATAAATATCCTCACCATTTAACAAACAAAATCCAAGAATTGTGGTCCCAAAAGCATTGAAGAAGGAGGACTAAAGCAGATTGGAGGCTGTTAACATAGTTCGAACTTGGAGATTGTTCATAGTGAACTATGGAAGCTCTTTTTTGCTTTCTGCACACTATTAATAGCTCTTGGTAATTGGTTGAGTTTTTCTGTGTATAGCAGATTATTGTCCCCCTCTTTGGTCACAGTCAAAGTGTAACTGAAGGTCCTTAGAGCTCTTTGTCCATTAAGATTTTTTAAATTCTTTGGAAAGCTGATTTCACATTTTCTTTCTGATGATATGTAATTCTGTTTTGTTGGGATATGGGGGAGGACCCTAATAGGTTTCCTCATTTGTGAATCAAAGAATAATAATAAATTTGGTTAAATTGATAAATAAGTTTAATTTTAAAAATTAAAATATAAAATACCCCCAAGAATCAAACACCCATTGGGCCATTTTGACAATAGGCATTGTGCCCTCACTAATCCAATGTGCTCACAGGTTTGAACCTTCGTATTGAAGCTGTTGGTGTTCATGCCAGTGACTTCATGCTCTAAACCCTCACAGGCCCCTACTGCACTAGTGAGCTCATTGGATTGGACTATTCACGTTAATACAGAGCATTCATGCCAGACATGAGATCCCCTGTTTGTGGCCTCACCTAGCTCGGGCCAAGCTTAAAATTCTTGTGTTTTCGATCCAATAAAAAATCAAAACAAAAGTTTCATGTTAAAACTTAAAACCTAAGTAAAAAATAAAAATGAAATTTATCAATAACTTAAAGGTCAAAGTTACGTTTTCAAAAGCACCTGAAAAAAACAAGCAACAAGTATAATCAAGAATAATACCTATGAGAAATTACTAATTAGGTTTTAAAACAACAAATAGCATAACTACTTGTGAATGATATCTATGTGAAAAAAAAATTGGGTTACACGGTGTTACCATTTTGGCTAATTCGATGGGGCAGGGAAGGTCAGGGAGGGAAACCCGAAATCTCACACTTGCATGACAGCAGAATCAGAAACACAACATGCAGGAAGATAGGGAGGTCAAAAATTCAGACAGAAGAAGACCAAAACTAAGAGAGACAAAAACAATACCATTTATTTTAGCCTGTAACTTGCTTGTCTCTTTGCCAACACCACTCACAGCTGCTCTGCTCACACCTCTGCTCTGCCTCTCACACCACTTGTGTTCTGTTTCAGTGACTATATTTTATTTAAAAAAGAGGATTGTTTTTAACGACTAAGGGTTTATATTTTTTATGTTTTATAGATTTACTTGGAAACAGCACATATGACTACAGTGCCATGTCCATAAGCACCTGGTGCAGCAAACACTTTTTGTTTTGGGTACAAGCAAGTATAATAATTTAGCCACATCTTTATTATAATGACCTATACCCATGTCTATTACTATGGTATACACACCAAGTAGCATAACAATAGGCAGACGGCAGAGTAGAGATAGCAGCATATAGCTTGGCACTACAATTTCACAACTAGAGCCCTCTCTCATCTACAAGAATTCCATATACATCCCTTGAGGAACACGGTTGTCCACACACACACACACCCTCTGCGATCTTTGTGTACAGAGACTACACATACACACACACACTCCTTTTCAATCTTTGAGTACAGAGACTATGCACACACCCCTTAGCACCTGCAAATTTCTACATTTCCTTGCGATTTGTCATGATGCGTGATGCTCATCAAAGGGAAGCCTACAACTTTTAACACCAAACTGTAATATTATGTACTCTACTCATGTAGAAAGTTTATGTTAATATTATGGTATACATTTTCATCATCATCTTTCTGATCTTTTGCAATTAAATGGATTTTTGAACGTTCAACAAAACTCTGCTCAGCTGAATGATTGTTATCATTCTCAGATTAATTCTACAACTAGTATCCACATCACTTTGACTTGCCAATCTCTAAATTGATAAGTTGTCCACCAAAATTTTCATGGTTTTGGATTAATAAAGAAGCTTTCCTAAACAACTCAAGACTTCTTTTTTTAAAACAGTGAGTATGTAAACAAGGACATGTCCCCCAAGAACCTCTTCTTTTTCTCACAAATAATTTATATAAATACAAAAATTGGCCATCTAGCTTATCCAAACAATTCACTTACTGAAAACAGATGCCTAAATGGACAAATCTCACTAACTAATATGCCATTGAGGTAGATGTTCCAAAAATTACTCAATCCTCTTTTACAATTTGCATGTTTTTTCATCAATACCAACTAAATTGTTTTTTTAAATTGCATAATAGTGAACAAAAGAAGGTTACAATATAAATCAATGAGGCCAAAGAACCAGCTAATACCATTTCAGTCAAAAATAACACCCAGGAGTAACTATAAATCCTTGGTATAACAACAAAAACACACTTACAATATTAAACTACTTAATCTTATATCAGTTCAGATTGAACTATGCTCAGTTCACCAGTCAATAGAGATCATATATATATATATATATGATCTCTATTGACTGATCATATTATATATACTTGTATGATCTCTATTGACTGGTGATCTTTATATATATGATCTCTATTGACTGATCATATTATATATACTTGTAAGATCTCTATTGACTGGTGATATATATATGACTGACCATATTATATATACTTGTATGATCTCTATTGACTGGTGATCTTTATATATATGTATATATATATGATCTCTATTGACTGATCGTATTATATATACTTGTATGATCTCTATCGACTGGTGATATATATATATATATATATATATGACTGATCATATTATATATACTTGTATGATCTCTATTGACTGGTGATCTTTGTATATATGTATATATATATGATCTCTATTGACTGATCATATTATATATACTTGTATGATCTCTATTGACTGGCGATATATATATATATGATCTCTATTGACTGATCATATTATATATACTTGTATGATCTCTATTGACTGGTTATATATATATATATATCCTTGGGATAACACTTACAATATTAAACTACTTAAACTTATATCAGTTAAGATGTAACCAAAATCACAACAAAACTAACTTCCAAATTTCCACAAGGCACATTATTGTCTAATGACACACTGACTTGATGTCCAAGTACCATTTTTTCATTTTTAACAAATTGAACATTGTCAAATTGATTTTCAAGTAACTATCAACATATCCATGAATTTTTTCATGGTTTATAGGATGTTCATCATTGCCACTTGGGTCTTCGAGCTCACCATTATTTCTTTTCATGTCTAGCCACCATTCAGCGTGAAGGATGTCAGATTTGTGAAGAATTATAGCACCCTGGTCCAGTAGCTTACAGAATATATCTTCAGGAATGTCCATAACTATTGTAACCTACAAAGCAATGAAATAGAAAGTGACTTCACTGCATGAGTTAGTAAGTAACCTCCTTTTGTCCTAAAAAAAATCCTTATTACTACCTCTCCATAAAAATCACATAATTTCAATCAGAAAACCAACCAAAATTTTCTCAAATCTTTATTTAACCCCTAAGTATACCCATATAGAATTTTCCCCTAGAAAATAATCTCCTTATTTGCCCCCCAAGATCCTCTACCAAAAAAGATCCAGATATTTTTTGCATAAGGGCAATCAAAAAACAAGTGAAGGCAAGACTCTTCAACATTACATAACAAACAAGTAGACATAGAAAAACAAAAAAAAACAGATCTAGTAGCAAGCTTTTTTAACAACAATCACCATCTAAAGCGAGCTTTCTTGGGTTTAATCCAAGAAGACAAAACCTGTTTAAAGACAAATTTCCAATCATGAGAAGATAAACTAAAACCCTATTTATTGTTCAAGGCATTTATCACTTCCTGGCTATGTTCCACAGGGATGCATCCCCAGCCCTAAAACCAATGTCCCCATCCAAAATGGCAATTCCAAGATGACAAAGAACTTCCCTTGGTCATCCCCATTTTTTTTCAAAATCACAGAACATCTCCAAGACGTGTCCAATGTCATCAACCTAAAAAAATTTGTTAACATTTTTGTGAGTGTTTTGTTTGACAGCAATTTGTCTAGGGCTTGTTTCCTATGTTTAATAGGTTGGGGGTTTGTTCGATAGGTATATGTCCAAGCTACAAAGAGGAATCAACGGTTTCATTAGGAAAGTTTTGTTCGACAAAGCTTCATTCGACAAGTTTTGATCCCTCAATGTGGTCATAGTGAACAAGGCTAATTCAATTTTGATTGTCCTCCTACGTTACAAGTTAAGCCATATGTTATCATTTATTTTGATTGTCCCCATATGTTAACCTTGTTTTGATTGTTTATTTAAAAGTTAACCTTGCAAGCATAGTGAACCAGTGAACAAGCATAGTAGTAGTCATGCTTGCAGCCTTAGCCATCATAGACAAATTTCTCATTTACAAGTTTGGAATTGAGAATTTGTTTTTTAATCTCTTCCCCATATAGCATAAAGCCATTCATGAATAGGCAACCAACGTCTTTTAGCCCTTTAGAGAAATAAAAACTTGTAGGGTAGCGTCTAATGAGAGAAAAAGGTTTGTTTGTTACATGAAATGTTCCATCAAATGGATCTAAAACTGAAAATACTATTATCCCTTCTAGAGAAAGATTCACAACCAGCAAGGAGGTGTATGACAAACTCCTAAGCCCTCCTTATATTACAAAAAATGGTTGATCTTAATGTTTTGGATAACTTACTAAAAAGCAAATCATGTGGATGGAGTCCCTTCTATTCCTTTTTATTTTGGGTGATTGCATGGCATATATTATTTCTAATAAGGAGGTTCCAAGGTTCAAGAGCCTCAACAGCTTTTGATGTCCATTTTATAGTCAATGTTAAGCCTTGATACATAAGATTTTTTAGACCCATTCCACCATTATTTTTAGGGAGTCAACACCAATTCAATGAGACAGCATGCCTTTCTTACTTTGGCCATCAAATGAAAGGAAATATCTTATTAGTTTGTGCAATTTACCCACTTGTGAGCTACCAAACAACCAAGTAGATACATAATAACTACTGAAAGAAGATTAAACATTTTGAAACTTGAGCTTTTCCTACAATAGAAAGCAAATGATAGGATTTTTAGAACAATTCTCTACCTTTTGAAAGACCCATCCCCGCATTTTGCACAAAGAAGGTGCTAATGCAAATGGAATTTTAAGATACTTTTGTATCTTTTGGGGGCGCCACCACTCCCAACCAAAGCTTGAGAAGCACTTAGGGTTTATCAAACCAACTAAAGATGACAATTTTATGTGAAGAGCAGAAATATCAAGTTTATCCATCAAAATGGAATAGAGAAGTGTCCTCTACAAATTGAATGTCAATCAATTTAAAGACACAAAGAAGCATAATAACTTTGATAGGAAGGCCAAGAGAAATCTCTCTAAGAAAAAAAAAATGCATAGCTTCAAAAGCAATAAAAATAGGTTGAGGGACATGTTGTGACCTATTTCACACATCGCCCCATCGCAAATGGGGACCCCCAAGTTTGGTTCCGCCCTCTGCGCAACGTCTTTGAGAGTCTTGAATTTGGATAAAATTTTGAAAGTCAGTCTGGCTAAGTTGAGATTTTGAACCCGTTTTTGGGCCTTAACGTCATAGAAGTGCTTAGAAGACCCGGTGGACGAAGATCGCCATTGCTTTCGGTCGTTTCTGACACTTCCTATTTTTTAGGGAATCTGCTTTTTTGCTTTTTGCTTTTTTGATTTTTGGCATTTTTAGGCCATTCCGGAGTCCCTATTTTTTAGGGATGCTTTTTGCTTTTTCTATTTTTGGAAAGTTTCTATTTTGGAAAGTTTCTATTTTGGGAAAAAGTTTCTATTTTTGGATCCCACAGAGCAGAAAATCAATATGTCTTCGGAAAACAAGAAAATCAAGGCAAAATGTAAAAAGTTTGAAAATTGGCAAGGAATTTTTGAAAAATGTCTAAGTCTGAGAATGGCGCCATCAAGAGAGGAATGGCATGGAAAAGTCAAGGTCCGCCCTACCTTTGGCATGCCAAAGGTAGGCACTGGCGAGAAATTCATCAAGTCCGCCATGGCATGAGGAAGCCAAAGTCCGCCCAAGATGATAGGGAGAGGCGCATGGCACAAAGAGGCTGAAGTCCGCCATAAGCATGAAGTTTGCCAAGTCCGCCATAAGCATGAAGGTTGCAAAGTCCGCCCTTGGCACAAGGAACTCAAAGTCCGCCCAGCAAGGTAGGAAGTGCGCCATATGGAAAGTGGCATAGAGAAGTCAAAGTCCGCCCCTAGAAAAAATGGCATAAAACTCATGAAGTCCGCCCCTAGTGAAATTGGCATAAAACTCATGAAGTCCGCCCAGCCTAAGGAAAATGGCACAAAAGGTTCAAAGTCCGCCCTTAAGGAAAATGGCATAAAATTCATGAAGTCCGCCCAGCCTTAGAGGAAATGGCATGAAAAACACAAAGTCCGCCCCCAAGAAGTGTGGAGAAGGGTAAAACATGAAGGGGTGCGCTCCAAGGTGTTTGGAAAGAGGTAAAATTGCAAGATAATTCATTGAAAATTGAATTAAATGATGGAAACAAGTGAAATTTTCCGTTGGACAAGGCACAAATAAAATTCGCCATGGCAAGGAAAATCTAAGACCAATGGATGATAAAATACGCCATAGGCAAGGAATTATAAGACATTCGCCCAATTCTTGAAGAGAAAATTATCCTAAGGCATGAAAAACGGAGAAATGTCTAGAAGAAGAAGAGGTTTTGGCCGGCATAAAAATCACGCCCCAGCACAACGGAGTGAAATTTTTTGCCACAAAATGAAGAGTGCTTGGCAGAGCAAACATGAAGTCCGCCCCTCTCAGCTTGGAAAATTCCTAAAGCGCTAGTAAAAAAATGGCAAAGTGGCAGAGGTCTCCAGGTTCGCCCAACCCAGAAGATGAATCGTTCGGCTAAAATAAAAATGTCCAGAAAGGTCAGAACTCCGCCTAGAGAATTAAAATTTGGCAGATGAGCTATTGAGCACATTTTGGCTAGGCAGACAATTTAAAAAAGAGATATTTTGCCTCTGACGAACGAAATTAGCCATGTATCAAGATTGAACGGGTTGGAATTTAATATTTTAATATTTTTAATTATTTCCCTGACACTTAGGAAATTTTAATTAAAAATTCAAAATCCGGAGATTATTTGGAAGATTAAACTAGTCTGCCTTAGATAAGTTTAAACTTTGCCACGTTCGGAGGATTTAAAACGCGTTGGAAAAATAATTTTGGACAATTAATTTAATATATTTTCCAACACTTAGTCAATTTTCCTTGAGAAAATTCGAAAATCTCAGCAGAGATGGCACAAAGACGAAAGTTAGAAACTTGCCTCGATAACTGAAAGTGAAATTAGAAGTTTGCTAATCCGAGGAGAAAACGTTTCTAAAAATTGGAAGAAAATCAAAAGAAAGAAAGCAATGCCTTGAGGAAAATCGCACTTCTCAGCCATAAAATGAGTTTCAGCAACTCATTTCTTCACAAATTCCGGCTGAGAAGCAATTATCTCTCTCGAATCTTCAGGAAAACATTCTCGAAGGAGAAGTTTGTGAGAATAACATCATTGTGAGAATCGAGATAGCATTCTCTTATTGAAAGACGTGATTTTTGAGAGAAGTAATTTATTTCTTGGCTGAAATCGTACTTCCAGCATAGTGGCGCACTTCTTCTGGCAGATTTCTTTGAATTTTTAAATTCATTTGCAGCCACAACGTGATCTTTGAGGTTTGGAAGTTAATCGACAACGCATTTGCGCTGTGTTTCTATCTTCTACTTCGTTTCCGGCACAAATTTCATTCATGATAGGCGAATTTAATTACTTTCAGCTTGCTTTTTGACAGAAATTTTAATTTAATAAGGCTGAAAGTGCGATTTTGTCTAGGCTATACCCCGAAACTCATTAATTCTTAAATGATATTGTATTAATGTTAAGTATCTTGTGCTTGCAGGCTGCCGATCGATCAAAGCGAAATATCCAGGCAGGCACAGATGAAGTTTGCAAGTAAAGGATCGCAGCCAGAGACCAGAATAAAGTCTAAGTGGAAAAATGTCTCAGACACTGATCTTGGCCACATCAATCTCGTGGAATTTAAAAAGAGGATATATGGACACAACGGACCCTTACCAACGCCTGCAGCTAGAAGGATAGTGAGAAATGGCATATTTCAAGCTGCCGGATTCCAGCCTGCACTTTGCTGTGCTGAACTGATGGTGGAGTGTGCACTTCACTATGATGCTGAGTCAAGGCGGATTGTGGCGCCTGATGGGAGAGTGTTGGCACATCTGACAGAGGTGGCCATTCAGGAAGCCTTCGGCATTCCGGCATATCCTAAAACTGTCTACAAGACCAAGGAAGATGCTCAGAAGCTATATGACAAAAATCCTGATCTTTGTGCCGCCAACCTTAACAAATTTTGGTTGGACAAGCCTAGACCGTCCTTTAAGAAGATGCCCAAGAAGTTGATGCGCACGGACTTCAAGGAGGACTATGGAGATATTATTATCTTGCTGAACAGAGTGGCAGGCAGTCCCTCGGGAGCACCCTTTGAGCCGCGGATGTATTACTTCATTGAGGACCTCACAGAAGGTGTCAAAATGTTCAACTGGGCTAGGATGATAAGCAATAATCTTCACCACCAGCTTATCAATCTAGAGAAGACCAAAACGTTTCATATGGGTTCTTACGTCGTCTATATGTTGGCCAGAACTTACAGATATGCAGGCTTGATCTGCAAAGGCACGGTTGGCAGTAAGGAGAACGAGCTAAAACCTTATGACTGTTACCCACAACTCCAGCTGAGGGAGAAGGCGCATTTTAGACGAGCCCACGACGCGTTCCTGATGTACATCACCAGGATACTCCAGGGAGGGACGCATCAGCGGCTGACACATGAAGCCAAAAGCCTAATCGGTAAATACGGGTCTTGGTTCATCCAGTATCCAAGATTTACGTATATCAGAATTCAAGGATTCACTGGAAGCCCGTACCGTCTGCCCATCTTCCCCACGAATAAGATGGTCTTGCTCGAAGTGTTGAGGCAGTTGGAAGATTTTCAGGGTCTTCAAAGAGCAAAGCAAAAGGCGGCAGTTACTTTTCCCTTCTTTATAGGGAACATGCTGGAGTCGTGTCCGTCATCACAAGCAGCTGACAGTGCCAGAATCGAGATACAGCATTACCCTTTCTCTCCATATCCGGCCAGAAATCACTACGACCCCCATCACCACATCAAAATGGTGGATGGAAGGAGGTACAAGCATAGGGTCGAACTGGAGGACTATTGGGCAAATGCTGCGGATGAATTTGAGGTCAGACGGAGGATGTGGTCCAGATTACCTCTCAGCCTGATCAGGGCAACAGAATTTTGTCACGTGCCAGATCAGTTGGAGGAGGACGAGAATCAGACGCAACCGCGCTTCGATGAGAATTCAGCTTTGCCTGCTGTCCAGTGGTCAGAAGCAGAGCATGCTGACTTGAACGTCTTGATGAGGCCTGTCATCAAGTTTACTCAGTGGTGGGTGGATCAACGAGTTCAAGAATTAAGGCGCCAGAAGATAACCCTGACCTATGATATGCTACGCGAGGCGGAGTCTTATTCTTCCAATGCGGGAGCATCACAGGACCTCCCAGTGATAGAGGCCACCACATCTAGGAAAAGAAAAGAAATAGCTGCAGGCAAAGAGCCGGTCCAAAAACAGGTAAAGATGAAACCTTCTCAATCGGCCGCCTCTAGAAATATTGAGGAGATACTGGCTACCGCCGATGCTTCACTAGCAGACATGAGGGATCCTTCTCCGATTCCTGAAAACAACGCGGAGCTCCAGCCAGATGAGGATGCGCCACCTTCTCCCACGGGCACCGAAATATTGGAGTCGGATGACGACAATGTGGGCACCCAAGATGAGGATTTTCAGGAAGGGATGATTTTAGCCCTTAGGGGAATTGTAGACGTTCCTGATAGAGAAGGCGTGCCGGAAGAAGACGGTGTTGAGCAGCTTACGATACCGGATTGGCTGAAGGAGAGGCTAAAGGTACAAGCGCCGGCAGATGAACCAGAAGAGGATGATACGGCAGACTTTTGGCCAGACTGTCTCAAACCGTGCCCAAAAATTCGGCAAAGAAATTCTCCAGCATACATAGAGACGAGGCCGGCAACAGGACAGTGCAAATCGCCGTGCCTACAGTGGACAAGCCACGGGAGGATATGGCTCCACAGGATTACGCCATCACGACCATTGACTTGGGTCCAACCACTAAGGGCCAAGAAATGGAAGATTTGGACAATTCTGTGTCCGCCATCAAATCAAGGTTGGCGAAGGAGGTAGCCAGAAGGAAGGAGTGCCAATTAGAGATTGAGCGCTTAAGGGAATATATTCAGCACTTGATCAAGCCACTTGATCAGGACACTACGGCAGCTCCTCTACTTCCGAACTCTTCGCAGGAGGCCATTAAAGAGATGGAAGAAAACAGGCTCACGGTTCAGGAGGCCAAAGAATGGATAGCCGTAAAGGGGGCTGAAGCTGAGACATTTGTGGAGCGGCTAACTTTGGTTTATGGCCAGGCCACTGCCTTGCTTTCTAGGTTCGCTTCTTTGGCAGAAGTATGGGACAGCCTTCCAGACGTGCAGGATAGAATAATCCCTTGCCTTAGGATTCTGAAAGGAGTTCCTAAGCAAGAATTGATAGAGGGAGGCGTCATCGCAGCGGGAGCAGCCTATGACTTCCACACTTGGTATTGGACCTTGACGGCACGAGGTGAAGTCTTGGAGAGGGTTAAGATTGACGGCATCAGACTGGAGGAACAGGTCAAGGAAGTTCAGGCCAAAATCCTCAACATAATTGCCGATGTCCTGGATAAAGAGGCACTGCGAGAGAATGACCTGCAGTTGGAAGTTTTGAAGAAAAGTGTCCAGGAAAATATCTTCTACATCACTGGGCCCATCTTGAGGCAGGACTGGGCCAAATTGGCGAACTTCTTGAGCATCAGAGAATCCTTTGAGAAGACGGAACCAGAGTGGGAGGAGACCTTCGCCAGATGCGCCGAGAGCATGGATGGGCTTGAATTCAGAATCGGCATGCTTCCGCAGGTTACCATGGACGAGGTTGCCTCGATCGTGTCCAGATTCGGCGAATACACGGCAGCTCGAGAGGATCGGGATACAGTCCCTTGAAAATAGCTCCTATTGCCAACTCATTGCTGTTCATTGCCAGTTAACTGAAGTTATTTTGGGAAACCCTAATTAGGGTTTCGTTTGTTAAATCTTGACCGTCGGCTCATTTTTAATCTGAGCCATTTATTCCATTTATGAAACTCTATATAAACTCATTGGCCCTCATTTGTAATGTGTGAAGTGAGTAATAAAAGATTGTTGCGACGAAACTATTTCCGTTTATAAAAGCTCTTGTGCATGATTTGCTAAGAACAACTTTTATTTTCAAGTAGTATGCAAGGTTGAATATTTCTCCTTCAACACTTAGAGTAGAATTAGAATAGCATTTCATTACATGTTGGTTAGATGAATGATAGATTTGATCGCAGTGGCGGATAAAATTTTGCTCATACTTTTGTCGAGTGGATGATTTGCATTTGACGTGTAAAGTTAGTCTGAGCCATTAAATCGTGGATGCTTAACTTCTGTTTGTTTCAATTACCGATTCAAATATGAAAATTCTTATCACTTCCGTTGAAGATTGCACCTGCTTCGCGTAGTTGTCCAAAGGTGGCGAAACGAAGTGTGGTTACCCATTTTGTCTACTCACTGCTGTCTCTGGAATTCTTAGGCGTAGTTTAGATCTCTAAACCCTTATCCTTTTTTTATTTTTTTGGAAAATCTGAAGATACCCACCGAAAGAGCCTTCAAGGATAAAACCGTCTAAGTTTTCAACCCGCAAAAAGAGAATTTCATGTAAGTCCCCTTGTGATTACCAGCAATCACAACGCCCACTGGCCTTATCCACATGTCAAGACCTGACCAAAGAAACCTTGGAGTTATTGTATTGCCTACTGGATTTTTGCAAGCACTTTTCAAGAGAGGATAAGAGTGTCCTTTGGGCATTTTTATTCAGTGTTCGGTGGCGTACTCAAAACACACCAACAAGGTGTACCTGACAAAGTTTTCCATTTCGAGGTTTCAATGGGAGACAAGGCTTCCTACCTCCTGGGGATTGTTGTGGCAGTGGGCATGATGGCTGGGTTAGTAAGCATATCCATGGGAGTTTGGCAGAGGGTAGAGAAAGATGTTGTGTTGCAGATACTTTCATATATTCGTATCTCTTCATGACGGATGGATGTGAGGTTCATTTGTATTGGGACCCAGGCAGCGACAGGTTTGGCATTGTGTATTAGATGGGTCCCAGTGGATTGCTTCACCTCTCCTAGCATGGTGAAGTTGAGAACAATTTTGTGCAGAGGAAGTCAGGCAATATCAGACATGGCAGACTTCCATTCCGGATTTGGGATCCAAGAAAATTTTGTTGGACAACCTTCAATGTGCTAAGGGGATCCTTTGGGTGCATCAGGGTTCCAGTCGGGTTTTACTGGGGAGTATTGCTGGGTGTACATAATGTGGATTGATTGCAGTTTCACTTTTTACCCTCATGTACATGAATTGTCTTAGATGCACAGTTCTAATGAGCATATGTTGGACAGTCTATATAACATCTCACCTTGCACAGAGATGGAAAGCAAACCTTATTGGCATTCAGAGTTGCTTCCTCCTGAGGTTCTTGCTCCTAACATACATGACATCGGATATGCAGTTGCTTACAATGATTCATCATTTTTTCATGTGTTGGTGCTTCGTGAGTCAGTTATGGGTGTGAGGGACATTATACAAGTCTTCCCTTGGGATC
>CM021110.1:115558619-115699217 GCA_007115665.2 Sequoiadendron giganteum
ATAAATACAAAAATTGGCCATCTAGCTTATCCAAACAATTCACTTACTGAAAACAGATGCCTAAATGGACAAATCTCACTAACTAATATGCCATTGAGGTAGATGTTCCAAAAATTACTCAATCCTCTTTTACAATTTGCATGTTTTTTCATCAATACCAACTAAATTGTTTTTTTAAATTGCATAATAGTGAACAAAAGAAGGTTACAATATAAATCAATGAGGCCAAAGAACCAGCTAATACCATTTCAGTCAAAAATAACACCCAGGAGTAACTATAAATCCTTGGTATAACAACAAAAACACACTTACAATATTAAACTACTTAATCTTATATCAGTTCAGATTGAACTATGCTCAGTTCACCAGTCAATAGAGATCATATATATATATATATATGATCTCTATTGACTGATCATATTATATATACTTGTATGATCTCTATTGACTGGTGATCTTTATATATATGATCTCTATTGACTGATCATATTATATATACTTGTAAGATCTCTATTGACTGGTGATATATATATGACTGACCATATTATATATACTTGTATGATCTCTATTGACTGGTGATCTTTATATATATGTATATATATATGATCTCTATTGACTGATCGTATTATATATACTTGTATGATCTCTATCGACTGGTGATATATATATATATATATATATATGACTGATCATATTATATATACTTGTATGATCTCTATTGACTGGTGATCTTTGTATATATGTATATATATATGATCTCTATTGACTGATCATATTATATATACTTGTATGATCTCTATTGACTGGCGATATATATATATATGATCTCTATTGACTGATCATATTATATATACTTGTATGATCTCTATTGACTGGTTATATATATATATATATCCTTGGGATAACACTTACAATATTAAACTACTTAAACTTATATCAGTTAAGATGTAACCAAAATCACAACAAAACTAACTTCCAAATTTCCACAAGGCACATTATTGTCTAATGACACACTGACTTGATGTCCAAGTACCATTTTTTCATTTTTAACAAATTGAACATTGTCAAATTGATTTTCAAGTAACTATCAACATATCCATGAATTTTTTCATGGTTTATAGGATGTTCATCATTGCCACTTGGGTCTTCGAGCTCACCATTATTTCTTTTCATGTCTAGCCACCATTCAGCGTGAAGGATGTCAGATTTGTGAAGAATTATAGCACCCTGGTCCAGTAGCTTACAGAATATATCTTCAGGAATGTCCATAACTATTGTAACCTACAAAGCAATGAAATAGAAAGTGACTTCACTGCATGAGTTAGTAAGTAACCTCCTTTTGTCCTAAAAAAAATCCTTATTACTACCTCTCCATAAAAATCACATAATTTCAATCAGAAAACCAACCAAAATTTTCTCAAATCTTTATTTAACCCCTAAGTATACCCATATAGAATTTTCCCCTAGAAAATAATCTCCTTATTTGCCCCCCAAGATCCTCTACCAAAAAAGATCCAGATATTTTTTGCATAAGGGCAATCAAAAAACAAGTGAAGGCAAGACTCTTCAACATTACATAACAAACAAGTAGACATAGAAAAACAAAAAAAAACAGATCTAGTAGCAAGCTTTTTTAACAACAATCACCATCTAAAGCGAGCTTTCTTGGGTTTAATCCAAGAAGACAAAACCTGTTTAAAGACAAATTTCCAATCATGAGAAGATAAACTAAAACCCTATTTATTGTTCAAGGCATTTATCACTTCCTGGCTATGTTCCACAGGGATGCATCCCCAGCCCTAAAACCAATGTCCCCATCCAAAATGGCAATTCCAAGATGACAAAGAACTTCCCTTGGTCATCCCCATTTTTTTTCAAAATCACAGAACATCTCCAAGACGTGTCCAATGTCATCAACCTAAAAAAATTTGTTAACATTTTTGTGAGTGTTTTGTTTGACAGCAATTTGTCTAGGGCTTGTTTCCTATGTTTAATAGGTTGGGGGTTTGTTCGATAGGTATATGTCCAAGCTACAAAGAGGAATCAACGGTTTCATTAGGAAAGTTTTGTTCGACAAAGCTTCATTCGACAAGTTTTGATCCCTCAATGTGGTCATAGTGAACAAGGCTAATTCAATTTTGATTGTCCTCCTACGTTACAAGTTAAGCCATATGTTATCATTTATTTTGATTGTCCCCATATGTTAACCTTGTTTTGATTGTTTATTTAAAAGTTAACCTTGCAAGCATAGTGAACCAGTGAACAAGCATAGTAGTAGTCATGCTTGCAGCCTTAGCCATCATAGACAAATTTCTCATTTACAAGTTTGGAATTGAGAATTTGTTTTTTAATCTCTTCCCCATATAGCATAAAGCCATTCATGAATAGGCAACCAACGTCTTTTAGCCCTTTAGAGAAATAAAAACTTGTAGGGTAGCGTCTAATGAGAGAAAAAGGTTTGTTTGTTACATGAAATGTTCCATCAAATGGATCTAAAACTGAAAATACTATTATCCCTTCTAGAGAAAGATTCACAACCAGCAAGGAGGTGTATGACAAACTCCTAAGCCCTCCTTATATTACAAAAAATGGTTGATCTTAATGTTTTGGATAACTTACTAAAAAGCAAATCATGTGGATGGAGTCCCTTCTATTCCTTTTTATTTTGGGTGATTGCATGGCATATATTATTTCTAATAAGGAGGTTCCAAGGTTCAAGAGCCTCAACAGCTTTTGATGTCCATTTTATAGTCAATGTTAAGCCTTGATACATAAGATTTTTTAGACCCATTCCACCATTATTTTTAGGGAGTCAACACCAATTCAATGAGACAGCATGCCTTTCTTACTTTGGCCATCAAATGAAAGGAAATATCTTATTAGTTTGTGCAATTTACCCACTTGTGAGCTACCAAACAACCAAGTAGATACATAATAACTACTGAAAGAAGATTAAACATTTTGAAACTTGAGCTTTTCCTACAATAGAAAGCAAATGATAGGATTTTTAGAACAATTCTCTACCTTTTGAAAGACCCATCCCCGCATTTTGCACAAAGAAGGTGCTAATGCAAATGGAATTTTAAGATACTTTTGTATCTTTTGGGGGCGCCACCACTCCCAACCAAAGCTTGAGAAGCACTTAGGGTTTATCAAACCAACTAAAGATGACAATTTTATGTGAAGAGCAGAAATATCAAGTTTATCCATCAAAATGGAATAGAGAAGTGTCCTCTACAAATTGAATGTCAATCAATTTAAAGACACAAAGAAGCATAATAACTTTGATAGGAAGGCCAAGAGAAATCTCTCTAAGAAAAAAAAAATGCATAGCTTCAAAAGCAATAAAAATAGGTTGAGGGACATGTTGTGACCTATTTCACACATCGCCCCATCGCAAATGGGGACCCCCAAGTTTGGTTCCGCTCTCTGCGCAACGTCTTTGAGAGTCTTGAATTTGGATAAAATTTTGAAAGTCAGTCTGGCTAAGTTGAGATTTTGAACTCGTTTTTGGTCCTTAACGTCATGGAAGTGCTTAGAAGACCCGGTGGACGAAGATCGCCATTGCTTTCGGTCGTTTCTGACACTTCCTATTTTTAGGGAATCTGCTTTTTTGCTTTTTGCTTTTTTGATTTTTGGCATTTTTAGGCCATTCCGGAGTCCCTATTTTTTAGGGATGCTTTTTGTTTTTTCTATTTTTGGAAAGTTTCTATTTTGGGAAAAAGTTTCTATTCTTGGAACCCACAGAGCAGAAAATCAATGTGTCTTCGGAAAACAAGAAAATCAAGGCAAAATGTAAAAAGTTTGAAAATTGGCAAGGAATTTTTGAAAAAAGTCTAAGTCTGAGAATGGCGCCATCAAGAGAGGAATGGCATGGAAAAGTCAAGGTCCGCCCTACCTTTGGCATGCCAAAGGTAGGCACTGGCGAGGAATTCATCAAGTCCGCCATGGCATGAGGAAGCCAAAGTCCGCCCAAGATGATAGGGAGAGGCGCATGGCACAAAGAAGCTGAAGTCCGCCATAAGCATAAAGTTTGCCAAGTCCGCCATAAGCATGAAGGTTGCAAAGTCCGCCCTTGGCACAAGGAACTCAAAGTCCGCCCAGCAAGGTAGGAAGTGCGCCATATGGAAAGTGGCATAGAGAAGTCAAAGTCCGCCCCTAGTGAAATTGGCATAAAACTCATGAAGTCCGCCCCTAGTAAAAACGGCATAAAACTCATGAAGTCCGCCCCTAGTGAAATTGGCATAAAACTCATGAAGTCCGCCCAGCCTAAGGAAAATGGCACAAAAGGTTCAAAATTCATGAAGTCCGCCCAGCCTTAGAGGAAATGGCATGAAAAACACAAAGTCCGCCTCCAAGAAGTGTGGAGAAGGGTAAAACATGAAGGGGTGCGCTCCAAGGTGTTTGGAAAGGGGTAAAATTGCAAGATAATTCATTGAAAATTGAATTAAATGATGGAAACAAGTGAAATTTTCCGTTGGACAAGGCAGAAATAAAATTCGCCATGGCAAGGAAAATCTAAGACCAATGGATGATAAAATACGCCATAGGCAAGGAATTATAAGACATTCGCCCAATTCTTGAAGAGAAAATTATCCTAAGGCATGAAAAACGGAGAAATGTCTAGAAGAAGAAGAGGTTTTGGCCGGCATAAAAATCACGCCCCAGCACAACGGAGTGAAATTTTTTTGGCACAAAATGAAGAGTGCTTGGCAGAGCAAACATGAAGTCCGCCCCTCTCAACTTGGAAAATTCCTAAAGCGCTAGTAAAAAAATGGCAAAGTGGCAGAAGTCTCCAGGTTCGCCCAACCCAGAAGATGAATCATTCGGCTAAAATAAAAATGTCCAGAGAGGTCAGAACTCCGCCTAGAGAATTAAAATTTGGCAGATGAGCTATTGAGCACATTTTGGCTAGGCAGAAAATTTAAAAAAGAGATATTTTGCCTCTGACGAACGAAATTAGCCATGTATCAAGATTGAACGGGTTGGAATTTAATATTTTAATATTTTTAATTATTTCCCTGACACTTAGGAAATTTTAATTAAAAATTAAAAAATCCGGAGATTATTTGGAAGATTAAACTAGTCTGCCTTAGATAAGTTTAAACTTTGCCACGCTCGGAGGATTTAAAACGCGTTGGAAAAATAATTTTGGACAATTAATTTAATATATTTTCCAACACTTAGTCAATTTTCCTTGAGAAAATTCGAAAATCTCAGCAGAGATGGCACAAAGACGAAAGTTAGAAACTTGCCTCGATAACTGAAAGTGAAATTAGAAGTTTGCTAATCCGAGGAGAAAAGGTTTCTAAAAATTGGAAGAAAATCAAAAGAAAGAAAGCAATGCCTTGAGGAAAATCGCACTTCTCAGCCATAAAATGAGTTTCAGCAACTCATTTCTTCACAAATTCCGGCTGAGAAGCAACTATCTCTCTCGAATCTTCAGGAAAACGTTCTCGAAGGAGAAGTTTGTGAGAATAACATCATTGTGAGAATCGAGATAGCATTCTCTTATTGAAAGGCGTAATTTTTGAGAGAAGTAATTTATTTCTTGGCTGAAATCGTACTTCCAGCATAGTGGCGCACTTCTTCTGGCAGATTTCTTTGAATTTTTAAATTCATTTGCAGCCACAACGTGATCTTTGAGGTTTGGAAGTTAATCGACAACGCATTTGCGCTTTGTTTCTATCTTCTACTTCGTTTCCGGCACAAATTTCATTCATGATAGGCGAATTTAATTACTTTCAGCTTGCTTTTTGACAGAAATTTTAATTTAATAAGGCTGAAAGTGCGATTTTGTCTAGGCTATACCCCGAAACTCATTAATTCTTAAATGATATTGTATTAATGTTAAGTATCTTGTGCTTGCAGGCTGCCGATCGATCAAAGCGAAATATCCAGGCAGGCACAGATGAAGTTTGCAAGTAAAGGATCGCAGCCAGAGACCAGAATAAAGTCTAAGTGGAAAAATGTCTCAGACACTGATCTTGGCCACATCGATCTCGCGGAATTTAAAAAGAGGATATATGGACACAACGGACCCTTACCAACGCCTGCAGCTAGAAGGATAGTGAGAAACGGCATATTTCAAGCTGCCGGATTCCAGCCTGCACTTTGCTGTGCTGAACTGATGGTGGAGTGTGCACTTCACTATGATGCTGAGTCAAGGCGTATTGTGGCGCCTGATGGGAGAGTGTTGGCACATCTGACAGAGGTGGCCATTCAGGAAGCCTTCGGCATTCCGGCATATCCTAAAACTATCTACAAGACCAAGGAAGATGCTCAGAAGCTATATGACAAAAATCCCGATCTTTGTGCCGCCAACCTTAACAAATTTTGGTTGGACAAGCCTAGGCCGTCCTTTAAGAAGATGCCCAAGAAGTTGATGCGCACGGACTTCAAGGAGGACTATGGAGATATTATTATCTTGCTGAACAGAGTGGCAGGCAGTCCCTCGGGAGCACCCTTTGAGCCGTGGATGTATTACTTCATTGAGGACCTCACAGAAGGTGTCAAAATGTTCAATTGGGCTAGGATGATAAGCAATAATCTTCACCACCAGCTTATCAATCTAGAGAAGACCAAAACATTTTATATGGGTTCTTACGTCGTCTATATGTTGGCCAGAACTTACAGATATGCAGGCTTGATCTGCAAAGGCACAGTTGGCAGTAAGGAGAACGAGCTAAAACCTTATGACTGTTACCCACAACTCCAACTGAGGGAGAAGGCGCATTTTAGACGAGCCCACGACACGTTCCTGATGTACATCACCAGGATACTCCAGGGAGGGACGCATCAGCGGCTGACACATGAAGCCAAAAGCCTAATCGGTAAATACGGGCCTTGGTTTATCCAGTATCCAAGATTTACGTATATCAGAATTCAAGGATTCACTGGAAGCCCGTACCGTCTGCCCATCTTCCCCACGAATAAGATGGTCCTGCTCGAAGTGTTGAGGCAGTTAGAAGATTTTCAAGGTCTTCAAAGAGCAAAGCAAAAGGCGGCAGTTACTTTTCCCTTCTTTATAGGGAACATGCTGGAGTCGTGTCCGTCATCACAGGCAGCTGACAGTGCCAGAATCGAGATACAGCATTCCCCTTTCTCTCCATATCCGGCCAGAAATCACTACGACCCCCATCACCACATCAAAATGGTGGATGGAAGGAGGTACAAGCATAGGGTCGAACTGGAGGACTATTGGGCAAATGCCGCGGATGAATTTGAGGTCAGACGGAGGATGTGGTCCAGATTACCTCTCAGCTTAATCAGGGCAACAGAATTTTGTCACGTGCCAGATCAGTTGGAGGAGGACGAGAATCAGACGCAACCGCGCTTCGATGAGAATTCAGCTTTGTCCGCTGTCCAGTGGTCAGAAGCAGAGCATGCTGACTTGAACGTCTTGATGAGGCCTGTCATCAAGTTTACTCAGTGGTGGGTTGATCAACGAGTTCAAGAATTAAGGCGCCAGAAGATAACCTTGACCTATGACATGCTAAGCGAGGCAGAGTCTTATTCTTCCAACGCGGGAGCATCACATGACCTCCCAGTGATAGAGGCCACCACATCTAGGAAAAGAAAAGAAATAGCTGCAGGCAAAGAGCCGGTCCAAAAACAGGTAAAGATGAAACCTTCTCAATCGGCCGCCTCCAGAAATATTGAGGAGATATTGGCTAGCGCCGATGCTTCGCTGGTAGATATGAGGGATCCTTCTCTGATTCCTGAAAACAACGCGGAGCTTCAGCCAGATGAGGATGTGCCACCTTCTCCCATGGGCATCGAAATATTGGAGTCGGATGACGACAATGTGGGCACCCAAGATGAGGATTTTCAGGAAGGGATGATTTCAGCCCTTAGGGGAATTGTAGACGTTCCTGATAGAGAAGGCGTGCCGGAAGAAGACGGTGTTGAGCAGCTTACGATACCGGATTGGCCGAAGGAGAGGCTAAAGGTACAAGTGCCGGCAGATGAACCAGAAGAGGATGATACGGCAGACTTTTTGGCCAGATTGTCTCAAACCGTGCCCAAAAAGTCGGCAAAGAAATTCTCCAGCATACATAGAGACGAGGCCGGCAACAGGACAGTGCAAATCGCCGTGCCTACAGTGGACAAGCCACGGGAGGATATGGCTCCACAGGATTACGCCATCACGACCATTGACTTGGGTCCAACCACTAAGGGCCAAGAAATGGAAGATTTGGACAATTCTGTGTCCGCCATCAAATCAAGGTTAGCGAAGGAGGTAGCCAGAAGGAAGGAGTGCCAATTAGAGATTGAGCGCTTAAGGGAATATATTCAGCACTTGATCAAGCCACTTGATCAGGACACTACGGCAGCTCCTCTACTTCCGAACTCTTCGCAGGAGGCCATTAAAGAGATGGAAGAAAACAGGCTCACGGTTCAGGAGGCCAAAGAATGGATAGCCGTAAAGGGGACTGAAGCTGAGACATTTGTGGAGCGGCTAACTTTGGTTTATGGCCAGGCCACTGCCTTGCTTTCTAGGTTCACTTCTTTGGCAGAAGTATGGGACAGCCTTCCAGACGTGCAGGATAGAATAATCCCTTGCCTTAGGATTCTGAAAGGAGTTCCTAAGCAAGAATTGATAGAGGGAGGCGTCATCGCAGCGGGAGCAGCCTATGACTTCCACACTTGGTATTGGACCTTGACGGCACGAGGTGAAGTCTTGGAGAGGGTTAAGATTGACGGCATCAGACTGGAGGAACAAGTCAAGGAAGTTCAGGCCAAAATCCTCAACATAATTGCCGATGTCCTGGATAAAGAGGCACTGCGAGAGAATGACCTGCAGTTGGAAGTTTTGAAGAAAAGTGTCCAGGAAAATATCTTCTACATCACTGGGCCCATCTTGAGGCAGGACTGGGCCAAATTGGCGAACTTCTTGAGCATCAGAGAGTCCTTTGAGAAGATTGAACCAGAGTGGGAGGAGACCTTCGCCAGATGCGCCGAGAGCATGGATGGGCTTGAATTCAGAATCGGCATGCTTCCGCAGGTTACCATGGACGAGGTTGCCTCGATCGTGTCCAGATTCGGCGAATACACGGCAGCTCGAGAGGATCGGGATACGTCCCTTGAAAATAGCTCCTATTGCCAACTCATTGCTGTTCATTGCCAGTTAACTGAAGTTATTTTGGGAAACCCTAATTAGGGTTTCGTTTGTTAAATCTTGACCGTCGGCTCATTTTTAATCTGAGCCATTTATTCCATTTATGAAACTCTATATAAACTCATTGGCCCTCATTTGTAATGTGTGAAGTGAGTAATAAAAGATTGTTGCGACGAAACTATTTCCGTTTATAAAAGCTCTTGTGCATGATTTGCTAAGAACAACTTTTATTTTCAAGTAGTATGCAAGGTTGAATATTTCTCCTTCAACACTTAGAGTAGAATTAAAATAGCATTTCATTACATGTTGGTTAGATGAATGATAGATTTGATCGCAGTGCCGGATAAAATTTTGCTCATACTTTTGTCGAGTGGATGATTTGCATTTGACGTGTAAAGTTAGTCTGAGCCATTAAATCGTGGATGCTTAACTTCTGTTTGTTTCAATTACCGATTCAAATATGAAAATTCTTATCACTTCCGTTGAAGATTGCACCTGCTTCGCGTAGTTGTCCGAAGGTGGCGAAACGAAGTGTGGTTACCCATTTTGTCTACTCACTGCTGTCTCTGGAATTCTTAGGCGTAGTTTAGATCTCTAAACCCTTATCCTTTTTTTATTTTTTTGGAAAATCTGAAGATACCCACCGAAAGAGCCTTCAAGGATAAAACCGTCTAAGTTTTCAACCCGCAAAAAGAGAATTTCATGTAAGTCCCCTTGTGATTACCAGCAATCACAACGCCCACTGGCCTTATCCACATGTCAAGACCTGACCAAAGAAACCTTGGAGTTATTGTATTGCCTACTGGATTTTTGCAAGCACTTTTCAAGAGAGGATAAGAGTGTCCTTTGGGCATTTTATTCAAAGCACATAACAGCCTCTGCAACAAACCTCTTTGGACATCAAAATGGGCAAATCATTGGCTCTTAAGACATTCCTACTATACCACTTGTCCAACCTACACACATAATCTTGATAACCCTCTCTAAAAACTATATCTACCCATGACAAGCAAGGAGAGGGCCAAGTGGCAACCTTGTCTAATAGAACCCTAAAACTCAAAAGGGTCGATTAAGTTGTCATTTACCTCATCATGGGCAAAGGCATCATAAAATGGTATTTCAATTAGAATGCAAAACTTATCCCTAAGACCTAAAGCTCTCAGGCCCACCTGTTGTGCCTTTCACAACACCCCCCATTTTTCTTTTGGCAAAATAAGAACTCCCTTCTTTTGCTAGTTCTTGAGTGTCAGCTTTGTTCTCTCAATTTGAGTTTGAATCCCCCAATTTTTTAGCATTAATTCCTCACTAAGTGGATAGAAGAACAAAATTTAGCCTATCCCTTTTAGAAATCCTTTTGTAAAAAGTTAAGGGAAGTAAGAACACCCACATTCACAAAAATTTGCTGAAATTTTGACACAAAAATATAAAACCCTAGTTTAGGTTTTGAAAACCCTAATTCCATCCTTATCCAAACTAAACTATTTTTACTATTGATTGTAGATGCCAATAACATCTTGAGAAAAAGCCATGAAGCGCAAATTCAAAGGGGTGTACCCAAAGTCCAAAATTACTATCGTATGGGGCAATATTATTGACACACACCTAAGGCACATTAGCCTAACAAAATTCAAGAAGAGAATTCAACTAAAGGATGACCACTGTAGATGCAATAGGGCCCCACAAAATAGTCAAGAATGGATCGAAGAAGGCAGCTACCTTTCTAATATCACTACAATGCCCAGATCTAGTAATGGAATGTGCTCAACACTATGATCCAAACAAGAGAATGATTGTTAAAGATAAGTGAATTGTGGCCAACTTATATATTGATGGCTTAAGGGATACCTTCAACATCCCATTCGACAAGGAAGTTGGGATGATTGACATTGAAAACACCTACAAGACATATTAAGAGGATGTAGAGATATGTCACAAACATATGAATTCCAAATGGCTGGAGCATCTAAAGGCTGCCATTGCAAAGACACCAAACCCTCTACAAAAGTGACTTCCAGCAAGAAATGTGAGACATTGTCACCCTATTGTGTAGAATAATGGAACTACTAATAGCAACTACCTTCAAACCATGGATGCACATGTACATCACTACAAAATTTTGAATGGTGACATCATGTTGCACTAGGCCAAAATTATAAGAGATAATTTGCACTCCCAACTTACAAATATTGGAACAAGAACTTCCTACATGACATCACACTTGGTATACCCTCTAGCCAAAAAGTTCACATGCCCAAAAGAATGGAGAGAAAAGGTGTGATGAACCTAAAAACAAGGCAATTTTTTTGGTATATGACCACTAACCTCAACTAGAGTACAAACAATCCATTGTCCACTACATGAGGGTCAATGATCCATTTTCTATGTAGATAGTAATATTTTTAGAAGAAGATTGGCTAAAAAATTATTAGATGCTACTAAATTCCATTTTAGCAAAGCATGGGAGATGGTTTATCAAGTTCCCAAAATTTTCCTACATCAAGTCAGAAGGATTCATTGGTGTACTGTACAAACTTCCAAGGTATCCAACTGACAAGATCATTTTGCTTGAGGTATCTAGGCAATTGGTGGAGATTCATGTTCATCTGAAGTCCAAGCATAGAACTGGGGTACAATTCCCCATAGTACTCAACAATTACACATGTGCAACACTGGCTTATGCAAAAGCATCAAAAATAGAGTTACAATTAATATAATCTCCAGCTATATGAGGCTAGGCCCAATTTTGATCCTTATGGTAGAGTAGAAAAGTGGGTATCACCAAGTTTTAAGCACATTTTTCATTTGTAGGATTTTTAGGCAAATTGTGCAAATGACAAAGAGGTCAAGAAGAGAAACTACTACAGATTGACAACTCAAACAAAGTTGTTTAATACTCATAAAGTACCAAATCAAGTTAAGGATGACAAAGTCACATGCATTCAACATATGAGGTGCAAAAATTTCATTAGGCCTTGATTCTTGACCCATGGTGGGCTGAACCACAAGAAACAAATATTCAAGCACTTACAAAGAGTATACTTGATAATAGTGATCATTGGTTAAGCCAATGTATAAAGCTACTAAGATCACAGGGAATTACCCTTACATATAATAAAGATGCACCTAAGATGAAGAAATACCAATACAAAAGAGGAGAATTGGAGAAATAGTCCCCATATACGAAGGCAACTACCAAGAAGTGGCTAGTGAGATACTAAAGACCCCTAAGGTGACTATTGTTGATGTATCATCCTAAATCATCCCAATTGCAATAGCACTGGCCACTTTTGTTCCCCAACCAAAACAACCAACTTGGAAACCCCAGCTTAATCACCAACAAAAGAAACAGAATTTTTGTCTCCTCCATCATTATCTAACACCATCCGGATAGCCTAGCAATGGGAAGAAAGGGAAGAAGTTGAAGGAAAAGTGACAAGCAAGGCAAATGTTATTGATCTAGAATGACACACTCCCCCCGAAGCTCCTCGGTCAGATGACAAAGGCACCAATATGTCCTTCCAAGCAATGATAAAAAAGATTACAAATGAAGTTGATCCCATTTTTACCATTTGGCTCATAGCTAGGGAATTGAATAAGGAATTGGATCCAATTGTCATGACCCCGAATTTGCAACATTAAAACCCAATTGTTGAAATGCTAATAAATAAATAAATAAAATAAAAATGTTAAAGATATAGATTTAAATATTAACAATTTACTATTATTATAATTACAATTAGAGTTTAATAAAAGGGTATCATGCCCCCAAATACTGCCTGCACAGAAATTAAATAAAGTGCTGACTGGGAAATCGCAGCCTTTACAAACATTAAGCGCTGACCAAGGAAGCTTCACAAAGTTTAATAGAAGTAACTTATGAAAGGCAGCGATTCCCTAATGAAGACTTTAATTAATTTAAACCAAAAGTCAAACACAAAGCAGAGATTAATATTTAAAGAAGCAGGATTAATAATTTAATTCTAGTTAATGAAAAGGCAGCAATCTGTTTTAAAGGGATATGTCATTTCTGTTTGAAGAGGTATGTGTTCTCATTCAAGTATAAAGATATAAATAGTGGTTGCATTTTGGGATAGTGAGGAAGGAACATAAAGGAGATTTAAAAGCAGAAATATGAATAGAAAATAAGGGCAGAAATACAATGAGTATTTCTGAGTATAACAGCAATTATATTAATATATTATTATCAGAGAAATAAGAATAAATATAAATATATATATATATATATATACATATATGCATAAAAATATATAATATATATATAAATATATGAAAAGGAATTAAAAATCTGGGAAATACAGCAGACTGGAATCATGGATGGAAAAGAGCTCAAGAAAATCAGGAAGGAATAGAGAAGAAAAAGCAGATGTGAATAAAGGAAGGAATGATGGAATAAATGAAAAAGAGATATAGAAATAAATCAGAAATCTGAATAACAGCAGATTTACAGAAATAAATATCATATACATCAGCAGATCTAAAAAGAGAAATATACAGATCTCAAAGAAGATTGGGAGAGAGAAATGGGATAAGTGGCCAGGTCAGCAGATTTATTCATGTAGAAGATATCAAGAAGGTGTGGAAAGAAAAGGATAATCCAAGGAATGATATATAAGGGAAGTAAGTTTAATATAATTAGATATACATATGTATATAAGTATACAAGTTCATATAATGTGATTATTAGATTGAAATCAATTAGGAATATATATATAAATATACGATTATGCAATAATGATGCTTACAGCAATTATTGAGCCTTATAAACTAATTATGGTTCTTTAGTATGAATATGAATAATAGATTCTTATTTGTTTGATTTACACTAACGATATCTTCTAAGTGTTCAAAACAAATCGATTGGAGAGCAAGTGGACTCAGTCTAAAAATCAATAAACATCTTAACATTAAACCAGTGATCATCTGATCAGATAAAAGGAATAGAGGTTTGCATCCATCCTCCTCTAATACAGAAATAATCAATTAATTAACACTTGTGCAGCAGTCCGACTTCCTTCACTAGATATCCAAGATACTAACGATACGTTACTGTAAAGACTACTTCCTTAAATATGATTAATATTGGTTTAGCAATAATTGGTCATGAAGGCACCCTATTATGCAAAAGGGAGAACTGCAAAAAGGGCACCCTATTATGCAAAAGGGAGAACTGCGAGAAAGGCACCCTACTATGCAAAAGGGAGAACTATGAAAAGGGAGGTTGGCATGATGGAGAACTCTGTAAAGCCCTCACTAGATACAACACCTCATGATGATGGTTGAGGACCATCAATTAAGGACCACATGAAGCCATAGAGGATAAGGTCCTATTGTTGGGCCTTGGGGAGGATACTTGGGGCACCTTATCATGTCCTCCTCATTATGGTGTAGTCCTTGGGACTCCGTTATATTAATATATATATATATATTCTTTATTAGACTTAGAATTAAATATATTTCATGTCATATTCATCTAACATGGTTGCAAGTTTCCATAACCAGATTTACACCATCTCAATTTTGAGTATACCTTTAACTATAATCTGCTATTGGTTTCATTTGGAATTGTGATTTCAGGGCAAAGTATAAGGTGATCCCAAAAGGGGACATTACACTGATGATTCAAGAGATCTAAATAAATGTGGAAGCGAAAGAGATTGGTGAAACTAAAGAGGTCCAAATTAATAAAGGTGCATATGATTCAATTGCCCAACAGCCATCTCATCCAAATACAATGCAATGTCCCCAACTCAAATCAAGATGATTAGCAACAAATTGGTTGTCCTTTCCTTGGATTACCTAAGAGGAAGAGGACATAGAGCATCATTGGGTAAGATATGGAGTCTTTGGCTTGTTCTAAATTTTATTCTTAAGTTGTGTGCACATCTTTTTATGCAACTTAAGTGAACTTAAGTTATGTGCACGTCTTTTTAGGCAACTTAAGAGTTTCCTTGCCAAAGGACTTAAGTTTTCACCTTTTCATGTACTTCAAGTGACTTTTAAAACATGTAACAAATTGCTAAAGGGGCGACCACTATAGGGTGGGAGGGAATCATAGGGTGGTCTTGGGTGGGTGGAAGTAGAAGAAGTGGGCATGACTGAAGTGATGCAAGATATGTCTCCCTCGATCAACCATAAGAGCGCGCCCAACACTATCATTATGGGGATATCTACTATCAATAGGTCGAGGCTATCTCCGATCAATTACCAAATTGACAAATTGCAAATTGCTAAAGGGGGTCTCCCTCGACCAACCATAAGAGCGCACCCAACGCTATCATTATGGGAATATCTACTATCAACAGGTCGAGGCTATCTCCGATCAATTACCAAATTGACAAATTGACAAATTGCTAAAGGGGGGCGTACATCTTCTAGGAGCTGATAAGTGCAAACTTTAGGGTTTTATTTTGGACCATTGGATGAAGAGGTGGAGTTTCAAGGATGGAGATTATTTCTTCCTTTTAGGAGTTGTTCTTTGAGGATTCATTTTAGGGCATTATGAGATGAAGTTTTCTGTCTATTGCTGCTACAACTTGGCTTGAGGATTGAAACCCTTAAGTATCCCTGATTTCAGTGAGACATACAAGCTTTCCCTAGTCGGAAGAGTGGGTTTCAATGGAAGAACTCCACTTTGTGAAACCCTAGCACATTTTATTATTTTTGGGCTGCAAGTATTCATCAAGTTTGGAGGCCAAATTTGAGGAGAATTCCAGTGCTGAAAACTCAAATCTGGAAACTTCTATAGCTGCAAACCGTCAATTTCTGAGCATTTGGTGGACGGCTACTGAGAAGCACATAAAATATGCCTAGCATTGACCATTATGGGAGTCTAGCGCCATTTTGAGGGTCGGCTAGGGTTTGGAAATAATTCTGAACCAATCTGAGGTATTTTGGGTGTTAAAAATCTGCATATTTATCTTGGTTTATACTCTGAAATTTTAAGAGGAATCATTGTAATGCTTTTCTGAAATTTCTGGGTTGCTTAGTGGATTTTCTGCAACTTTTTCATGTTCAGAAATATTCAAAAATTCCTAAAAAATCACAAAAATATTTTGAGCATAGATCTGAGTTTGTTGAAGGGTTTTCTATTTGAAAATAAAATTTCAGAATTTATTTTTTGCATATTTTTGGAGATATTGTTGCTTTTTTAACTATCCCTATTTGGGGATATTACATACAATTCAACGATAAATAGCTAAGAAAATTCCTCAAGACATGACAACAGAAACTTCTAGCCTAGAGGTTGATACAAAAAAGGAGAAAACACCCAATCCTAGAGCAAAGCAATCACAAGCAGACCAACAAGAAATAGAACAAGAAACTCAAGGAGAAGGCTACTAGATGGCCATTGCACCCACTTGGCTCAAAGTAGAGGTTCAAAGGAAATAATCTCGAGTGAGTATAGTACTTGCGAATTTCAAGAAGATCCTTGACCAAGTCAATACTCCTAAGACGAAAAGAAAAACCAAGGTGATATCATCAATCACAAGAGATGCAGTCGGGGCCAAATTACACAAATTGCTACTCTTGTTGTAGACAAGAACTGTGAGGATATGAGTTTGATAGACTATCAAGGATCAATGGTGAGTCTAGGACGCAAGCAGACCAACAAGAAATAGAACAAGAAACTCAAGGAGAAGGCTACTAGATGGCCATTGCACCCACTTGGCTCAAAGTAGAGGTTCAAAGGAAATAATCTCAAGTGAGTATAGTACTTGCGAATTTCAAGAAGATCCTTGACCAAGTCAATACTCCTAAGACGAAAAGAAAAACCAAGGTGATACCATCAATCACAAGAGATGCAATTGGGGCCAAATTACACAAATTGCTACTCTTGTTGTAGACAAGAACTATGAGGATATGAGTTGATAGACTATCAAGGATCAATGGTGAGTCTAGGACATGCTACTAGAGAGCAAGAAATCCTAGAGCTCCAAACTACGATTACTGTTGCAACCAATCAAATGCAAAAGGATCAGCAAAAAAAAGCAAGAGCTGAAAATGCATATTGGAGAATAGCACTAGTACATTAAGCAACCAATGAGCCCGTTGAGACAAGAGGATGGGATGTATACTTCCATTGCCTTGATAACACAAGCAGAGGCTTCCTCCTTGGACAAAATGAAGAGAATCCAATAGAATGAAGGAATGGATTAGCAAGCTAGTGCATAATGGTGAAGAACTTAAGCTTGTCGTTGACTCCTAAGACTCTACCATCAACCTACAAGGGAAGATAGAGAAAATAAATGGTGAGTGTGACAATAGGCAAGAGCAAAATGTGATCGAAATCCCAAAGCTCTTAGCAATAGAACTCCTCAATGATTAGACCCTCCTTAAGGAAAATATCATAGTTTGACGACTCTCTAAGTACTCTACAAGACTCTTCAAACCCCCAAGTCTCTGAGTTGGTCGAGCCAAGTTGACCAAACTCCCACGTTGAGTCTAGCCAAGTCCTGCTCCAAGACTCCCAAGTCCTAAGCTCAAACTCTACTGGCACTTGAACATAACATAGTGGCTAAAATTTCAAATTTTGAGAGTTTGAGGGTCATTGACATGTGTAATGTTTGAATTATAACAAATTGATAGTCAAATTAGACTTTTATGTTCTCTAAATGCATTTATTTCTTTTTTTGTGTAATTATGAGGTTTCTTTTTGCCACATCAATGTAGAGTTTTTTATCGAGTTACTGCTAAGTCCGTAGTCGGAGTCAAAATTTTGGGTTGTCGAGTCGAATCTGAGTCGAAGTCCTAAGACTATGGAAAATATAATGGATAACCAATCCATTGCCCAACTTAAGTGTTGGATTGAATAGCTCAAATGGGAGGAGAAGCCAATCACATAATGTAAAGAGGAAAGGAAAAGGTAAAGCTACAAGAGCTCAAATTCGATGAGATCGAACTAATCGAAGGGTTAATGGATCTCAATGTAATGCCAAACGTGGAAAGTATTGATGATGTCCTAGCTGATTTCAAGAAGCTCACATTGAGTAAACTGGTCAGTAGGCAAAAGATTTTAGTATGGAGGCCATCGACAAAATGATACAGATGAGTTGATTAATAAATGAGTAGAAAAGAACAAATGCTCAACAGATTACTAGATATAGTCATATCATGTCAACCATCAAATCCCAACACTTCAAGTGGAAATTTATGCAAGAACAAGATCAAGATACCATGGTCAAGGCTCTAACTACATATGATGACTATCGAAGGAGAGAAATCAATTGTTTGGACAAAACTATGATTGTAACTTTTAAGCTTGTGGCTGGATTTCTAGTGGAATATTTCAGTTTGTTCCTTGTGTCAATCCAAGAGCGTAGTACTTATGAAAGGCGTTGGGGATATATGCCTAAGGACTGGAAGTAGTAAATTAAGCAAGTATGAAATGCAATTAGAACACACAGGAATTGTCTAACTAGAAATCTGGTTCAATCTTCCTTTTGTTTTATGACAGGAACTATGACAATTAGTAAAATAACAATGTGAAAATCCAAAATGCAATTTATGATTCGAGCTTTAAATAAACCGATTAATGTTGCTAACAAATATATAATTGTTGGAACTATCTTATTCAATGATAAATAGTGCTTGACCAGATTGCGGAATCAATATCATAACAATAAGCATACACAGAATTAAATCAACATACAAAAACCTATATCACACATACCGAAATGAATCAACTGAAACATATCACCGAATAACCCAAGAAATGGGCCCTGCCTTCTTGGTTCAACTGATGATGGAATGAAAACTTCTTGTTTACACCGAGCTAATCATACACATGCAATACTAATTGAAGAGAATTTAAATGAAGCGAAATTCACATATATTGATTACCATTCGTTTTCTTAGACATACACATATATACTAAGTCTTATAACTATTGCTATTCTAAAACCGATATGAGAATGGTTTGTTTCAGCCTACAACCAACAAACCAAAACCAAAATCCGATAAATACAAAACATAGGCCATTGGCCATAAGACAGTCTTAAACAACATAAAGTATTTTTGAACATCAAGACAATAACTAGTAATCGGCTTCCTTCTCCATGCGCTTGGACAGTTGCAACTCCACCTTAGTTTTCTCCTGCCACGTTAACCATCAAAACAAATCAGCATCTCTACAGTTTTTAGTATATTTAGTAGTTTTAATCTTCTTCTAGGAAAAAGTAATCAAAATGGAGACAAGAAGGGTAATTTAGGAATGGTAAAAATAGGACATTTTCCCTCTCGTCACCACAAAAAACGAAATCTTGGGTGAAACAAACAATAAACTAAATAACTAAGCAATAAATCCAAATGAATAATTTCACATCAAGTGATTATTCTTTAGCTATTTTTCTATTGCATATTATTTTGTAAAGGGAAATATTCTTTGATTTTAAATCCTAAAACTAAACCCTTCTTTTGTAACTAATTTTTGGCACCTTGTGTCTATCAAAGGGCCATCAATCTGCCTTTTTTATTATGAGAAATTGTTGACAACTATGGAACTAGCAATAAAGAATTGTTATTGCTTAGTTTCCTTCACGTTTTTTTTCATGTAGATGAATTTTGTCTTAAAGTACTATAAATCCATAATTGTATATCCCTTCTCATGTGCATATGAATACCAATACAACTTGAAAAGTCCTTCATTTTGTGAAATATTGTGGAATTGTGCCATTTTTCTAGGTATTTCATAGTCTCTTTCATAATTTAAAATTTCCTTTGAACCTTGTACCATTTGTATGTAATTATGACTTCATCTAGTGAAATATGGGATGGTTTTTTGATATGTAATTGCTAATTTATGTTGTAGTTTGACAATCTTCATACATAGGATCTCTAACCCATTCCTTCCTCCCCTTTCTTTTTCCATTTCTTTTATCTTACAAGTTTCTTAAACATCAATCGCTCGCAAATTTGATGATCACATTAGGGTTTGAATTCATTGTTTAATTTAGCAACCCTAGTGCTTAACTCTTGAACCATAAAGGCCCCTCGTTAAACAATGTCCACAACAAACTTTTGGGTTAACTTGTAAATCAAGGCCTGACAATCAAAGACTTCAAATAATTAGATTGTCTAATTATCTAACAAGAGATAGAACTCAATGTGAAATTTATCCCTATTGATCATGACAAGCATGTGCATCAGCACCACCATAGTCAATGTCCACTATTATTTGTCCCATGTTTTTTCAAACTCCAATAGGGTCGTACACACATTTTGACCTAAACTTGTGGCACACTCCATACCCTTCCAACTCATAATTAGGTTTTCTAAAATATATCTACCCTTGATAAAATCTATTTGTGAAAAGGAGATAACTTTAGAAAAATATTTGTTTAGATTAACAATAATCACTTTAACCATAATTTTCGAGGAAATGTATTTCCACTAAACTATTAATCTTAGCACCTTTTTAAAAGTGATACCTTTATTGACTTGAAATGGATCTTGAAAATTGTCAAAATTTAGTTGATTGAATTGATTAGTCATACTTCTTAGTCACAAAGAAAAAGGGCTTAATGTTGTAGGCAAGATCTTTTTGCAAACTCAAAACAATCCACAAATAAGAACATGCAAGATGAGAAAATATTATACGCATGTGATGTGTTTAAAATGTACAAATGAGCCTTTCTTATAAAGGCAAGGATGACAAGGTGAGAAGGTAGGAGTCAAACTCTAGCTACCCCTTCAAGTAGGAAACAAGTGTAGGACTCTATGGACAAGTGTTGAGACACTTGGTGAGCCTACATGAGGTAAGACAAAAGACTAAATAACCTCTAAGTGAGCTCAAGTGTAGTGTGAATAGGACTCTACTAAGTAGGCTAAAAGCTAACTTGTTTGATAATACCTCTTTTCACACTAACACCCCCCCTTAAGCGACACTTAGGGAGTAAGCTAAACACCGAAAAGATAGGTCCCCACAACAAGGCCTGATAAGGTACTCATGTACAACAATGATCTCTCACAAATGAAGAAAATGGAGAAAATCCAATGCAAACAAAACTCCTCTCCAAAAGAGAGAAAGAAAAGGATAAGACCTCCTGAAAAAGATGTCCCATGAAGATAGGAACATGATGATGAAGAACTCTTGAAGCATGTCAAAGTTGTAAACTCTATCGAAAATGAACCGGTGTCTGCTGGAATCAACGAACCTCCAAAAAATGTTGATCGAGATAAGAGATACAGAACACTACATGAGTGAACATATAGAACACTACTCAACCATGAATACACAAATAGCACAAAGGCAATCAAACTCTGTGAAGTTGAGGATACAGATAGTACAATGATTCTAGAATACGATCAACAAATGCACAACTAACCTATAGTACACTACTAAAATGTGCATCACAATGCTCTACATAAGTACTAGAATCTCACAAAATATGATCCACTAAAATAATCCCCTCATAGGAGAGATAAGACAGAAGGTCTATGAGACCCCCCCCCCCAAAAGTAGAAGGTTCCTCTACTACTCCATTGAAACCAAGGAAGCATTAGCATAACACTATGATAATTCCCCCCTTAATGTTGACGAGAAAGAGGTATAGGCAAACCAACTGAAATCAGGCACAAAGGTGTGCATAGGAATTTAGACCTAGCATTAGGTACAACAGTATGTAAAAAAAACTGAAAAGGGGTGTGCATTAAGGCACACATGCATGAGACGAAAATCACAAGGGTCCATTGTTGTGATGGCAAATCAAAGCACTACACAACCCCCCATTACACTTTATATCAATACCAAACTCCCTCCCTAAGGAACATACATTCAATTGTTGTGGCACTTTACATGAGTGCATTTAAAAACTTATTTGTTGTTTTGAGTTCTTACAAGTTTTAGTGGACAATGAAAACATATATCAAGTATGCCTTTCAAACCTCAAAAAATGGTAGAAACAAAAAATGAAAACCCCCATTATTCAAAGCATGACCCCCCCTGAAACAATACAATGATATGGCGCTTTATTTTAGTGCATTATAGATTCCACAAAGTGGAATTGATATACAAAACCTCAAAAAGACATACTCAAAATTTAAAATTTTAAAATACAATCATGAAATTATAACACCACCACTACGTAAAGCTCAAAAAACATGCAGGATCAAAAAAAGGGACCCAAAAAGGAGCAAACAAGCCCTTTGAAGTTCCAAAAATAGGACTTGTGCAAGGTGTCCTCTAAGGCTCTGAATTTTTGAAAAAATCTATACAATTGCAAATATATATATATATATACCATTAGATAGAGAACGAAAAAGATACAAATGAAAAAAAAATCACTCAAAAAGACGTATGTATGCTCAAGAACGAGGCTTATGAAGTTGAGCAAAAATCAAAAAAGGTCAACAATGAAGGGGCAAGCTTGAGGTTGAAAATTGATGACATCATGATGAATCAACGGTGGAATATTCCAAAATTCCACCCAAATATTCTTCATGGCCGGATTATTTCAAAGTCACTTTTCATTTTCCAAAAAACCACTCAAAAAATCCAAAACTACCCTTCAAACACCAAAAACCACTAATATTGGACATAAGTGGTTTTGGTTGTGCAATGTTGACATCATCAAGGTATTGCACATGCTGACTATTGATATCATCACTATGCAATATTATTCCTTGCGAAAATAAAAAATATTAAAAATTTTATTGCACAAAGATCAAGATAGCACGCATTTTGAGACGAATGCACAAGAATTGAGGCACAAAGGTTGAGGCAACTTGTTGATGCAATATGATACTGCAACTGTACGGGCCTCCAAAACCTCCAAAATTCATCTGTCGGAAAAAATACAAGTGTTATATATGAAAATTCGACTCTCAACCCTTCATAGTGCAATCGTGACGTCCATTTTGCTCCAAGAAGCACCATTTAAGAGTTGATGTCCGCAAACCTCACAAATTCAAGAGAGAAAGGGATTAAATTTGCAAACTTGCTCTAATACCATGTTGGAGCAGCCAAGATTTGCTTGCAAACTCAAAACAATCCACAAAATAAGAATATGTAAAATGAGAAAATATCATAAGCATGTAATGTGTTTAAAATGTACAAATGAGCCTTGCTTATAAAGGCGGGGATGAAGAGGTGAGAAGGTAGGAGTCAAACTCTGAATACCCCTCCAACTACGAAACAAGTGTAGGACTCTGTGGACAAGTATTGAGACACTTGGTGAGTCTACATGAGGTGAGACAAAAGTCTAGATAACCTCTAAGTGAGCTTACGTGGTGTGAATAGGACTCTACTAAGTAGGCTAAGAGCTAACTAGATTGATAATACTTCTTTTCACACTAACACTTCAGACATGCTTTTAACCTCATTAAGACAAAATTTAGCAAGGCACAAATGCAAAGTCCAATTCAAAATAGGGGTACTACGTGCACTTTGATCAAACATGATTCAAATTCCAAACATTCCAACCACAATATTGAAAGAATTTGTTCACAATGATACTTTACACAAATGAAAACATCAAAATGGAATAATGCCATTCAAACAAATTAGTTGCAATAAATAACATTCCATATTGGACAAAATAACAAGTATCCAAAAGAAGTTCAATCTATCCTTGTATTCCTATGTGTATGAGCCCCATTTTCTCATTTGCTCATCCCTTAGCATATATATACCCACTTGAAATATTGTAAAGGGTTCCAAAAGGGGATTCTTAATGAATTCAAAAAGATCCAATCATTGCCAAGTGTGACCTTGATCTATAAAATCATTGCAGAGCTTGGAATAGCTTAATGCAAGAATCAAACATATTGTACAAGCAACTCACAACTAGGCAAGCTAGGAGAGACAATAGAGGTGCTTGTAAAAAATAATGCATTTAAAGACTCAAAATTTAGTGATTGAATTGCAAGATTTAGGCTACTGAAAGACAACTAAAGGAATGGAGACCAATAAATGGCATGTAATGTAGTAAAAGAAAAGTTTATTAAAGAAAGGATGTTGGAGACGACACAAGTAGAAGTAGAAGTCAAACATTTCCTTTAAACATATTCCCCAAGAAAATGTTTCAAACTAAAGGAATAGAGAGCAATGATTATATTAATGAACACGAAAGGCCAAAACTAGTCCACGGGGCTAAAAAAGAAATATGTTAAAAAGGGAATGGAGTGTGTATGGTGTGGAATAAGAATATATTGTGTGAAATGTACTAGGAGAAAAGTTAAGGAGAAAAGAAGTATATATGAAACAATAGAAGTAGAAGTATAATGTGAAAAAAGGATAGGAATAGATGGTATGGAATGTCCTAGAGAAAAGTAAGTAGAAACAATTGTATATGAAACAACACAAGTAGAATTATAATATTAAAAAGGAATAGAAATATATTGTGTGGAATGTACTAGGAAAAGAATTAAATAGAAAAATACACATATATGAAACAAAACAAACAAAAGTATAAGTCAAACGTTTCATTACACATTGCCCCAATATTAATCAAGAAACCAAACAGGTATGTAAGAAAAAAAAATTAGACTAAGAATACAAACAACCTTGTAACGTAACAACAATAGTATCTCATTGAATTCAACACCACACATATGAACAATACAAGAAAAAAAATGCATTGAATGCATAAATACTTGTAACACAAGCATGTGCCAATTCACATCACTCAAATGTGAAACCCATAGATGGACAAGACAAGAGCATTGTAGAGAATAGAATACCTGTTTTGCACTTCAAAGGATAGACGAAATCTGTTCTGCACTTTGTATGCAATACAATAGGCAGTGCAATTGTGAAAGCGTGTTCTTGAATAAGAAAGAAACAACCAACCATAGTACTCTCATCAAAAAAAATTGAATATAGAGTTGCTGCTTAAGAAATGGGGATTAAGAGAATCTTGATCAAAGCAAGAATACTGGAAGAACATCCAATTTCTTAGGTTTGCACAATATTTCTAATAAACCAAAACCTCCATCAGCAAAAAGCTAAAAAAAATGAGGAGTTGAATTCATATATAGTAAAACCTATAGTCAAGTATCAAATATATTCACAAACTCTACGTCAAGAAAATTGTGAACTTGCAGAAACACAAGTCCTACACGATATAACTAAATGCAGTTTGTTCCACAAATAGATTTTCTACTATACACTAAATATATATGATGCTTCTTTAATATAAGGAAGTCACTCCAACCTTGCATTTGAATTTTTAATATTAGACAGATCTCACAACAAATACTTCTGCAAAAAATTAGACAGGAAAACTTAAACAAAAATGTGTGTATGTGCGAAAAATGAGAGGGAAGACAGATGGAACCCCTTCGGAAAATGAAAATACCTGAAAAGAACATGTCCAGGCACCTCTTGCTTCAAGATAATTTAAGCCATCAAGCAAACTTACTGTTTTTTCTGAGTGGCCTTGCTTTACCACTGTCTCTTGCATTGGAGCAAAACAGTTTATTGGTGTTCTGTTGTACAGATGCATTTATTGATAGCTCAAGCTCAGGCGGCATGTTTTCTGAAGCAAACAACATCACATGGGGAATTCTAATGTCATGGTGATCATACAGAACATATTGGACACACAGGTTTGGTCTAGAATTTCTGCTTATAAACCTGCTTGTGTTCCCATTTCTAGATGCATCCACACAGAAACCCGCATTCTCAACAATCTGTGAAGGTAAGGTTGTGACATCCTCATCCTTATCTATACCAAGGAGGTCGCCCCAATTTCCTTCCATTGGTATGGATGCAATTGGAAACATCATTTTGTTGGGCGAGGCATAGAAAGTGGGATCTGCAATGAGATTCCCAGTGTACTCAGTGATAAAATCCCCTGCCTCTAAAAACTCTAATGACCGCACGCCCCAACCATTTCTTGGAGTCCTAAAGACCTCAAGCTTATGTTTCGGTCCATGTTGAGTAACCCTATTCTGGCAGCTTGGTGGGCACCGGCAGGAAGGACCACATTCATAAACTACTGGTTTGGTTCTAACAAGTCTCCCATTTTGGGTGTAAGGGAATTCTCCTCCATTCCTTCTGACACAAAGACACTCTTTCTCATCTGTACATCCTCCAGAACAGCGGCATCCTTCTGGAAGAGCAGGTTTGCCCAACCAGTCAGGATATTTTACAGTATCTACATATTTGAAGTCGTCTATAGTATGTACATTGTCCACAGAATTTACAACGGTTATGGGGAATTTATTTTGCCCTTCTGCAATGTCTTCTTTAATTACAGCTACTGCGTTTTTGCGCTGTGAATTGCGCCTAAATTGGACGGCATTCGAAAGTAAAGGAGGCTGACCTTGTTGTCTCTTGAGCCTGAACTTAAAGATCAAAAACCCTGACCGTCCCGTATCCTCCCACCACTGCTCAACCGTGTACAGTCCATCATATCTAAAGCTCTGGCCTTCCCTTTCATTGAACATGCATTTTCTGATAACCCTCACAGGTTCCCTATACTTGTAGTTATTGACCAGGGCCTTATTCGCCCTAGTGAGCTCTTGATCCTTAATTTGTTTCTTGCTCTTCTCATAATCATTTCCACCATGCCCGGTGTATATAAGCACGTCTCCATTATCAATATTATCTTCATAACCGCCAGCTACCAGAATGCTGGTAGCCAGCGGAACCCCTCGCTTTGATCCTTCTTCTCCGATGAAGTCAATCCCAGCCTGAAGAGGCCTGTGCATGCCCAACATATTCAGCAGTTGTCGCGACTCGAATTCATATCCAACTTGTATTCCCGGGACATGCCCTAAATACTTCTTTTGAAGACTTTTACACAGTGGTTCTGAGATATCCACAGCTATCTGATGCAGTCCGGCCTTGCTCTGTGCTGAAATAACATAGCCCTCTGCCTCCTCCTGTTGCTCCAGCATTGTAGGAGTTTCATTATATTTAGACAATACAGACCCTACTTTCTTTGCAATTAACATTTCTTGTCCCTCATTTTTCCTGTCAAGGTTACCCAACAATCTCGAATCTCTCTGCTCCATCTCTGCTCCATTTTTTTTCTGTGCATGTTCTGAGCCTTTGTATATTGGCACTTCCAGTTTTGTAATCTCAGGTACCCGCTGTTCTTCATTTTTTCTCCCTGGCTCAGCATTGGTTTTGACTGTACCCGCCTTTATCTGAGAAAGCCGTTCCCGGAGATACTCTCTAAACTCGCGCTTCTTCTTTCTTGCAGCGATGTGGTCCGGAGGCAACTCAAAAGAAAGCGGAGGAATATTGAGCGCTTCATTATAAGAGCCTCCACCACCTTCAGCCATCAAACTATGCCTTGCCCTGCTGTCCATGCATGCATGCATTTGGGAAGAACTCTCAGAATGAGAAGATGAAATACAGACTTCACCTACTTAGACCTGTGAACAGAAATTACAAGCACGAATATCTTGCCTACTACAGAAAGCAAAGTTGGCGTCCGCAAACAATTCTTGGCGGGCTTCTGCATGCAATTCTTTGGCGGTGTGAACTCGACGTGAAGCACTGAAAATTATACAACGCATTTAAAGCAAAATTTCTCGGGGCCCGAAATGGATTTTGGTCATGGAAAAAAAGATTTGTACCAGTTCACTGGTTAAAGAGTGTGGACATGTAAATTCATAATTTGATAAGAAAGCCACTGGAAATGAGTCAGGATTTAATATCACCGTGCATTCTATGCCATACCGCGGACCACTACGAAGACAAGACATTAATGCGAGTGCCACTTGGCACTTTTAGAAATGCGTGCAGCAAAAGAGTGAGTAACAGCAAAACAGAATTCGACTGAAACCATGCTTCATGTTCCCACTCTTCCCTTATCCATGAATGCGTTCTCAGCACTGAGGAAGAGTGTGTTCACAATAACTAAATGGGGTATGCAAAAGCTATAGGTGAGGGATTTATGATGGTCTCTTCTGGAATATGAATGGGCATTCTCTTGAAAACAAATGGCTAAAAAGGCCGGCCAAATGCCACTTGGCTCTTTTGCAATGCGTCCAGGAAAAGAAGGGGTAACTGCAAAAACAGAATTTGACTGAAACTATGGTTCATCTCACACGCTTCCTTTTTCCATGGGTACGGTCTGAGCACCGACGACCAGTAGGATTAGTCATTTCGTATGAGCATAAATTTCCATTCTCAGATAGTAGTACGGGACGGTTTAAGCCCACTCTTTGCATTGAATCTCAAATCTTTAAATTTGCCGAACTTTATGGAATTCAATGAAGTGTTTCTGATACGTGCATGGCCATCTACGAAACTTCCACAAGTCTCTCCGAAATTTCGAGGGTGATGATGTTCTTTTAACTATAGAGTTTAGCTAATGGGCTCACGAGTTTCACCATCTATTTTTATGGAGCGAGGGGTTTCATGAAGCAAAAAAATTATGTTAATTAGAAATTATTTTTGAAAAATAGCAGCTCCTATTTTTTAGGACTGCGGAAAATTAAGATGTGAGAAAAAAAAAATTATTTATTATTTTTATCAAAGTATTGCAATTCATTCCTTAAATTTTGGAGCTTAAATGTTTAAGTTGGATTGCATTATTAAACTCATGGGACCACAAGCTTTAAAATATTCCTAAAAAAAAGTCCCCCTCTATGGGACCTTACCCTTAGTTGTGGACGGTTCAGTTGTTGTTATAGCACTTGTATTTATACTATTTAAGATTAACACATATTTATATTATATATTGTAATTAAATAGTTCACATATAAATATAAATACCTACATGAAGAAATGATAAATATTTTTTTTTTCTCAAATAAAATATCATAACTATCCACTATAAATGTGTCATTTAAAAAATAAAATGCTCATTTAAACAAGTATTGTTATCATAGTGAAAAAATGTTGTTCTTATTGTACACCTGAGTTGGCTTAATGGTGGAGAACTTGTACTCTTGAGAGAGAGATCACAAGTTCAAATCCTGCAGGGGGTAAGGTATGTACACCTCGTATTGTGGAGCACGAGTTAGGTGCCTCCCTCATATTGGGAGTACGAGGAGTCCCATATACTATAAGCCATCTGTAGACCCAAAAACATACTGGTATCGTGGACTATAAAAGGACCTTTCTTTTCATTTCCTATGTGTACAACTATTGAGGTAACAATGTACAATGGAGTATTTTATATTAATAATTTGTCCTATCACAAATATAAAAGGTGAGCACAATAAATACCATGGATTTTCAAAAAAAATTAGTGTTCAACTATTGATCCATTATTGTTTGATATAAGTTGTATTTTAAATAATTATGTGTTGTTTTTATAACAACAAATAGTTTTTTTGTGTTCGACTATTGGTCCATATGTGTTGTATATAAAAGCTAGAAATATCAAAGATTTATGGTTACCAATAGGTATTTGGTCCATTTATGTTGCATATTAATTTTATTTAAAATAAAAATATGATATTCTACAAACAACAAATGATTTTATTTTTGTTCAACTATTGTGGGTCACATGATTGAGTTTTGGTCGAATATTTAAAAAGTCAAATTTTAGACACTTCTCAATAGATGTGCTAATGTGGCGAGTTGCATGATGAGTCACACCTCCAAACCTTAGTTATAGATATATAAGAGGCTAGTCCACATTTAAAAAAATGAAGATTCTCCAATATTCCAATCAATCGCTACATGTTGACAAAGTTAGCCCGCACGACTACTGGCCCCTCTCCTCATGTACTATATGTGAATAGGATGACTATCACTCAAAATACTAAGTGAATACTTTGGCCAAAGTAGTGTGGTTGCCTCTGGCTCCACTATCAATTTACCGTATTCTTTTTATGCATGTTAGTTCAGGATTGTAGTGTCTACAAGTTCTAGTTATATAGAGCACAACACTAAGCTTAAAGTGGTTATTGTTATGATGTTACTCCACCAATCTTTTCATTGAAGGGTAGGGCCATCTATCAAAGATAGATGTGTGGGGGCCGCATTTGAGTCTGTGGTTGATGGAAAAGCGCTTGAGTGATGTTTCTCCTCCTTAGTTGACAACCAAGATTTAAAAGGATGTTCTTGGACCATCTATATATATTGCTTTGAAGCTCAAGGGAGCTACATATGTATGTATCATGTACCCATTTATATGGAAGGATGTAATCATGAACGATAAAGTTGAATTTATTCAATATGAAATCTATGTTATGGAAAGGCTTGTGAAATTACAATGAAATGTAATGAAAGTTTGGAATAGTGTTTATTTCAAATGTAATTTACATTATGGATAAGAAAAAAAATTAATGCTATGTTATGGCATCATGGATCATTCACTTGAGGTGAACTTTGAAATTTTACTGAGTAGAACATCGAGGTTGTTACAGAATACATGCAAGTAATTTGAATTCATGAAATATTATTGTAAATCTTTAGTTTCATGAAGTTGTGAAGTGACATATGAGTGATCAAATTGAGCTTATGTTATAAGCTTTTGAATACTAGTTAACTTGCAAAACCATAGGCCCCTCGTGATTTATAATAATTTACACAACAAACCCTAAGTGAACCTAGTGCATCAAGACATGACATTCTCGAGCCTTGGGATTGAACTGAGATCACCTTGTATTTAGGTTTTCTTGGTGGATATTTCAAGTAAAGGTAGGTTATCACGTTCTTCTATGAGATTTTATCTGTCTGTTGGTGTGTGTGCAACATTCACATCAACCGAACTAATGCTAGAAGGAGAGCTCTTTTTGTCCTTAAGTAGGTGTTGGTGTCCTAGTCACAGAGTTGAAGTGTGATCATGAGTTAAAGGTCTAAATAAGCTTAGGATGGAGAGTGAAAAAGAGATTGAAGAGCTCCGAAAAATCCTTAACCAGAATCTCTCACCATTGAATTTATTCACTTTTAGTTGGTATGAGTTTTCCACAGTCTATTGAAGTTAGAATGTTGAGCTTTTGGATTCAACTGTGTGTATTTTTGTTCACTTTTGTTCGAGTTACAGAGTGTAGAATTCATGACACAACCGATCATAGTGAAATTGATTGTAAGGTTTTTTTGACTAGGGTAGGTTTGGCCATTCATAAGGTAATCTTGTTAAGGAAGGCTTCCTTAAGTGCGAAAAGGAAGGAGTGGTTATCAGATTGGTGTTTGAATTCTAGAAGAATACATAACCCTAGTGGAAATAGAGCTTTTATTGGTTCAACAATTGGATTAGATAAATTTGCTAACTGTGATCATTATGTGGAAATCCCATAAGTTTTACAAGGAAAGAAGTAGAGTCACGAAAGTTTGGAAACATCACACTTTAAGTGTGAATATGAAGGAAGTGAGTTACCACTCTTTGCACACATGGATAATGGTGAAAAGAAGGAACAGGTGAAATAGGCGAGAAATGCATGTTTTGCACCCCTAATTACGAATCCACGGTTTAAAAGGGAAGATACATTTAATTTTATGCAAATGACAAAATGCCATACTTCTACTTTCTCCCTCTCTGATAATTATGTAAACTACACTAGAGTCTAGTCTAATGAAATAAATAGTGGTGTTAGGGTTGAAGATAAGGCAAGTTACCGATGAAGCCCTGAAAGAAGAAGTGTTTGTAGACACTGAAAAATGTCATAAGCTTACTAACACCATTTTTCCATTACCTAGGGTCATACTTCTGCTACTAATTAAATAATTCATAATTATTTAATTAATTCATTTAATTATTTTCTCCATTACTCTTTATTACATTTATTTAATTACATTACTAATATGATAATATCTCTAATTTCTATAATTAAATAAATTTATATTTAATTATTTGTCATTCTCCACTATAATTGAATAATTATATTAATTATTTAATTATTCACTATCAGTTTTTTCTAACACAAATTAATTAATTTTTTATTTAATTAAATGACTTATCTTTTTCCTCGCTTTTTGAATTAAATCAAAGAAAAAATATAACTCGACTTTTCCTCTTCTAATTAAATAATGTTTCTATTATTTAATTATGTTTTCTTTCCTCTTCTAATTTTATGCTTTCTTTCCTCTTCTAATTTAATAATTTCTATTATTTAATTATGCTTTCTTTCCTCTTTGAACAAATTCATTTTGTCAAAAAATCGTTCAATTTCCTCTTTCTTCTTCACTCTCAATCTTATCTTATCTCGTCTCATTCAATTTCATCCATTGATTGAAAAAAATCTTCTAATCTCGATCGTCTATTTTCCACCCAACTCTCTATAAATAGCGTTGTCATCTATCATTTTCATCATCCAAAATTTATATATTATTGTGCTTTTGAGATAATATTTTCTTCAATATTTTGTTGGCATAGTCATAGGCTTTCATTGCAGATTAGAATCTGAGGGCCATCGTCACATAAAGCAAAATGGAGAAGAGCTATAGAGGTCTTTCAATGGGTGCATAAATCGATATAATTATTTCATCTTTATTTTATGCTTTCATTGTTCTTTATAGTTGATTAGGACTATATTATTAATCTATGAATCTAAATTCCTAATCACATCTAGTAAACCTGACATGAACACTAACCTTTATTGCCTAATCTTGTTGTTTGTGAGTTTCTGGTGTTTTCTATATTGCAGATTACAGTAATTTATGGGGCTGTAAAACTCAAAAAAATTAAAGATTGTTTGAGGACAAACGAATGTCACCATTGCATCCAAAAGGGTCTTTCCATAAATTTCCATATATTATATGTCATATTTTGGTGCAAGACAACATTTTAAGCTTAAAAAAAACACATTTTTTGGGTACTTTCTTTGTTAATCCGTATATTTGTACGAATTTTTAATATTGGACTGTTATTTTATTGCTACATGTCTTATATTTATGTTTTAAATTAATTTTATACTATTGATTAATTTTAGTAATTAATTTTGTTAGTTTAAATTAATATTAGTTTTGATTAGTTAGATTAATCAATTTAGATTTTTCTAATTTAGTTTAGATTTAGATTTTTCTAATTTAGTTTAGACTTAGATTTTTCTAATCTAGATTTTTTTTTAATTTAGTTTAGATTTAGATTTTTAATTTAATTTTTATTTTTAATTTAGACTTTTAATTTAATTTAGATTTTTAATTTAGATCTTTAAATTAGATTTTTAATCCAGATTTTTAATTTAATTTAGATTTTATACTTTAGATTTTTCCTAATTTAGCTTAGATTTAAGTTTTTAATTTAGACTAATTAGATTTTTTTAGATTAGATTAATTTCTATTAATTTCTACCAGCTAGATTGAATCCCAATTCTTTTTTAGTTTAGTTTTCGATTTTGAGGCTAATTGTGTTAATTTGGCTTTTTGCAGGTTCATTTGTCCAAGACTCAAAAACAAACAACAAAAATCTCTTTGTTGAAGACTTGCACTACAACAAATCCCTCTGATTTGCTCTATTTTTTGCTTCCACCCACTGTTTTAATGTATTTTTTGGCAATTTTTTGAAAACATCGATGCTATTTATCGGGATGGTGTAATTTTTGGCGTTTATTGCACTGATCAGTACAAGTCAACACTAATTTAGGCACTAATTAGCGCTTAAAGTAACGCCATATTTAGCGTCGATATTAGCTTCGAGTGTAGCGCTGCCTTGATCTTCGCCTTTAGCTCCAAGTTTAGCTTCGAGTTTAGCACTATGTTTAGCTCTGATTTTAGCTTTGAGCTTAGCTTCGGGTTTAGCGTCGGATTAGACACCCCTATGTCGAAGAGACTTATTTATATGTCTCATCGACGATGTAAAACAGTGAAATGTCAACAAGATACAGGCATATCGAGGAGAGAATCGCTTATGTCACATCGACAAGGTATCTCTACAAGTGCTTGGCGAAACACAACTCTTGGATATAACGAAGTAATGTCGATGAGACATTGAGATATCGGTAAGACAAAAAAGATTGTCTCATCGATAGTCTTCAAGTAATGATCAAAAGCATACACCGCTATACTGCCGAAAAGGTGAGCAACATATGCGGTAGAGCGGTGTACACTGCAACCCCGCAGCAAGAAGCCTTGAGCAAGGCGGTAGTGCGGTAAACAGCAAAAGGGAAGGGAAAAACACCGCTATACCACAGTGATAATCACAAGTCTCCCCGACATGGCAGAGTTACAACGATATATAAAGAAATACCGCTGAAGGAAAATATCGATGAGACAGTGGCATATCGGCAAGAGATATTAACTTGTCTCATCGACACCAACAACCGACATCAAAGGAACATAAGATCTAATGTCGATGAAACATTGAGATATCAGTAAGACAAATAAGATTGTCTCATCGACACTCTTCAAGTAATGATCAAAAGCATACACCGCTATACTGCCAGGAAGGTGAGCAACATATGCGGTAGAGCGGTATACACCGCAACCCAGCAATAAGAAGCCTTAAGCAAGGCAATAGTGTGGTAAATAGCAGAAGGGAAGGGAAAAACACCACCATACCGTAGCGGGTTTAATAAGAGACGGTGGTAGTACGGTAATCGTGGAATCATTACAATTCACAGCAATAAATGCAATTTTATCACATCAATTGCCAAAATTAAATGTTATTAAATTATTAAGAGTTGCCAAAACTAATATGACTAAATACCGTGTCATACAAAGATAAGTGAGTTTTCCCAATATCACACTCAATTGTAGTGCACTAGCGTGGAAGGAGCTAAGGATACGAGAAGAAGAATTCCTGCAAGCGTGAAATACTCGAGTAAGTGCACGAAAAACTCTCTAAAAGAGCTCTATTAATTTAAAAAATCTTTCAAGGTTTTGTCATCTGAAGCCATAGTAGAGAAAAATGAAACATGCCTCCTAAAAGAAAACGATCAGAAGTAAAAGAAAGTCGGCCTAAAATTAAAGATGAAGAACCTAAAGTAAAGAAAAAAGCACTCCATCCTAAAACAAAACAATCAGAAGTAAACGAAAGTCAGCCTAAAATTAAAGATGAAGAACCTAAAGTGAAGAAGAGAGCACTCCATCAGTCCATATTAGATATACTTCTAGGGTGTACTAAAGAGGGTAATAAGAAGTTTCTTGTGGACACGGCACAAAGTTGTAGGGATGCCCTCATTTCCAAATCTGGATGGGACCTATTTTGATATTTTTACAGTAAGAGAAATGAGAAGATTACAGTGTCAAACACTTGGATGTTGGGTATAGTAGGGTTGATTGTCCCAAATGTGTTTATTGATGTAGAATTTATTAGACTACTAGCCAAACACTATCACTCAGCTACCAAAATAGTAAGGTTTCCAAACTACACAGTATTGGTAGAAGTAACCAGAAAAGCCATCATTGATTGTTTTGGCTTAAACAAGCAAGCTCTGACCAAGATAAACCTGCAGAAAAGTGAGGAGGATTATGTTAGGTTAAAAAATACTTATAGAAGTGATGAGGTACCCCTATATATGAAAAGAGGCATTAGTAATAGAACATTCCCCATCTCTACTACCACTACTAAACCATTTAATGTGATAGATTTTCAATATTACTTTGTGAATACATATTTAGCTCTTTGCCAAGTGTTGGGGATAGATACTCAAGATAAAATGCCAATAGGCCTAATGATGATGGCCATGAGAATTCAAAACCCTGAAACTAATATTGAATATGACTTTGCTTCATACCTTAAGAAGGCATTAGATGATGAATTCTCCCAAGTTATAGAGGATAGAGCACCGATTACATTCATACACTATTCCCTACTGTGTCATCTGATATTGTACCAGAATAGGAACAATTGGAATAAAAGAATGGACTTGGCTATAGTAGATGAGCAAGGGAATCCCACACCTGTCCAGAAATGGTGCTATATTTGGGATAGTTGGTGCAAGAATTCAAGCTTTGTTGTAGTCTACGAAGACTTTGTACACAAAATCCTTCGAGTTTTTGGGTATGTAATACCAAGATTGTCAACCAAAATTTTGCAACTAGTGAGACCTTTGGCTTTAAGACCAGAGCAGGGTCATACACACAATTTTGGAGATTGGTTCTTCCTCCCAAAAGTTACAATAATAAGAGTTTATGGATGCCCTATTGCTCCACACATACTGCCAAAATTTGTGCCCCTCAGATTAGCATTTGTTGAATTTATGTGGCAAATAATGTGGATGGAGAAATATGTAATGCACAAGCAAAAGAAAGGCACTTTCCTACCAAACCAAAACCAAGTGTGAAGATTGGATTGTAGGCTTAGACACACTAGAGGAGTTATAGTATTATTTGAAGACAAGATAATTATTGAAATCTGGAAAAGAAAGAGCCTTTGACCCTAAAAATCATATGAACAACATAAGGCACAATCTTCTTACCAAAATGACAGTGCCACACCAAGTGGATTTTGAAGAAGATGTCAAAAGGAACTGCATTACTTATAATGATGTATTTAGTAGAAGGAAAAAATGGGAATATATGAAGAATCTTGAAGAAAGGACGAAGCGGAGGTCCAAGGATTTCCTAGGATACTTTGTTGAGGAAAAGGACCCCATCAAGAGGATAGAATTGATAATTGGTAGATTTGAAAACTTTTATAGAAAGAAGGAAGCATATCTCAAAGAACATGATAGTGGTGCAACTGCAGAGCATACCCCAGGTGAAACCTCTGAGCCTCCCATGGAGCAGTTACCTCCCAAAAGACAAAAGATAGAAAGCATTGAACAGCTAATACCTTATGAGGATACTAAAGAGGTGAGCGATACTAAGGAAGTGGCTACATTACTGCAGTCATTAATAGGTGATATTGAAGTTGATCAACCCATCCTTGAGACCAGTGCCCATAAACATCAGGAAAGGATGGGTGATGTAGAAAAAATAAGTACAGAGGTACATGAAGATGAAAGGGAAATTGCAGCCAAGAGATTCATAGAAGATGATGAATTCATTAAGAATCTTGAGTTTAAGGATTTATAGATGAAGATGAAGATAAAATAATTTCAAGAGAGGATGGAATCAGCTGAAGCAGGAATTGAAGAATCAGAGAAAAATGAAATGGTAGCACAAACTTTCCAGGAATTAAGAGTTGACAACATTGACATTAGCCCCCAGAAGGCTAGAGAAATGGTCTTGAAGAGCAATATGCTCATTTTCCCTAGCTTGGAATTAAAGAAAATGTTTCTGCTTGATCAAGTGCGGGCTCAGGAAGATCCAATGCTAGTTGTAAAATTTTACTCTGATGAAGGTGTGAGTGGAACTGGGTATAACCCAAAGATTGAAACCCTGGCCATATGGACCAAACAAAAAAATACACAGAAGCCAAAATTATTGGATTTAATTCAAGGGATGAAAGGGGCGATGATGGTAAGGACAATACAAGATACCACCCCTTTGGAGGCAGCCATAATGACCATGCATTCAACCATGTTCACTCGAGCAACTGTTAAGGGATTAGAAGGCAGATTGAAGGAGTATGAAAAGGAACAAAGGTTTGTAAATGATGAAGTTAATAAACTGTTCATGAAGAATGTCAAGTTGAAAGAACAATTAAGAGGAGCAGGACCCTCATAAAGCAAGGAGATGGTGTTATACAGGCCTCTTATTGCTCCAATGGATATTGTGAAGAAAATTTATGCAGAACAGGTAAAAACTCCAAAGAAGGAAGTGGATGATGTAAAGAAGGCCAGCAATCAAACCCAGGATGAAGTGAAAAGACGAATTTGTGAAGTTATGGAAAAGATTCTTGAGCATAGGATAAAATCAGTTATGGATAAACTAGATAATGTGCATGATAGTTATAAAACACTTCAGTAGGCAATGGATCAAATAAAGGCACATATGCTTGTATTAGATCCTTTGTTCAAAAGGCGGTAGCAGGGAAAACTTTAAGAAACCCCCCCCTCGGCGCAGGTGTAAAATCCTAGCAAATCCGATATACTTCCTGATGAAAAAATATTAATTTTATTGGCGATTTTTTTCATTTTACGAGAAAAAAATAGTCCCAATTGGCGAATCTTTTATAATCCCTGGAAGTTCGTGGAAAATCTTGGCGAATTGCAAATTTTTTTAATCGAATAAAATATTTTTCATTGGCGATTAAAACAATTTTTCAAACCAGAAATTTTTTTTCCATTGGCGATTAAAACCTCTTTTCAAAGCAAAAAATATATTTTCATTGGCGAATTAAAAAGAATCTCAAAATAGTAAAAAAATCTAGTGGTGAAATAAACAGATATGCCAATGAAAAATCATAGGGGTTGTTCGATGAATGTTCGATGGACGACTGTAGTTGCATTCTGGAGGTAAATCTCTGAAACACTAGACTTGCGATTTGAAACCTCTGGAATAACACTATAACTATTAGATGCGGACATGTGGCGAGATCAAGGCTCATCGCTCATCACTCATTTTGTCTTTTCAATGCCTCGACATTGTACATTTCATTTAATTGAAATTCTCATTCTTTTTGAAGAAAGTGTGGTTGTCGTACTGCTAGTGCAGGAAGTGGTGGCAATTAATGCCATACGTGATATGAACATCCAAAGCAATTTCTTGGACAACTCATAGCTTTAATGAAAAAAGATTTGTAATGATTTCATATCGTTTGAACTTTGAGTGATTTTGGCAGATTGTCATCTTGAGGTGCAGTTCAAGTTGCCATGTAGCCAGACGTCAATCAAATTAAACATTTTAATTATACAGGCTGGTAGCGGCACTAGTGGCCCATAAATAGGGATAGTGATTCAGTGAATAGTAGATAGTGCCATAAGGGTTTTTATTTTCTAGGGTTAATAAGGATTCACGAAGAAGATAATGCAATATTGGGGATACTATAAATTCTCCTACCTACAGTTATGTAGTTACAGAGTAATCAGTAAAAGACGAATTTCCTTCAAGTTCAGAATGTGTGGAATTGGAAAGAAGTTGATTTGGTTAACCTGACTTCTCAGACGGGTTTTGAACCAAGATGAGGAGCTCTGATGGAGGTAAGTGCTATACCGGTGCATGGAAGCTGCATGCAAAAGATGGGAGCAGATTTGCTTCTCCTCTTGTATTCTAACAGCTCCCATTTCCCTAGCATGGCTCTGGTTCTCAAAGGGGATAAGTACATTTTGTATCTTCATGGCTCCCATTTCCCCAGGACTGATTAGAACCCCCTTTCCCCAGCATGGTTGGCAAAACCACCAGTAGAAGCTTGGAATCCTGAATTTATTTTCAAAGCCACATTTGTATTACGTTGTCACCAGCAGAAGCTTGGAATCATGCATTTATTTTTAGAGTTACATTTGTAGTAAGTTTTTAGCAGTAGAAGCTTGGAAATTGGAATCAATTTGTAATCCATTGTAATGAGCAACAACTTGGAATAAATTATTAAATTTTGTCTATGTAAAGTACTAAAGTGACACACTGACAAATGTAATTTATACAAAACATGAGCTATAGTGCTACTCATTTGTAAAAAGATATGTAATAATGTGACATTGAAATTCAGTTGCAATAAAATAAATGGTTGTGTTGTGTTATTCTTGATTCTTTGAATCTTTGTTATTCATTTACGCTTAAGAGTAAAGAGGTGTTTTCTGAGTTCAAAACTTCAATGTCTATTAATAATTTAATATATTCAAATCAGTTTTTTTCATTTGAGAAATTAAGTAATATACTTTATGCAATATGCACTTGAGAATTCATGGTTATATCGGGCCATCGGGGGAATGCAATCATTCGTTCCACCAATGTTTATGTGTTACAGCGATGTGCTTACTTTTGTTGACTCTATCGGTATATCGGGGAGCGCACCTTATGAGTTATGAGTCTTCTCCTTCGGGCCATCGGCGGGGCTGTGATGGGGGTTCCACCGATAAAGCATTGTTAGGCCGATGCCTACGGTATTGACTTTAAAACACATATGTCATGTTTATTTTTTTAAGTTAATATCATAAATTACTCAAGTTTCAACCATTGGATGAACATTTGATGTATGGTTGTAGTTACATTTCGTAATGAAATGAACAAAGTGATGGGATTCCCAACTTAAACCTCCGGAATCACCCTATAACCGTTAGATTTAGAAAGATCAACGGTTAAGATTAAGAATTTGCAACTTGTAGACCTAACACGTGTCATTCACTTTAATGTTCCAATTTTGAGAAATAAAGCATTTAAAGCACTTTGTATTGCTAAGTGTCAATTGTTAAGTGATTAATGTTTATTTTTAAACTTTAAAGTTAATATCATAAATTACTCCAAGTTTCAACCGTTGGATGAACATTTGATGTATGGTTGTAGTTGCATTCTGTAATGAAATGCACAGAGCGATGGGCTTCCCAACTTAAACCTCCGGAATCACCCTATAACCATTAGATTTAGAAAGATCAACGGTTAAAATTAAGAATTTGCAACTTGTAGACCTAAGACTTGTCATTCACTTTAATGTTCCAACTTCGAGAAATAAAGCATTTAAAACACTTTGTACTGCTAAGTGTCACTGTCAACTATCAAGTGATTAATGTTTATTTTTAAAGTTAATATCATAAATTACTCAAGTTTCAACTGTTGGATGAACATTTGATGTCTGGTTGTAGTTGCATTCCGTAATGACATGCACATAGCGATGGGATTCCCAACTTAAACCTCTTGAATCACCCTATAACCGTTAGATTTAGAACGATCAACAATTAAGAATTTGCAACTTGTAGACCTAAGACGCGTCATTCACTTTAATGTTCCAATTTCGAGAAACAAAACATTTAAAGCACTTTGTACTGCTAAGTGTCAACTGTTAAGTGATTAATGTTTATTTTTAAACTTTAAAGTTAATGTCATAAATTACTCAAGTTTCAACTGTTGGATGAACATTTGATGTATAGTTGTAGTTGCATTCCGTAATGAAATGCACAGAGCGATGGGCTTCCCAACTTAGACCTCTGGAATCACCCTATAACCGTTAGATTTAGAAAGATCAATGGTTAAGAATTTTCAACTTGTAGTCTTGTAGACCTAACTCCTAGACGTTTCATTCACTTTAATGTTCCAATTACGAGAAAAAAAGCATTTAAAACACTTTGCACTTTGAAATTGTACGGTGATTTTTAAAGTCTTCAATCTTCATATTGCTCATTGCAGTGCACCACCCTATTTTGGATTCCACAGTTCCACTTCCAACAACGCCATTCCAGTTTTCAAGAGTCGGGACTCAGAATCTGGGTAAGTGAAAGAATTCTTGCAGCTACATTTCATCGTTTGACATTTCTTAAAATCTTATTTTGTCAAAGTTTGAAGTTTGGGTTTAGAGACTCAAGAATTCATTAAAATTAAGGAGGACTAATAGGTATTACTTATTAGGGAATTCAAATTTCACAACTTCACATTTGTATAAGCATGTCTACCACCAGTACCACTAGAACAATGTCTGATAAAAAAATACATTATGCAGAATTGCTTAAAACCCCAAGTTTCATTGATGGGTACCATGATATTTATGATCCTGAAATCTATGGTAGGCATACCTCAAAACTTAGATTTTCATCTCAAAATAAGGCTGCAAAGAAAACGCAATTTGATAGTATCAATGCACCGTGGGTAACTGGATTAGGGTGCATGATGTTACATGAAGTTTTCTCTTGCCCAGAATTTATCATGGTCTCTGTCGAAAAATTATGATGATAAGAAAAGAGCAATTGTTAATAAAGATAACCAAGAAGAATTGTTATCCAGAAGAATTGTTATCCATTAATGTAGAAGAAATTGGAAAAGTGTTGGGGTTTACAACTAAAGAATTCAGAAACCACCACATTGACCTAGAAAAGCTTGCTAGTGATTATGAAGCAGTGGAAGAAAGGCTGAAAAATGATTTCTTAAATAAAATAGTTAAGGATAGAAACAAATTGAAAGTTGATCATAAGCCTCCTTATAATTTGGATATTTTTAAACCATGGGTTCATGATACTATTTCCATGCTAGCATTTTGCCTCAGTCTGGATAGCAATTTGGAAGTGGGTGCAAGCCTCCTTGAAATGGTATATAATATCCATTATGTTGATGAACATGTCAAATATAATTATACTCAGCACATTGTAGAATCCATGTATAAATAATTTTTAATGATTAAAGCAGGTTCCACGAAGACATTTAGGTTCACAACCTACTTGTGCTATCTTTTTCTATTCAAATTTAGAGGAATGTTTCAGACCAACAAGCTTTAAATTCAGCCTTATAGTAATGTAGAGGAAAATAAAATGGCTCTAGTATATGAATGTACCACTGAGATAAGGATGCATGATTCTCGAAGGAACTACAATCATTTTGTAGACTACTTTTTGGCTCCATTGCATCAATTAATTACAAATAATCCAATGCCTAGATTGCCTATGTCATGTAGAAACTGCATGCAACTAGGAAAAGAAATACAATTGGCTGATTGGTACTTAATGGAAGAATATACTGTGCTAAGATTTTATGGATCGGGAGTACAACCATACAAACTTCCAATACATGTGACAGAAAGGGTTTTTGCATTGGAATATGTAAGGCAGGTGCAGAGTGCTGATGAACTACACTTTCTCAGTCAGCAAAAGAAGACCTTATTTCCTTCTTTACCTTTTTCATGTGGAGGGTTCACATTCGAGAGAAAAGCATTTAGTGTGGCACATAATCTTTTGAAGTTTTTTGACTTTGATGCTATCTGTCACTGGCAGTATGATCCATGTGACATCATTAAATCAATTATTGTGGCCAATAGGAATGCTGCAAATAGAATTCAACATCAAAGTAAACCCTTGCTTGAAAACTTCAGAAACAAGGATTCTTGGGATGAGGTCAAAATAACAATGGAGAAAAGTGTTGCTAAGAATGGTATTTCTTTTGAACAATTGTCAGCAAAAATTATGGAATTGCACCGAAAGACAATCAGGACATATAACATTTTTTTATCAAAAAAGTGATAAACCATCTAGTAGAGTAAAAATTCTAGGTTCTCTAGACAAGGAAGTTATAGATAAAAATTGATCATGATCAAAAATTACTGCCTTTTGGTCTATGAGGAAGGACCTAGGTGATCCAAGAGCTCTTGTAGAGTATGGAGCTAATGAAGAAGATAAAGAGTTTAGCAAATTGTGGAATATAGAGCATCCTGATCAACGTGGAAGCAAAGGAAGTGATGAATCTGATGATGAATCTAATGATGATATTGTTAGGGAAGAAGAAGAACAAAGCCATGCCAATTACAAACAAGGTTTAAGTGAGGCCGCAAAAGAAGCATATGCTTCAACATATACTTCAGGAGCAACCATACTTGAAAAAATTGGTTATGAAGGTGGTCCTTTGGCGTCCAAAGGACAAGGCCCTTAGACAATAACAGGTGTTGAGCATAGAAAAATAGGTGATAAATCTGGCCTTGGGCTTGGAGGTGAAAAAGTAGACCAAGGGCATACAAGTCAAACTCAATTTGTTAGAGCTTCTAATCCTCATCCTCATGGTCAGATACAATCAAAACTAGGACATGCCCTTGGTGGACAGCTTAGTGCAACTGGGAGTGCCATTGGTGGCGATGGTATGGGTAGTAGTACTAGTAGTGGTCATAATGTGCTACAATAACAAATTACACACAATACTAAGAGGAAAACAATAAAAGATACCACAAAAACACCAGGTGATCAATGCAATCAAAAGAGGCAAAGGATTTTGACAAGTCCAATTCACACTATCAGTGGATCCACCAGTACCACAAAGGAGTTATTTCCAGACACTCCCCCAATTCCAGTTAGTGTGGGTGTGACATCATTAGCAACTACAAGTACTCCTATTCCTTCGCCATTCAAGCATTCCATTGTTCCTACCTCCCCAGGTTATGATTTCTTTGAAGAGTTTAAAAATAAATCAAACTTGAATGAAAAAGAAAAGAAGCAACTGATGGAGAGTGTGTCTGCTATAACTTCAGAGCATGCAACAACCATGGTATTACCCACATTTGACACAAATAAAGAAATCATGGAGTACACAATTGTTGTTCCCACAGTTCAAAAAAAACCAACAAATTAGATGGATCAATCTGAATACCAGGTAACCAATTTTCAATTGGATTTTTCTGGCCTGAAAAATACTGACAAAATTAATGTATCAAAGAAGAACAATGAATTGGTGTACACATCATTGCTAAAGCAAGATAGAGAGAAGAAAAGGTTACAGACCCAAATAGAAAAGTTACAGGCAGACCTAGAGGTGAGAAAGTAAAGAGGAAAGCAACAGATAACAAGAGCAATGAATTAGAAAAAAGAATAATAAAATTTGTCTCTACATCAACAAGCAAAAAGGATAAATCAAATGAGAGAGAAGTGAATGACCTGAAGCAAAGGCTAGATGAGAGCAACAAGAAATATGATGAGGAAAAATCCACTTCAAAAAAATTAATTCTAAGCATTGTGAATGGAAATGCACAGTGGGAACAAAAATTGGAGAAACGGAGAAAAACAAATGAAAGATTGGAGACAGAGCTGACAGAAGCAAAAGAAGAAATTAAGTCTTCTCAAAATAAGTTATCTGCATTTTGTAGAGATACAGTGAGGCATATGAAACAAAAGATATGGGATGAAATAATGCAGAGGTTTGATCATTTGTGTGACATCTTTCAATTGATTGATGCTATCAGACAACATTATAAGAAGCTCAATAAATATTTAGTGGACAACAAAAAGGTGCTGGAATTAGAGAAATCTGCAAATCAAGTTCTACAAACAGTCTACAAAGCCAATGACAATGATCTGAAATCAAAAGGGATTACTAATCGTATTGAAACCTTAATGAAGTTGTCATCTATCATTGAAAAGTGTTTGAGAATCTGTGGAACATTTAGGAATATTTGCATTTGGTTGCAGACAAGATGAAGGTGGTGGATGAAAAGGTAAGGAACTTCACAGAGCTTGGTTTTCCAGAGGCTTTTGACACAAATGAGCGATTAATTGGAAAGGATGGTTTCAGAAAGAAGATGGAAGGTGCAAGGAAGATTGATTTGGACCAGTTTCCTCATAACCCATATGTGAACTATTTGGATTCCATCAGAACACTGATAACCTTGAATGCAAAATTGACTAAAGAATTCAAGACAAGTTCCATTTCCAATTACAATCATGAAATGTTAACAAAACTTCAAGTCAAACAACATCAGTTAGAGCAAATGGAAATTCCACCACCTGAAGAGTGGAAGTTGCTAGAAAAGTTGATACAATGACTTGATTTATTATTTTCAATCTTTGATAATATGAGTTTCAAAGTTCCAACTCAGCTTTGTGCAGAATTGTCTTTGGGCATTGGCAAGATTTTGCATTGCCAATGCCAATATGTACTCCTTCATGTGAAATTCAATTAAAAATCTCAAATTCAGACTTCAATAATGTGATGATGTTCAATTATCTAGATTCTGTATTATTTATTTTATCATTTGAACTAGTGCTGAACTATTAGCTCATTATATTTACTTCTTGGTAGAGCTTCCAAGTTATGGATGTTGAACTATTAGCTTCTGTTATGTTTTGACTAAAAATCCTGATCAGTATCCACCAACTTACACCTCACCCACATCCCACATACTGCAAAAATACACTACATTTGATTTTATGATTAGCACAAATTGCAGAGATTTGTGTGACAAGATCCATTTTGTGGCCCACATTACTACTTGATCAATGATCATGTCCATAAATAAATCTAAACCCCATGGTCACAACCCCTATACCTGAAGAATTCAAATTCAATGTACTGACAAATTAAATGTACTTCCACACACTCAATTTGAATAACATAAACAACCACTTTGGAGACAACCAAATAAGTTAATATCTTATAAGCACATGAATCCACAACAATTGAACAGTCGAAAGCAAATCAGTAAATATGTGTAACCTTCTCCATTGTATTGATCTTCAAAGTTCAAATGATATGCATTATAAAAATAGTTTATGATATGAGATGGATGGGCGAATTGGTGCAATCTATTATCTATCTTCTTACTATTTTCTACTCTAAAGTCTAATTAAAAATGATGTGATGATCCATTGATCTCCTATTAGGGTCTTGATCTCTCTTATATATGAGAGGCAACAAGCTACAAACCCCTTGCAAAAAGTCATGACGTTTGACAACTAAACATAACTCAAATTATAAATAAAACAATGCCACAGGGGAATGCACCGATCCGTTAATCTCCAAGCAGAAGCCCATGACCACTGACCACCTAAGATTTGTTCAAGGCTTCTACTCCATGATAGGGTGCTCATCATGTTGTCGGTTGGCGTTCTTCCTCTGAATCTGATGGTTGTCCCGTTGGATCTGATTCTGATACATCTACAGTTTGGCTAATAAATAGATTGACTGTAGTGAGGTGATGGATGTACTCCTATTCAGCATAGGTGTCCACATTAGAGATCGCCTCTTTCATATCATATTCCATAGACATTATTTTTTTGAGTTTCTTATGAGTGTTTTGTAAAACCATAACCTCATCATTTATTTCTTGCAACACATCAGTTAGAAGCCCAACAAGCTCTTCCTTCCAATCATCATATTCTCCCGGATTTCCAATGCCAAAATGAAGTGTCGGGAGTGGGACTAAATCAAATCAGTCAAAATCTTCCCTAAGCCTTTTATGATATCCATTATGTGATTCTACCAACTTGTTATATGTCAGAAATATTTGTCCTTTCATGGAATTCTTAGCTACGAGCTCCTTTTTTTTCTCCATCATTCTAGGATGCAATTGTTCATTCTCCACCAATGCAATGCGTGTCTGTTTGAATACTTCCCAATATTCAATAGCACATTTCATCATTTTATTGAACCTTTCTTTTATCATTTCAGATACAGTGTTATATTTGATGGTATTCACTTCTTTCTCCAATTCTTTGCATTTCCCCTGGGATTTCAGATGACAATTCTTCCAGTAGGCTACATCAGCTAATGCATCAAGCACTCTCTTATCTTTTTCAAGCCATGGGGAGTACAACTCTGATGTGGAGGAGGAAGATGTTTTTTCTCTTTGATTTGATAGCTCCTTCTTCAGTTTGTCATTTTCCTTAATCAATTTCTCGATCTGTGCTTTGGTAAATTTTGCCACATTTATGTTCAATTGTTGTCTCCATAGGGTTGGTATCCACTACTCATTCAACCAAGAGATGACCAAACACTTGGTTTAGATTACTAATTATAGCAGGTCTTTTATCATGGGGATACAGTGACCAAATAAGCAAGGTGGCTTCGTCTGGGTTGTATTCAAATCCTTAATACATTTTGACACTTGCTTCTTCTATTAAGTTCATTGTCGTATCCTCTCTTTTTCTGAAGCTATCAAATACAATTGAAGAGCTAATATCTCACCCTGGCAGGAGCAACATTCTAGCTTCTTGAAGTAATTCCCTACCTCTGTTAAGAGTGATGGACTCCATTTCCTTTTCTACCTCCCTTTTCAATTCCTCCAGAGCGGTCGCCTCATGTTTAGGAGTGATATCCTGTATCTGTTGTCTCCTTTTTCTACCTTTATATTCATAAACAAATGATTTAAATTCAAAAGATTTAACAAAATCACAATCAGAAATAAACTGTTGTCCAACCCTAACCCTCACATCATCAGATAGTTCATTTGATGCCTCAAATCTTACAATATTCTTCTCTTGAGGGGGCTCGTACTGTGCAATCACAGGAGCATTGATTTGTTTGACCTGCTCACCCTCTTCATCACCCTTCTCTTCTTCACTTATATCAGTATCTACAGAAAAACATACCTCAGGAGTAGGTTGTGAAGGTATGTAATCCAAGGGCTCTATGTCTTCAACTTGTACTCCTAAATAGGTTGCATGAGGTGCATCAAAAACAATCGGGGGAACATCCTTTACTAGTTAATTGACGGTAAACCCATAATAGTGGTGTACAATTTTCATGAGGAAGGAAATTTGTTAAAATGCACACATATTCAAAATTTCATGTTTTAAAGGGTTTGTTCGTACTAGGGGGTTTGCACGAACCTAAAAGAGGTGTTCGGTCGAACCCCTAGTTCGAGCGAACCCCCTTTTGCATGGTGGGTTCGCTCGAACCCTATAATGCCACGTTTCTCAATAGAAACGAATGGAAAATTCAAAAAAAAGGGGGGTTCGCTTTGAACGAACCCCCCTTCACCCTTTCGAGCGAAGGAGGGTTCGCTCGAACCCCCCTTTTTTGCCCTTCTCCCCCTCTTCCACCAAATTTTAGCAGATTTCTGCCCTTCGAAGCTCGGGTTGAGGATGAAAATGGAGGAGACTTCACAAAACCAATTGGATGATGGTATTCCTCAAAACGAGCTATCCAACGAATAAAATTTTAATATGTTTTGGTTTTATTATGTATGTGTTTTTTTAGTTTTATTAAACATAGGTTTTTCACTGAAAATCAAGCTCTTTGTTTTGCACATGTGGAAAAATATCAGATTATCAAAATAAAATTTTAAAAAATATGTTGGTGCTGGGTATTGATGTCCTTGATCCATTAAAAAAAAAAAATTTGAATTTCGATACATATAGAAAAAGTTATGTTGTATACAATCCACCTATGTCTAAATTGCAATTGGTTTGACTTCGAAACTTGATTAAGGAAAAAATATTCAATAAAAAACTATGATACCAAATGGAAGTGCTAGATATCGTAGTTACAAATCTAAATTCGAAAAAATGAGAATTTTATCCTTCATACAAAAAAAATTATGTTGTATACGGTGAGTGTCACTTTTTAAAAATGTTGTTTTCTGAAAAAAATCGATTTTCGTGGGAGATGGAAAAAGAAGTGCAATCCAATTTCAAAATTTTTGAAAAAAATATTTTTAGAATCTACAGACAAAATATGGTGAGACTCTAGTTTGTATCATCTTCAAATTCCTCATGGTTTAACCGTTATAGGTGCCCGAATGTGAAGATTTAGTTAAAAATAATAATTTCAGTGTCCAGTTTGGCCAAAAATTGTAAACCACTATCGTGGAATCACTCTAACATGAGCGATGAGTTGCTCAATTCTTCTTAAAGGATCTTGTATCTCACCAAATGACTTTGAATAAGATGGGACATTTTTCCTCTTCCATTCCTCTGCAAGCATAATCTTGTTATAGGCGGCCATTCTTTCCTTGGTGGAAGCCTCATCATGGTTTCTGATGACATCTTCAATTGAGAACAAATGTTCATACCCTGATAGCCCCTGTGATAATCTCGAATTGTGAATAAATCCTTCTGCGTGAAATTATTTCCTTACATCACCTAGAGGTAGGTTGTACTGTGCTAATTTACCATCAATTTCTCCATATCCTTCATTGGCAACCACTGTAAAGTCTCCAAAACATAAGGTGTTGGGCATAATTGATTGTTTGCTATGTCCTTTGAGGTGTTTGGAATCAGATTTTTCCAATTGCCTCACAATTTCTAAAAAAGCAATTCGGTCAGGAACTACTCATGGCATCAAGTGTGGCGCCCCTTCGAACCCATAAACCCTTATGACTGTACAATCAGGGAAAGCATACCAGTCTCCCTAGTTATGATTCACTTTATTTCTCTAGTCATTTTCCTTTGGTCTTAGAAATCTTTGTACTTCTAGGGATAGGTTATAATTGCACAGATACCTCAGGAACTTCATCAATGGTTTTACAAAAAATTCTTCAAAATAAAGGTAATGAGACCTACCAATTCGGCTATCCCACAATGAAGTCCACATTTGTATAGGTTTAAAATATTCATTTTCATCTGTATCTTTTATCCTTAATTCTTCACTCCAAACCCCTCTGACTTGTCCCTCGTACAATAGCAAATGCATAAGCAAAGAATAGTGTTCAAAATTAATATTATCACTATTATTTTTAATCTTTTCAAGCCCTCGATGTAGGGCGTTGGCCAAGTAGCTAGCATAATCAAATGGCCTGGCATCCTTGCTCTGTATGTCTGTAGCTAAGACCATTGGGCAATCGACATGAGAGGCAGAACCTCTACTCCCAAAACCTGACCAGTTGAATAATAGGTGTATCGAAAATACTCTTCAAACAAATCTTCATGGAAAGGAGGGTTTTCATTGCTAGAGAACCTCCTGAGTTGGAATCCTTCATCCTTGGGCCTATGCAAAGGTAATTTCCATCTCTTATAGCTGGTATCCATGTGGCAATACTCTGTCAAGAGATCTTTGATCATGAATGATAAATTCAGTGAACACTCTAATTGAAATACATTAGAAATGAGATCCCTAGAAATAACAAGCATGTCACCCCCGCCATGTGACTGAATAGTTCTTTTCTTGGGGTCATATATGGTAGCAAGATCTAAAATTAGCTATGCATTCACAAACACATTGGGCACCACAAGTCTTCCCAGGTTCAACCTCCATGGATTGTAGACTGGTTGAAATCTAAATTTTTTTTCTGTAATGGTACATGAAGAGGTCGTACCCTCGTTGCGGTGTCCAAATATCCCCTAAGCCCTTTTGTTTGTCCCATAATCAATCCATGGAAGGATTCATTTGAGCACTCCTCTTGGGTCTCGGCCCCGACCCAAGACATTGATCTATCAGGTCTTCATTTAGGAGTCTCTTAGGCTTTTCGGTTTTCTATTTTTTAGCTTTGGGTTTTTCTGTACTCTCTTCCATTATTTAAATCTTAAGCTTTTGAGTAAAATAGCTTTCAGCTGGGTCTGAAAGTGAAGTACTTACGTGAGTCTCACCGAGTCGCCTCCATAGTCCACCGGTCTTTGTTGCGTCAAAACTCCAAGTTTTTTCCTTTCTGCTTCTGCCCTAAGCGAAATCTTCCAGGACTTTGTAACAACTATGCGATCAACTTGTGATATAATTCACTTCAATTCTGGTTCATAAATGCACTGTAGCACGGTTGCACGATGCCCCAAGATGTCACATCAGTATTTCACCGATAGCCACCCTCTCCACCGATGGACACCTATCCTTCGTTCTATCGATGGGACGCTAGATAATGTTTCCTCGATGCACCATAGTTCCCTCGATATACTTTATGCATTCAATAATTCATGCCCATGGGCCATGGTTATAATTCATGGTTACTTTTGTTGACAACTTGACTCTATCGGTATATCGGGAGAGCACCTTAGGAGTTAGGAGTCAGCCCGATAGAGTATTGTTACATCGATACTAGGTTGTGAGCTATTTTTATCGGGTCATCAGCGGGATTGTGATGGGGGTTCCACCGATGAAGCATTGTTAGGCCGATGGTATTGAATTTTGTTAGGAATGGGGGAAGGACTACGTCACTACGAAATTTCAAATTTGTTTAGTATTTAAGGATGCAATGTGAATGTAGGCTATAATATGGATCTTGTTACACAAATTTCTACAATTTGCATTGTTCATAAAATCAAAGTGTGGTATATTTTTGTGATTATTGATAAAATAAGATAATTCATGCCCATGGTCATAAATTATAATTCATGGTTACTTTTGTTGATGACTCTATCGGTATATCGGGAGAGCACCTTAGGAGTCAGCCCGATAGAGTATTGTTACACCGATACTAGGTTGTGTGCTATTTTTATCAGGCCATCGGCGGGATTGTAATGGGGGTTCCACCGATGAAGCATTGTTAGGTCAATGGTATTGAATTTTGTTAGGAATGGGGGAAGGACTATGTCACTACGAAATTTAAAATTTGTTTAATATTTATGGATGCAATGTGAATGTAGGCTATAATATGGATCTTGTCACACAAATTTCTACAATTTGCATTGTTCATAAAATCAGAGTGTGGTATATTTTTGTGATTATTGATAAAATAAGATAATTCATGCCCATGGTCATAAATTATAATTCATGGTTACTTTTGTTGACGACTCTATCAGTATATCGGGAGAGCACCTTAGGAGTCAGCCCAATAGAGTATTGTTACACCGATACTAGGTTGTGAGCTATTTTCATCGGGCCATCGGCGGGACTGTGATGGGGGTTCCGCCGATGAAGCATTGTTAGGCTGATGGTATTGAATTTTATATAATTTATAAAATATCATCAACTATAGTTTGACTTTGGCATATGATTCATGAAGTGAAATATAATATAAAATATCATGGAGACTTGGAGTGCAATATAAAATAAAATATCCTGAACTTGAAGTGCAATGATTCACAATTTATTTGAATACAATATAAAAAATCATCAACTACAATTTGGAATATGATTCATGCAGTGCTTGAGTGCAATATAATAAGATATCATGAAGTGCAATGATTCACAATTTCAATGTTCATTGAATACAATATAAAATATCATCAGATATCAACTACAGTTTGGACTTTGGAACAATGGAAACTGATTCATGAAGTGCAGTAAAAATTCCTAAAACCTGCTAATTATCTTCCATTTCCCAAACAAATTCAGGGTCCTCAAACCAATGCTCATCTTCAGATAAAGTAAAAGAGTCAGCTTGATTCTGAGACTGCTCTGCACTTTCTTCGGCCTATGTCTCAAATTCAACATTCATTGTTTGATTTGTGTCAATTTTAATATCATTGTCATTTGTCACAGGCCCAGTCCCACTGCCACTGCCACTAGTACTGCCACCAATACTGGTGGCTCTTGGAATTGGAGAGCGTGTGTTGCACAACCCGGTCCCTCTTCTTTCACAAGTGGACCTCCAGATTGCGAGTGCCCTTTCAAAAGGAAATTTTTTGACATTATACGCAGTTCCTTTCATCCTCAAGCAATTTTCCAAATTCTTGTCCAGTTTGTTTCTTAACTTTGATTTCAAAAACCCCAATGTTCTGAAAACTCTCTCATCCTCCACCGACCCCAATATCATTGTTTGACATAAATCAACAAGTTTGAAATATTCTGACATCGAACCATGCAATATTTCACTCTGACCTAAGCTTGTCCAAACCTTTTTTTATTGATCCCGATTCAAAGGCCTTCTCCTTGCCCATGGACTTATATTGGTCCCTCATAGCTATTGCAAAACTCCCACATTGCTTTCTAAGCTTATTTTCATTTAAAATTCCTTCTATTGTCTGCTCATTATATGTTACCTTCTTTGAAAACTGTTCGATCAAGATTTTTACTTGATCATGAAAATATTTTGGGTTATCTCGGTTTACCCAAAATTGAGGATACACAATACCCATGGCTTCAAGTATTTCATGTCGAGGGAATCTTTCACGAATCTCTGAGGAAAGATTTTGCAATTTCCTTCAAATTATCACTAACAGATTTAACAATGCCATTAAAATCTTCCACGTTAACAAGTACTTCTTTTCTAGAGCGCCTGGCTATCTTACAATGGTACATTGGTATCTCATATCCACGTACACAAATACATAAGTGCTCGCTTGCATTAAACTGTAAATAATTATCAGGATTATTAAAACTAATAATTTTCCGCCACGTCAAATAATTTGCGCCTTGTTGTGTTAGATCTAGATATAGATGATCGAGGGCCAAGCATGTAAGTTTATGTAGATTGGCATATTCATAAATATACATAGTTCTGTCTTGGGCTTTCTTCACAAGATTGTTCATCTCATCCAGCATGGGGAGAAGACTAGCTAAAGTCAAGAGTGTCTCTATATCGCTTAACCTATGTAAGAGGTCAAGAGCTTTGTCTACTGTGTTGCGATGCTCGTACATCACTCCAATCAAGGATTAATATTCTGAAAGAACTCATTGCGCTGGTCCATGCAAGGAGATCCATCTGGTATCGACATCCTTGAGAAGCTTGTTTCCAGGTGTGATTCCCTCAGCAAAATGTTGAAATTCAAGGAAACGTTTGGGACTTCGGCAAAAGCATGCGTGGATCTCGCGAACTAGATTTTCTACTTTTGATACTATAGGAAACTTGCTTACAATTTTGAATGCTAAATTCATTTTGTGGGCCATGCAGTGAATGTCAAGCATGTATGGTGCACAAGTAGTTTGTAACTTTGTGCAAAGACCGCTCCTTTGACCTTGCATCACTGTAGCTCCATCAGCTCCTACACACACCAACTTTTTGGCAATTGTCAACTCATCCATACCTGCAATTTCATTCAAAGATTTCTTGACTAGTTCAAATAGATTTTGCAATGTTGAACTGTCATTCATTTTACGAACACAAAGAAGATGAGCTTGGCGAACATGTTGTTCTACAATATACAAATGCATATAAACCCAAGAAGTATTGTCTACCGCAGTAACTTCATCTAAAGATAATGCAATGAGATTTGACTCTTTTAATTTCTCCTTTAAATCTTGCTTTTCCACTGCAGCAAGACAGTTCGCCCATTCCCATCTAGCGTTTACTGACCAATGTGAGAAGGGAAAGTGGGGAACACTCAAATAAGATAATAAATCAAAATATTTTGGGTAGTCTGTCATAGGATGCCCCTTGGATAAAATATGAAAAACAACACTCATCTAAACATTTTTTAATAGATTTGCTGCTGCCATGGCTTTTCCAAAATGAGTCTCAAGTGTACCTTCACATTTTTTAATCTTTGACATTCTATGGTTATGCTCTCCATAATCTGTGACATACTTAACATGAAGACATTCTTCCTTTGATTTCCATCATACGACTGATTGTTCCTTTTCGTCTATGATTTGTTTTTCGTAAACTTTGTCGATATGCTTTTCTATAGTGTCAAGCTTTAGCTGCATCGTCTTGTCTCTTCCACATTTCCAACTACAAATCTTACATTTGACCTCTGTTTCCCTTTCAATATCATTTCCGTTTGATACCCCCATTGCTTCAAAGAATGGGTACTTCGACAACCAACCAATTTGAAAATTCCTTGTCATTTCCCACTCGCGCCCCAATTTTGCTTTGCCCTTTCTTTTCTTGCTACCAACATCATCCTCATCCAAGTCAATTATCTCATTCTGGCTATCTAGGGTATCCCTTGGAACATCTTCTGCAGTATTGCCATCCTCATTTGATACATTTTGATTTAACACAATGACAATCTCACCTTGACCTTCCTTTGGTGGTGAGGTATTATCATTACCATCTTCAATAATATTTGGTGGAAGAGTTGATGGTGTAGCTCCACCTTGATCTGATGGATTAGAAGCTTTTCCAATTCCAAAGTAATATTGTATGGTACCTCCACATTTTGGGCATTTTGATGGCCTCCCGATCTCTTCATTACCCTCAGGAGTCTTACCCTTGCAGTTGCTGCTCGACATATTGATATCTCACTTTTAATAAAAGCTGGAAAAAAATGTCTTCTTGTTTAAGAAGGACATACCGACAAAGAATATAGATCCCATTCCCTAATCAAAATCATGTTTAAGACTGAAGCAAGAATGGAAAACAGATAAAGAAATCTTATTATTATAACTAATAATTAATAATAGTATGAGGAAATGATCACTCACCTTTTAGTCTACGTTTTTGGGTTTCGCTTACTTCTAAATCAAGAAGTAGAACCTCAGAACCGAACAAAATGTGTAAGAACAAATAACAGTTTCAATTGTATTTATATCAATCCATATTTGGCGAACTCCACGGGATTTTTAAATGGTATGTTAAAAAATTGGTGAATCCCACGTGCTTATACAACGATACCTTGTAATTTTCAAGGCGAAATAGGTCCTCATAAGCAATTATTTATAAATTTTAATTCGCGAAATGGGTCTTCACAAGCAACTATTTGTAAATTTTAATTGGCGAAATGGGTCCTCATATAATGTTGTTTTAATAGTATTGGCGAATATGTTGGTGTTTCATGACATGGTCCCCGGGATTCCAGGCGAAAATATTGATCGGTCCATTGGAAACGCGTAGTCTGTTATGGCGAATTTATTGCCTAAACATGCCTCGTAATAAAAACCGTTGGCGAATGGACATGCATTGGACCGATAGTTTGTGAATCCAGGCAATTTGAACACCTTGTTGGATACCTAGAATTCACCAATTTCGATTTGCCCGATTCCTAGAATTCGCCAATTGGCAAAGATTCGCCACTAAAGTTATCCCTGGGCGGAAGCCTATTCACCACACTTTGGCTAAGTTATTCAAAGTTCTACAAAGAATTCCTAATGCACCCACAACATTAAAGCCAATTGAACAAACTGTGAAGATGATTACTGATGAATTTTAGTATGTACAAGGGTTTGATAAAAATATTGTAACATGAATGGATTTATTCCATACCTGGAAACAGTGGTATATACCTGAAATCATGAGAGATGGTGATCAGTTGAAGGACTTGGATAAGTGGAAGAAATAATTCAATCAGGTTGTTCATAAGTGTGTAACTCATATACAGGAGGATGATGATACCAGTCTTCCCAGGCTAAATCAGATCATGGATGGGTTGATTGTTCTTGATGCGAGATACCTAAAGTTTGTCAATGATACAAAGGCATTACTAGATAGTCGATGGAAAACTCATCTTGCAAACATGCAAAAGATCCAGGAATATAAGTGGCCATCAGATTTTAGGGTGTATCAATGGGAGGAAAAGTATTTGGTTTCAGAAGAATAGGACATTGAGGCGAGAGCATTTGGACATTCATCATGAAGAGGAAGAATTTGTCAAATCAATGATCATGGGTCTTCTACGTTGAATAATGGAACCATATGTCAAAATGTCTTAAGTCTTGTTATTTCCTTAATTATGCAAATTAAATAGTTGTTGGTTTCAGAAGAATAGGACACTAAGGCGAGAGCATTTGGACGTTCATCATGGAGAGGAAGAATTTTCCAGATCAATGATCACGGGTCTTCTACGTTGAATAATGGAACCATATGTCAAAATATCTTAAGTCTTGTTATTTCCTTAATTATGCTAATTAAATAGTTGTTAGTAAAAGAAGTAGTTATGAAAGGTCGTTTCTTTTTGTAAAAGGCTTGTAACTTGTTGCTTCCTATATAAATAGGAAACCAAGGCCTAGTTTTAAATCATCATCATCATATATCATTTCCATTTTGAAGACTTATGTTATTAATATATATCAATTGAAGTAATATAATAGAGAACATCTTATTATCAAAGATTCTCCATGACTGTGTTATCATTCTGTATTTTTCTTATGTTTGCCATACTTATTTCTTTTTATATTTGAATGAATATCTGTTATTGAGCCTCAATACTATGCTTATGTGAATGAATATGCTGATACAGTAAAGTATTTATTGTGGATGTTGGTAGAGCTGCTAATTTTTTTGAAAATTTGAGCTTATTTTACGTTGTTACATGTTCAACATAAAAATGGAAACTATTTAAAAATAATAAAGTCAACAAAGTTTCTTATTTAAAAATAATTGTGAGTTACGTGCATTAATATTTTATTAACTTTTGTGTCTTCACAAACATATGTTGATACAAAATGAATGGAAGAAGCATCCAAGTAATCCTATTTTTTTCTGCCAACAATTCATACCAAAGATTGAACAATTTAAGGATATTGCAATAGGTAATTAAGGATATGATGATGATGATATATTCTTTTACTTGTATATTCTATGAATTATTCCTTATTTTCTATGAAACAGTGTATATATTCTTGTACTTGTAAATATTATTTTACTGTTATGTCTATTAAATAAAACAAAGTTTGAATAAAAATGCTTCACTCTTTTTTGTAAGTGAGTATGTGAATTATTGTTTAAGGAAAAATCTTACAGTGTTTACATTTTCAGTTTACTAGTTTCAAAATCTTCATTAGCTCTTTATCTTGAATGACATAAAACAGTAATATCATCATAATCAGGGTTTTCAATTTCAGCACCATCATTGTCTACACTTTTCATATCCTGTTCACTTTTAAGTACAATCATCAAATTTTTTTTTAATTTCTTGTCCTAGTTAAACTTGATTCCTTTCAGCACAACACAATAGGTTGCATGTTAAATTTCAAACATTTTCTTTGCATTTTTTTGTATATATTATTTTCTCAGTGCATCAATATGTAACAACAATTTCACTTCAGAGATATACAATAAAAATAAATGAAAGCACATGTTTGCTTTGTCAATGGAAATGTATGGTGAATACCCTATGTCTTTCAGATAAGTGTGCAAACGAAATAAGACATAACTGATTGAATATGATTTTCTACTTTACAATTGTTTTTTTATGTGCTTTTTACTTTTTGCATGTGGATTACCCTCAGAAAGAGACTACTTATCTTTTCTTAAATGAAGCCTTTACATTTCCTATCTACGAAAGGAATTTACTGCTTGACAACAGGTTCATGAACTTCATACAAATTAAGATTGCTGTAAAAGGCCATCCCCACAAATGTTTTTTTGTTAAGAATTATAATGGAAAATAAAAAAGCTTGCTAGGAGAATAAAACAGGTTTTCAATTGTCCAAGTACAACATAATATTATTGAAGCATTTCAAAGTTTAGGCCATAAGAATCATCCTTTTTTAAACATGGATTGCAAATAATTCTAAAAATTTAGAAGTCTTGGTCATTAACATTATTGTCTGCTACAATTTCATCCAGTGTATCATTGCCAATGGTCATATGTTCTTTCAAGTATTTAATATTATCATCATCCTCATCTTGACCTGCATCATCTTCATCATCATTGAAATTTGACTATAGACCATCTATATTGTTACCAGATGTATTTGGATCATCATTTTCTATACCATCCATATTGTTGTCTTCCATAACATCATCTAACTCTGGTTTTTTGTCTTCTTGTGCCTAAACATAACCGTCTTCAACATCATCATGGATGTCAATTTCCTCGATGTTCTCTAATCCCTCTCTCTCATTTTGTTGGCCATCATTTTTTTGCTCAGTATCCACTAATGCATCGTCAAATACATGCCTTAATCTTGGATCATAATGTATGACAAATATCCATTTCGGGTCCAAAATATCATCATAGAAAAATACCTGCACATGAACGACATACATATATTAGACATTATATAAATTGTATGAACATATATACATCAATTGAATAATGGAACATTATTTTATAGACTACCTCTTTTATACAATAATTGCTATAAAACACAATTTTGACAACATAGTTTATAAAACATCAGTCCACACTCATTTATTATTCTTTGGTTTTCTTCCCTTAAGAACATCCTTAGGGAGACCTTATTCTTCCCTCTTCTTTCGCGCAAGAGTGCGTTTTAAGAAGGGGTAATCAATCAATAACTCATCCCCAATGGTAAGGTCCATAATAGCCTCAACCATTATCAATCTATCAACCTCTCTTTCCATATCTCCATCTTTATTATTTATAACCTCAACAAATTGACAATTTGGTCTTACAATAGGGCCCCTTCCCTTACTACTATTTATAAATCCTACAATATATTTTGTGTGTGTATGCACGCCCATCTATATACATAAGACATGACCTCTATTCATTTCTTTTCCACTTTCTAATTGCAGACGATGTGTATACATATTCGAATTTAGACCATATGCTGACATGCTAGGCTTATATTCTACTAGCCTTCTCCATTCACCACTACAATATGATGGACCATAATATGGCATTAATCTCCTAGTGGTTTGTTTTGAATTATTTTTATGTTTGGATCCCACATATACATTTTGGACAATAAAGAGGCCTAGATTCGCTCCATGAATATTGGAGGGTCATATCATGTAGCTGTATCCCCAAAATTGAAACACCTTGTACACTCTAGGTAGTTGTTGATCACTAGGCCAAGCACAATATAGTCGACAATCAAATGTCTCTTTGTAAATTGATCTCAAACTCAGGGACAAGTCATCATCTCCATCACATTCATTCTCATAGGGTATGTAGTCCACCTTCTCCTTGTCTTTAAGCAAATTATGCATCTTCACACCGGTTCTTGTTCTGTTACTTGTTTTCGTCAATTCCTCATCTTCTGAGCTAGTAAATTGGCACATATTTTTGTTAGATGTATCATCTGATAAATGATCATTTCCCTCTAGGTTGGAAGTCGGTGATCCAAGAAATTTTAAACCAAGAACTTTATCTTGCAAGTATCCATTAAGAAAAATTAGTTATTTAAATAATATGAAACAATGTTTGAACAAAGTATACATGTTATTTATATCAAATTGGAAAATTCCTCACCATAATTCCTATTAGATTTGAATTGATTGTAGGAGGCATACTACCGACTGGAAGCTCATCATATATGTAATGTCTTTGTACAATTTCTCATTTGAATTGTTTCTTTCCACAACATACAAAACATCCACAAACAACAATTTTCTCAAAGTATTCATCCCATGTACTATAGTCCTAACCTACCTCTTCTCCAGTGCAATCATTTGTTGTGTCTACAATATCCATTATCATATCCTCTTCCACCCACTGTCGTCTACGTGATTTAATAGTTTTAGGTCCATGTCCACGTACATATCTTGTTCTTTTGCTAGTTGAGAGCTTAGGCTCTGCATTTGCTCCAATCTCCATCTAAAATAATCAACAACATGCATTAATTCATGTCAAGATTGGATAATACATTATAAATTTCAATAATACTGTGAAAAAAGATGGATGTATCACAAAATTCCATCAAATCATTTTTTCCTAAGTTAAGTCAAAATTTGAGTACCTGATGTCTCGCTTCATCCGTTGTGTCCTTATTTGATATGACATGATCTATTGCCATGGCCTTGTCTCGCCCCTATAATACACAACATATTAAATAATGTTTAGTACACCAATTATATCATTTCAACGAATATGCTATCCAACACAAAACCTCACTTTAGTCATATATTTGACATATTGATACCATGTTTTGGCTATCCTAATTTTCAAACTTTTCCCTTGATCATAGAATCACATTTAATCACCATTCCTGTGCATTTTCAACCAATAATTTTGACCTCAGAGGCCTCATGGACAAAAAAATGACTTTATCACCCCTATGTTGTAGCATTTGTGAATTCATAAACACCTTCCTCCTTTGGTTGAGGCTGCTTTCTCTTCTTACCTCTATTGTATTTGTAGATTTCGTTGTCTCATCTATTTCGACCCACTTTCCTCTTAGTGGTTTAGTATTTCTATGTCATCCACGTCCTCTCTCCATGGCCTCCTCTGTGAATAAAAATGTCGCCACAGAAGCTTTCACCACACTATCACTGAGAAGGAAAAAGCAACTTGCAGTATCGCGGTAAAAATCGCTCTACCACACCGAGCTTATGAAGGAGCCACGAGACAACGGTGGTCATGACAATACTGCACACCAATGGTAGAAGACTTCTGGGATTGCAGGAGTCACCACAACACCGCCAGGAACAAAAGGAAGACTCGCATGTCGCCACAAAAGCTTTCATTGCACTTCCACTGAGAAGGATGAAGCACCTTGTGGGACAGCGATAAAAACCGCTCTACCGCACCGAGCTGATGAAGGACCCATGGGATAGTGGTGGTCACAAAAACAAGGTAGGAGTTGGAATTATTTCCAACACTATGGATCCTGTGATACATAACAATGAAAATAGTCACTATAAAACAATGATAGGCGCTAAATTAGGCGCACTTGACGCCGCCTTATACGTCCCAAACAGATTACATTAACGACCAACAGTCGGCGCTAAAGTTGGTGTTAACTAACATCGACTAAAGCATCGACTAATGAATCAAAATTTAAAATTTAAAAATTTCTCGCATGAAGAAAGAAATTAGATGACAAAAAAGGGAAAAACGTCACACGAAGGAAGAGAGCAGGGTCCTACCAGCAATTGATGAGAAATTCGATTTAGTTTGTGACATCATAGGTAAGGTTATAAATATTTTTTTCTTGGTTGAATTCGTGATTGTTTACTGCTCTTTGTATTGCATTTGAATTCATGATTGTTTATTGGTTTGTGGCCTAACCAGTCCAGGCAACCTCTAAATTGTCCCATCATTATAAATTGTAAAACCTTTGAGAAACCAACAAAAAAAATTACCCTACCCATTTGAGCTTTGGCTCAAAATATTATAGCATGAAGTGAGGATGCCTCTGTATTCTTTCCCTAACCTGGGCATCAAGGAAATAGTGAACTACTTGGAAAATCTAGGAATTGGGTCGGTCACTGCTGAGCAAGTGTTGAAAATAAACGTAGAAACCACTTGGTTTTGCCTAGCCATGCCATAGTCACTGATGCCATGACAAATTCATGCAAGATTGCATTGTGAAAGAGTTTTCATGATAAGGTTATCAACACTAAGCAAATCGAGCGAACATATTTTCCTTGGGTTATCAACACTAAGCAAACCCAACAAACATATTTGCCCACAAAACAAAACTTTCATGCCACAAACTGGACGAAAAATTTCATACCCGACAGTGTGTACTTCGTTTGCCTCCACAGACTGGACGAAAATAATTTGCCCTAGGTCGCCTCAAAATTTCAAGCAATGGAGGGAAGCAAGCATTGTCAACAAACTCTAGCCACAATGAGGTAATTCATTGTCAATTTATAGATTTGTAAATGTTTCCATTGTTTCTTTGAATTTTACTTTTTAGTTTTTTATTTCTAAATTTAAAATAAGAAATATAATTTAAAAATATATATATAGGGACATGAGACTAACAAAGATAAAGATGAATTGGCTTCCATATTGGGGGTAGAGGCAGTGAACAAATTGGTTAATGTGGACTGGATGACAATTTCCAGATACATAGAAAAACAATCTGGTAACACCCCTCAAACATTGCAAACAAATCAATTGTGTCAAAGGGAATCAATTGATTCCCCAACTAGTCTTGGATCAAGCAAAAGATCCAAGAGGAAATCAGTGACAATAAACTCTAAGAATGTGGAACAGGGAGCATAGACTTCCACTTCTGGGACACAAACTACTTCCACCACGCCATGTTTTCAATCTTGCATTGGTAGCTACAATATGAAGATAGAATATGAGGTGGTTTCAGGGGAAGTCCAAATGACGGATGCTGGGAAAAAAATTGTGAATAGGTTGAAGGAATCACGCCTTCAACAATTCAAAGACCATCTACATTTTTCATTCTCAAAGAAACCCATGCATCTAAAAAAAGCAGTTATCCATGACATGGAGAATGAATTCGCATAGGTTGGTCTGTAAAGAAGATAAAGCTACGAATGTCTCAAAACTACAAGATATTTCGGTGCAACAAAACAAAGAAGATAAAAAAAATCCCTCTTGAGCTAAGGTAGAAAAAAGGCCAATTGATGTAAGTGTGAAAGTATGGAAAGAGCTTGTAAAAGCATATGAGAAGTCCGATGCACAAAGGAATTTTGGTGATGAGAGTATGCAGGTATTTTAATTTTCTTATAAGATTATATCAAATTTATTAAACGATATTTAAATTTTATTTGTGCATAGTTAAATTGAATTAGTATATGTTTCAAGACAAGGCCTCCAAGGCTAGGCTTGAGAAACTTTGTCCCATGCATCGCAGCGGCCAGAAAGGTTTACAAGCCTTGATCTGTACATTTGTAGGTATATTTAATATGTTAAATGATATATTTTTTTATTTCCTTGGAAAAATTAAATGATTGCATATTAATTAGTTTAACTAGTCCTTGTGCCATGTTTTGACAGGAGGAGAAATATGGCCGTCATCCAAAGCAATTTGAAAAGAATATGTTACAAAATAAAAAGTGGAACGATTTTGTAATCTGAATGGAGAATGAGGTATCAATAGTTGAGTTTCAATAACTTAGTTGGATATTGTTGTGTTAATATGTCAATTTGCATCTCTTGTGTTGAGTTGTTTATTGATGCATAGGATGAGTAAATAGAGTTCAAATCTTATGATTACAAGACGACCATTAATGTGCATGAATAAATAGTAGAAGGATGTAGATGAACTCAATTCATCTGAATTTATGCCTCTTGGCAGGCATTCCTCTTGAATCTCTAATATCAGGTGCCTGAGACTTCCCTGTAGCTTTTACCTTTCGTTGTTGTCTTTCCTCTTCACTGTTAGACTCACCTCCTTTTTCCTTATCTTCATTTTTGGCTTCGACTTCTAACTCATCACATGTTTTACCTTCCTCCTCTTCAGAATATTCTTCTTCTTCTTCGTCCTCCTCTGACTCCACAAGAGATTCATCTTCTGAACCTTCCTCATCTGATTTTGATTCCTCTTCTACATCAGAGGGTTCATATCCTTGATTTGACTCTTCTGAATTATTAGAATCACTAGCTTCCATATTCAAAAATTCCCAACCAACATCTTCAATAAATTTATCTGGATCATCAATAATAGTCTTCAAAATTGGCCGCCAGTTCAAGTTCATTCTGCTTTCATAATACTTTATATCCATGGAGTTCATCCATTCCTTGATGCCATCAAGCGAAGATTGAGGAATGGCGTACATGTGGAGTACATCCCGCTTGAAGTCTTTGAAAATAATATCCATATCAAATTCCTTTTGCCCAAGTCCTACTCTCTCAAGGTTAACAATCTCAATCTCACTAATAGCAATTACTAAGAAAGGTAATTCCACCAACTCTACCAAACAATTTACCTTAGGAACAATAAAAGCAGAGGCTTTGAAAGGAACTCCATGAGAACCAAGCTCTTTGAATGGTACATCAAACTCTAGTTCAAAATATTTTAGATGAGGCTAATCCCATAGCTCTCCTACTAGCTTGACAAATCCTTGAAGCTCTACATTGATATTATTTTTACTGTCCCTCTCTTGTTGTTCTTCCTCAATTTCATCATGATCATACATTGACCTTCTTGCCCCTCCTAAAGTTTGGACCACATCCATTACCTCCACATAAAACTAGACATCCTTGGTCTTCTTGGTTCTCATGCCATGATATGGTTATGCAAATGAAAATGAAGCAAAGTAATCATCTCCTTCTTCGCTGGTTGGAAGAATGCATGCTCAATGTTTTGATACATAATATCATCTCTCTTCTGCTCTCATGGTTGAATACTAAAATTCATTATGGTGGGCCTCCAGAGTTCCAGTCATCTTTCTTCCTCTTCCATAAAATGTTGGCCTGATCCACAAGTCTGCCAACCTAATTACCTTTGTTTTTGAAAGTTGAAGTTTGTCCTGAGTCACCAGTGTAGCTCTCTCTACCTTTTCAAACTCTTCCATTGCTATAGGAAATTAGCACCTAATTGATTAACAATCTCAATCTCACTAATAGTGATTACTAAGAAAGGTAATTCCACCAACTCTACCAAAAAATTTATCGTAGGAACAATAAAAGCATAGGCTTCAAAAGGAACTCCATGAAAACCAAGCTCTCTAAATGGTACATCAAACTCTAGTTCAAAATACTTTAGATGAGGCTGCTCCCATAGCTCTCTTACTCGCTTGACAAATCCTTGAAACTCTACATTGATTTTATTTTTCCTGTCCCTCTCTTGTTGTTCTTCCTCAATTTCATCAAGATCATACATTGACCTTCTTGCCCCTCCTAAAGTTAGGACCACATCCATTACCTCCACATAAAACTGGACATCCTTGGTCTTCTTGGTTCCCACGCCATGGTATGGTTATGCAAATGAAAATGAAGCAAATTAATCATCTTTCTTCCTCTTCCATGAAAACCAATCTCTCTAAATGCTATATCAAACTCTAGTTCAAAAAAATTTAGATGAGGCTACTCCCATAGCTCTCTTACTCACTTGAAAAATCCTTGAAACTCTAAATTAATTTTAGTTTTCCTATCCCTCTCTTGATGTTCTTCCTCAATTTCATTAGGATCATACATTGACTTTCTTGCCCCTCCTAAAGTTTGGACCACATCCATTACCTCAACATAAAACTGGACATCCTTGGTCTTCTTGGTTCCCACACCATGATATGGTTATGCAAATGAAAATGAAGCAAAGTAATCATCTTTCTTCCTCTTCCATGAAAACCAAGCTCTCTAAATGGTATATCAAACTCTAGTTCAAAATATTTTAGATGAGACTACTCCCATAACTCTCTTACTCGCTTGAAAAATCCTTGAAACTCTACATTGATTTTATTTTTCATGTCCCTCTCTTGTTGTTCTTCCTCAATTTCATTAGGATCATACATTGACCTTCTTGCCCCTCCTAAAGTTTGGACCACATCCATTACCTCCACATAAAACTGGACATCCTTGGTCTTCTTGGTTCCCACGCCATGGTATGGTTATGCAAATGAAAATGAAGCAAAGTAATCATCTTTCTTCCTCTTCCATGAAAACCAAGCTCTCTAAATGGTATATCAAACTCTAGTTAAAAATATTTTAGATGAGGTTGCTCCCATAGATCTCTTACTTGCTTGACAAATCCTTGAAACTCTACATTGATTTTATTTTTCCTGTCCCTCTTGTTGTTCTTCGTCAATTTCATTAGGATCATACATTGACCTTCTTGCCCCTCCTAAAGTTTGGACCACATCCATTACCTCCACATAAAATGGACATCCTAGGTCTTCTTGGTTCCCACTCCATGGTATGGTTACGCAAATGAAAATGAAGTTAAGTAATAATCTTTCTTCCTCTTCCATGAAAACCAAGCTCTCTAAATGCTATATCAAACTCTAGTTCAAAATATTTTAGATGAGGCTACTCCCAAAGCTCTCTTACTCACTTGACAAATCCTTGAAACTCTACACTAATTTTTTTTTCTTGTCCCTCTCTTGCTGTTCTTCCTCAATTTCATTAGGATCATACATTGACCTTCTTGCCCCTCCTAAAGTTTGGACCACATCCATTACCTCAACATAAAACTGGACATCCTTGGTCTTCTTGGTTCCCACGCCATGATATGGTTATGCAAATGAAAATGAAGCACAATAATCATCTTTCTTCCTCTTCCATGAAAACCAATCTCTCTAAATGGTATATCAAAATCTAGCTCAAAATATTTTAGATGAGTTTGCTCCCATAGCTCTCTTACTCGCTTGACAAATCCTTGAAACTTTGCATTGATTTTATTTTTCCTGTCCCTCTCTTGTTGTTCTTCCTTAATTTCATCATGATCATACATTGACCTTCTTGCCCCTCCTAAAGTTTGGACCACATCCATTACCTCCACATAAAACTGGACATCCTTGATCTTCTTGGTTCCCATGCCATGATATGGTTATGCAAATGAAAATGAAGCAAAGTAATCGTCTCCTTCTCCGCTGGTTGGAAGAATGCATGCTTAATGTTTTGATACATGATATCAACTCTCTCTTTTGCTCTCATGCTTGAATAACGAAATCCATTATTGTGGGCCTCCAGAGTTCTAGTCATCTTTCTTCCTCTTCCACCAAATACTGGCATGATCCACACATAGATGCCAGCCTAATTGGCTTTGTTTTTGAAAGCTAAAGTTTCTCCTGAGTCACCAATGTAGCTCTCTCTACCTTTTCAGACTCTTTCATTGCTACAAATTGTCTTTGGGATTTAATCATTTGTACCACATGGTTGATGTGCTTTGAATCCTTGCATCTAAAGGAAATTTCCTTAACATAAATACTGCCAGGGAATTTCAATGTTGCCATTGTAATTGGCATTAAAGCCGGTACCTGTAACATTGAAAATTATCCTTATATAATAATTACCTCCATCTTGTTAATTGGCTTGTAAAACTCTTGATGGTGGCTACATGAAATCTGATTTTGATTCCTCTTCTACATCAGAGGGTTCATATCCTTGATCCGACTCTTCTGAATTATCAAAATCAAAATCATTAGCTTCCATATTCAAAAATTCCCAGCCAACATCTTCAATAAATTTATCTGGATCATCAGTAATAGTCTTCAAAATTGGCTGCCATTTCAAGTTCATTTCGCTTTCATAATACTTTATATCCATGGAGTTCAACCATTCCTTGATGCCATCAAGCGAAGATTGAGGAATGGCGTACATGCAGAGTACATCCCGCTTGAAGTCTTTGAAAACAATAGCCATATCAAATGCCTTTTACCCAAGTCCTACTCTCTCAAGGTTAACAATCTCAATCTCACTAATAGCGATTACTAAGAAAGGTAATTCCACCAACTCTACCAAACACTTTACTGTAGGAACAATAAAAGAAGAAAATTTTAAAGGAACTCCATGAAAACCAAGCTCTCTAAATGCTATATCAAACTCTTGTTCAAAATCTTTTAGATGAGGCTGCTCCCATAGCCTCTTATTTGCTTGAAAAATCCTTGAAACTCTGTATTGATTTTATTTTTCCTGTCCCTCTCTTGTTGTTCTTCCTCAATTTCATCAGGATCATACATTGACCTTCTTGCCCCTCCTAAAGTTTGGACCATATCCATTACCTCCACATAAAACTGGACATCCTTGGTCTTCTTGGTTCCCACACCATGATATGGTTATGCAAATGAAAATGAAGCAAAGTAATCATCTCCTTCTCCGTTGGCTGGAAGAATGCATGCTTAATGTTTTGATACATGATATCAACTCTCTCTTCTTCTCTCATGGTTGAATACCAAAATCCAATATGGTGGGCCTCCAGAGTTTCAATCATCTTTCTTCCTCTTCCACCAAATGTTGGCCTGATCCACACATTTGCTAGCCTAATTGGCTTTGTTTTTGAAAGCTAAAGTTTCTCTTGACTCACCAATGTAGCTCTCTCTGCCTTTTTAGACTCTTTCATTGCTACAGATCGTCTCTGGGATTCAATCATTTGTACCACATGGTTGATGTGCTTTGAATCCTTGCATCTAAAGGAAATTTCCTTAACATAAATACTGCTAGGGATTTAATTTTCAATGTTGCCAGCCTAATTGACTTTGTTTTTGAAATCTGAAGTTTCTCCTGACTCACCAGTATTAGTTGTAGCTTTTTTGAAATTTTATTTTGGTATGTGCACTTTGATATGATGTAATATGATTATGGTTTCGTCTCATATGTTGTAATATTAGATATATAACAAAAAAATAAATTATTGCATGAAATAAATAATAACTTTTCATTCTAAATGTTTTTTTTGCAGAACATGGGTCTTCCAGAAGATCAAGATGATCCTCAACATGATATAGATCCACAAAATATTGGTTCTGCCGGTACAAATCACATGGCAGAGGATGATGATGACGCAGATACGGAAGACACTGCGGCCAATGACAATGATGATGATGACGACGACAATGATGATGATGATGATGATGATGATGATGATGATCACGATGGTGATGATGATGATGATGAGATAGTTGGTGGTAGTAACCAATGACATTCATGATCATATAGATTGCATCATGGATCATTGTTGATATATCGTTATGATGACTCTTTTCATGGTTACTATCATATGTATCATTTTCACGGCCTATAGTACTATATTATTGAGTTGTATCATATTGGCATGTATCATTTTCACTATATCATTTGGATATGTATCATCTTGAATTGTATCAGTTTGAGTTACATAATTTATCAATTTTATTTATATCATTTGTACATGTATCATTTTCACTTATGTCCACTGTTGGACATGTATCATTTTGACATGTTTTTGATGTACTGGCATATTTGACTTTCACTTGTTTTAGTTATATATGATGATGATCTTATCAGTATTGACTTGTCAATTTATATATATTAAAAGTGGTCGATGATTTTTGGATGGATATTTATTATGTATGATGATTTTAATTTACTGGGTGATCCCACAATAGTGGTTTACAATTTTTGGCCAAACTGGACACTGCAATTATTATTTTTAACTAAATCTTCATATTCGGGAACCTATAGTGGCTAAACCGTGAGGAATTTGAAGATGATGCAAACTAGAGTCTCATCACATTTTGTTTGTAGATTCTAAAAATATTTTTTTCAAAACTTTTGGAATCAGATTGCACTTTTTTTTCCATCTCCCACGAAAACTGGTTTTTTTCAGAAAACAACATTTTTAAAAAGTGACACTCACCGTATACAACATAATTTTTTTTGTATGAAGGATAAAATTCTAATTTTTTCGAATTTAGATTTGTAACTACGATATCTAGCACTTTCATTTGGTCTCATAGTTTTTTATTGAATATTTTTTCCTTAATCAAGTTTCAGAGCCAAACCAATTGCAATTTAGACATAGGCGGACTGTATACAACATAACTTTATCTGTATGAATCAAAATTCAATTTTTTCTTTTTTTAATGGATCAAGGACATCAATACCCAACCTCAATGTATTTTTAAATTTTTATTTTGATAATCTGCTATTTTTCCAAATGTGCAAAACATAAAGCTTGATTTTTGGTGAAAAACCTATGTTTAATAAAACTAAAAAGACACATACATAATAAAACCAAAACATATTAAAATTTAATTCGTTGGATAGCTCGTTCTGAGGACTACCATCTTCTAGTTGGGTTTGTGAAGTCTCCTCCATTTTCATCCTCAACTTGAGCTTTGAAGGGCAAAAATCTGCTAAAATTTGGTGGAAGAGGGGGAGAAGGGCAAAAAAGGGGGGTTTTGAGCGAACCCCCCTTCGAACGAAACCCCCTTCGCTCGAAAGGGTGAAGGGGGGTTCGTTTGAAGGGGGTTCGCTTGGACCCCCCTTTTTTTGAATTTTTAGTTCATTTCTATGAAGAAATGTGACATTATAGGGTTTGAGCGAATTGACCATGCAAAAGGGGGTTCGCTCGAACTAGGGGTTCGACTGAACCCCTCTTTTGGGTTCGTGTGAACCCCCTAGTTCAAACGAACCTTTAAAAACATGAAATTTTGAATGTGTGAGCATTTTTACAAATATCCTTCCTCATCAAAATTGTACACCACTATTATGGGTTTACCTTGCTCAGGATGAATGTTGTCAAATTCAATTAAATTATAAATATTTGACTCACTTGTTTTAATTATAGATAATGATCATGTTACAATAATAGTTCAAGTTGTGATGAAAGGTAAAATTAATGCTTGGCACCTCCATAACGTAATTGAACAAACCAAAGAAGTGTTAAGCTCTTTTGGTGGGTAATGACACTGAACAATAGATGTATTTTTTTATCTTTACAAGCAATACAAAAATTTCGTGTTATCGACCCAAAAAAATAATTATCTTGTTATTTAATCATATGAGTTAAATAATTAAATTACTTACTCTATAATCATATGAGTTATTTAAGAGGCATGATATATTTAACTAATTAAATTGAAATTAAACATATTAAATTAATAAATGGAAGCAAAACAAGAAGCATTTTTAGAAGCAAAATCAGAAGCAAACCTGGAAGCAAACTTGGAAGCAAAAATGGAAGCAAAATCGGAAGCAAAATCGAAAGCAAAAGTGGAAGCAAAATTGGAAGCAAAACCAGAAGCAAAATCGGAAGCAAAAGTGGAAGCAAAACTAAAAGAAAAATTGGAAGCAAAAATGGGAGTAGACATAAAAGCAAAACCGAAAGCCAAATTGGGCGCCAATTTCAACGTTATTTTAGGCGCTAACAGAGGCGCTCTTTTCAGCGCTATTTTAGGTGCTAACAGGGGCGTTGTGATTTCCCAATGCTAACCATGACGCTAAGTCCGACGAAACTTACGGCGCAAAAGTCGGCGCCAAAGTCGACGCTGAGAAGGCCATGCCTATTTGTGCTGAGTTTAGCGCCAACCAGATCACCCAATTCATGAACTGAAATACACTAAAATTCAGTGTTATTTTAGGCGCTATTTTCCTGTTTTGCTGTAGTGTTGAAAATCAAAAACTACTAATGACATTTGGTGCAAGACATTTCTGGAAGATTTTTTTTTTAAAAACTGATTGTCTTTTAGTATAGCAAACACTTCATTTGGTGCTTAAAAAGAACATCTATTTTCTATGTTTGGCATGCTTGTGCATGTGTTGAGTGGACCTACTGCTAACACACACTATCCTCTCCCCTGGCTTTCATGGTCCTGGGTGCAAGAGAAAAGTGTTAGTGACGCTCAAGTTTTATTTTTTAGAGGGGTCTGCCTTGCAAGAGGGAATGACTCCAACCTGTTTTTTGCTTGGACCAATATATAAATAGATTAGATTCAATTGTCAAGTCCTCATGGTATGTTAGTCATGCAGTGTCACTTGAAATAGGGTACTACCATAAAACGTATAAGAGCCCCTAGTAGAGTGATTAAACAAACCCATTTGATATAACAGTGAAAACAATTAGCATATCAATGATATCAAATTAAAAAAATCAAGGGTCTTACTTTACAGGGCTATGCATTATACCATAGCATTTTTATACTATGCAATATACTTCAACTTGCTTCGATGTATACTCCATTTCTTTAGTCTATGCGATTACCTTTGCAACAATACAAACTATTGCTTTTATAGCATTGCAAGTTATGCTTCCATCGCTCCATTTTTTATTGCCAATATTATATATGTATTAACCATTTAACAATGGTGCAATTTGTCTTCATACCACGTATGACTTAACTCTTATATATATCTTACTCTCTTTATTATATATATACATATATACATTTGCCATTAATTATATATGTATATACATATATACATATTAATATATATGTAGGTATTATCATTATATATATGGATGCGTATCTAATACATAACATGTACAAACATCTCAAACTTACCAAATGCAATGACATATACATATTAATACACTGACATGGGTATACGTTAATATATAATATATAAATATTTATACATGACGATCTAATTATCATCAAAGAAAATCAAAGACATTCACTCTAACATTCCAATTATCCAAAAACTACGACTAAGGGTTTACGTACCAATTCTTAAACTAACTCGACTCAACATGACCAAACTAGGACCTATGAGTGTGTGATAGCTCAAATCCCATTCTCAAACTAAGTCGACTCAAGATGACCAAACTAGGACCTATGAGTGTGTGATAGCTCAAATAGGCATAGTAGGGTTGCCAAACCAAGCTCTTCTCCTCAATGATACTCCCCCTCTCTTTTGAAGACTGAATTTATTTCTTGCATCCAACTTAGTGCATCACAAAGGTAGTTAGCCGTTCACATGAAACTCATTTGCATCATCAAAGAATTAAACTAACTATATTGCATCACATATTTATTCATCACATTTTTCATCAGTATATAAAACGTGATCATGCTTTTAAACATTTAGTAATCCCACAATGAAGTGTAGTATTATCAAAGTCATCATTTAACATTATATTTACTCATAAAGGTAAAAGTAATCTGGTAACTAAGAAACGCGGTGTAACACAATCTGCATATTTTTCATGAAATATTTGTCATGCTTATAAACAAAACTTCCTTAAAGTTACTAAAAAGATTTTTCTCTGGTAGTAAGTAGTTTGCCAAAGCTCTTCTAGATAACTTGGTTACAAAATCTTACTCTGATTATTTGGAAGAGGTTTGGAAATTAAAAAGTATGTTTTTCCTTTAAATTAGCTTATATAATACTAGTCCACATTTATTTGTTTTAGAGGTCTTTGTTGTTAAGGATGATCTTTCTGAAGTTCTATAATTGGTCTTTCTACGTCAAGATGGATTATATTCAAAATAGGAAGCATCTTCTATATGCAGAAAAAAAATCTATTGATCTATATGATATTACCCTGTTATTAGTTGGATAATATCTTCATTGTTGTAAGATATTGTTATGGTTAATTGTGTTGTTTAGATATCTATTTTCATATATCATTGTGTGCAAATGAGTTCATGTAAGGGAAGTGCTTTCTTTCACAATCAATCATCCAATAGGCTATAGAAGCCAAACAAAGTAGGTTGATTGATTTAAATGTTTAATCAACACTTAATTTTCAAGATACCATCTTAAACTCACAAGATCAAATATTTGTACTCTTGGTTGATTGACTCTTTATTAACTTCAAAACTTCCACATAATACAGGTGGAAAAAAAGGGAAGAATATAGAAGAACGAAATACGTTCAACCATCAAATTGAATTCTTCATAGTTCACGCACAATCCCTTAGAAAAAAATTACAGAACATTTATATATTTAAAAATCTATTACAATATACTCCATCCACGAGGCTTGCAAAATACTGTTTAAATATATGAATGTGAACAATATGATGTTTTGATAGATGACCGCATCTTGTTTGAAAGCTCCCATTTTGACACACTAGAGGTTGTGGAATTTTGCTATACACATGCCAATTGCATTTTCTTGAAAGTTTGTAAAATCATTTCAGCAAATCCATTTTGTACATATCGTGCAATAATTGAAAAAAAAAAGACCAAAATTTTCCATAATTTACCATCCACAACTTTTGGCGTACCCATTGCTATTAAAATAATTAAACTAACTCTTATATCTAAGATGATTCACTTTTACAACTCATAGAGGTCACTAAAATCTCATCTCATTTCATCGATGTAAGATAGGTCATGCATGTCTAGAACACGTAAACAGAGAAAGTATGAATGAATGAATGAGAGATTTTAATGCCGTCCACGAGACCAAACAACCTATGGGATCGAGAACCAAAAAAAGCTAAGAAATCTCTAAACTGTTTTCAATGTTGGATCTTTTGCTATGAATTTTGACCAAAAAACTAGCAATCTTATTGATCTTCTCCTCCTCAAATAACTCGTGCAAATTGTTAGCCTTTAAGCTGCTCTCAAACTGGGTGCGGATGTCCCCATAGGCAGTGCAATCCATGACAAAGTGTCATTATGTCTCCACCACCCCCTTGTTACAAAAAGTGCAAATTCTATCCTCCCACGCTTCCTTAGGTATCGTCCACCTTCCAGTCTCACATCTGAGATGGTGCGAACCAGTCCTTAGCTAAGCAATTAACATCCTTGCTTTACTTTTAATAGCTGCCCCTAAATAGGTTTTTTCATCGTGCTCCCAATTTGGGTTGAACTCTATGACATAGTGAGTTTTCTTTCGACCAATCGCATATCATCTAGATGTTACCCAAGATAGCAATCGAAAGACATAATCGTCAGGGGAGCCGCTCGTATTAGTTAAGGAATATTGACTTAGAATTTGAGCAGTGTACTATTTCAATCCTTGCCGACCTTCACCCTCCACCTTAAAAGGAAACTTACATCAAAGAGTTTAACCCAACAAAGGATCATGGGGAAAAAACCTATTTAGGTGCAGCTATTAAAGGGAAGGCGAGATTGTTAGTTGCGCAATTGAGAATGAGATCGCACCATCTTAGATGCGAGACTGGTAGGTGGAAGATACCTAAAGAGGCTTGGGAAGAAAGAACGTGCATATTCTGTAATAAGGGGGCGGTGGAAACGGAATGGCACTCCATCATAGAATGCACAACTTATGAAGATATCCGCAATCAGTTCACAAACAGTTTGGGGGTGGACAATATGCGACAGTTATTTGAGGAGGATAAGATCAATCAAACGCCCAACCTTTTAGTCAAAATCAATAGCAGGAGGTTCGACTTGGAAAAAAGTTTGAAAACAAATTAAGTTGTTTGTCTCGGTCCCATAGACTCTTTAGTCTCGTGGACATCATTAAAATCTTTCTTTCATTCATTCACAAGTGGAAAGGCTCAAAATATAGAAGGCACGTTGATGCTCTAGTTTTCACTGCAGCGACAAAAAAGTTTCAATCGCAAAACAAGTGCGAGTTAATGTCGGCCCCCTGGTTTCATTAGTGCTAAACTCATGGATCGACGCGTTTTATCCACTGAAAAGTTTCTAAAATTATAGAGGACGGTACAGTTCAGCCATTGCGCTGTAGGTAGTACGATTGTAGCAGGATAATGCAGTACAAATGAGCCTGATTCAGCTTTCCTTCGTCTTTAAGCATAGCTCAACGTGAAGATTATACGACTCATTTAAAGCAAAACTTCTCGGGGCTCGAAATGGATTTTTTGCATGGAAAAAAAGATTTGTCCCAAGTCACTGGTTAAAGAGAGTGTGACATGTAAATTCATAGCTTGATAAGAGTCAGGATTCAATGTCCCGTGCATTCTATGCCATACCGCGCACCACTACGAAGACAAGCCATTAATGCGAGTGCCACTTGGCACTTTTAGAAATGCGTGCAGCAAAAGAGTGAGTAACAGCAAAACAGAATTTGACTGAAACCATGCTTCATGTTCCCACTCTTCCCTTATCCATGAATGCGTTCTCAGCACTGAGGAAGAGTGTGTTCACAATAACTAAATGGGGTATGCAAAAGCTATAGGTGAGGGATTAATGGTGGTCTCTTCTAGAATATGAATGGGCATTCTCTTGAAAACAAATGGCTAAAAAGGCAGGCCAAATGCCACTTGGCTCTTTTGCAATGCGTCCAGGAAAAGAAGGGGTAACTGCAAAAACAGAATTTGACTGAAACTATGGTTCATCTCACACGCTTCCTTTTTCCATGGGTACGGTCTGAGCACCGACGACCAGTAGGATTAGTCATTTCGTATGAGCATAAATTTCCATTCTCAGATATGTAGTACGGGACGGTTTAAGCCCACTCTTTGCATTGAATCTCAAATCTTTAAATTTGCCGAGCTTTATGGAATTCAATGAAGTGTTTCTGATACGTGCATGGCCATCTACGAAACTTCCACAAGTCTCTCCGAAATTTCGAGGGTGATAATGTTCTTTTAACTATGTAGATAGTTTACCTAATGGGCTCATGAGTTTTTGTGAGAGGGAAAGGGGTTATTATACTGTAGGGCTTATGATTTATTTTCATGGAGTGAGAGGTTTTATGAAGCTAAAAAATAGTGTTAATTAGAAAATATTTTTTAAAAAGACTGGATTTGAGCTAATGAAATTGTTCCCACAGTTTAGAGATTTTTCATGTCACTTGTTAATTATTAAAATTTTAATTTGACCGATGGGGTTAGAAATTGCTCCTACACCTTAAGAATTTTTTATGTCACTTGTCAATCATTAAAATTTTAAATTCCTACCAAAATTTAAAATGTGAGAAAATTATTTTTATTTATTAATTTTTATCAAAGTATTGCAATTCATTTCTTTAATTTTGGAGCTTACATGTTTGAGCTTAGTTGCATTATTAAACTCATGGGACCACCACTATTAAAATATTCCTTAAAAAAAGTGCCCCTTTATGGGACCTTACCATTAGTTGTGGAGGGTTCAATTGTTGTTATAACACTTGTATTTATAATATTTAATTTTACCATATATTGTAAATAAATAGTTCACATATAAATAAGTGCATGAAGAAATGAAATAAATATTTGTTTATCTCAAATAAAATATCATAACTATCTCTTATAAGTGTGTCATTTACAAAATAAAATGTTCATTTAATAAAATAAGTCATTCATTTAAACAAGTATTGTTATCATAGTGATATTCCAGCCAATCGCTACATGTTTGCAAAGTTAGCTTGAACGATATTGACCCCTCTCTCCTATTAGACAAATGTTTTAATATGAAAGGCACATTGAAAAATTAAATTTAATTAGTGGATATTTTGTAGGGATTGTATGAATACAAGTCATCATGAATGGAGAGAAGTCAATATAGGTGTTTGGATTGTAAAGAGTATTTAGGCTGTCTTAAAAGTTGTAATGACTATTGATCTCAAATTTTGTTGTTCTCTTGTCTACAAATAGAAGTTTTAGGATAGAAGTTAGGCATCATCTTGTGCATGCTTATTATGAATGATGTTTGGTGTACACATCTAGAGACTTGAGTTGTTCGTTGAGAGACCTTGAAGATCATGGAATGGGATGTGTATATCTCATTTGTTCTTAGATCAATTTTATGAAGAATGCAATAGTTACTCACTACCACTAGAGAAGGTTATATCTTGTATTGTTTCCTTCTTCATTGAGAGTGTTGATCTCTAATGAAGGCCCAAAACCTATTATTATATCCTAAGTTGATGTTGGTGACAATATATTAGTTTTTTACTTTGGAAACTAGATTTTCCCTTAAAAGAATCTTTTGGGGGTATATATATCTTTTGTGTGTTATTGTTTTATGTATTATTATTCTTGATATTACTTTAATGTTATAGAATTTGTATAGATCAAATAAATTTTAACATCTCTTTATAGGATTAAATAGGGAATCATTTTATATTTACATTCAAGGCTTTATGGAAAATGGGAAGAGAATGAGAGGTTTCAATTATATCTCTATTGATATTTGAGATCCTTTCAAATTTTATCATAACAAACTAAGTAATTACACCCTCTTTTGTAAAGAGGAGATACTAATGCATTCAACCCCCAAGTGGATCCTTTCATCGAGCTCTTTAAGAAAAGGATTTGAGCGAAAAACATTGTTCTTGTATTTATTTTTAAATGTGGTTAGTAAATAAAAGAAATTTTCCTAATAACCTTCATAGTGCGTGGTTGGAAGCTAGGGAAGATAAACATATTATGAACTTGAAAATGGAATTATTAGAAAACAAATTTCATAGATTGATAATGACAGGTCTCACATATAAATTCCTCAACATCCAATAAGTAATTAAAAAATTATACCAATATTCAAGAAGAATTGGAAGACCCACAAAACATTTGAGATCAAAACATGCCCTCGAGTGTTACACCCAACCCTAAATTTCTAAAATTACTTTTCACTTTATAGTAATTAATGTGATGAATCTTGGGGCTATGAAATTTTGAGAGATGTTCATGCTATGATGAGATCATGCAATGTTATGTTTTGCAATTCTATGGAATGATGAATGATGAAATATAAATAAATGATTCGATTGATTTTGTAAATGAAATGATATGATCATGCATAATTTTTTCTAGACTAATGACCTATTTCTTTTTGTGAGTGGGATTGTAGGAGCGATTTGGACTCCTCCAGCGAGAAAGAGGGGGAGTATCACCTAGGATAAGGTTGAAAGTTACGAATCCTTGGGAATTGTCATCTGAGCTCAACTTTGGTCAAGTATTGATTTCGTTAAGGTATTTAGGGTGTCGTTAGCATTCTTGAAGGAAAGTCAACCAAGGTCAATTGAGTCCTACTCGACCTTTGTGTTTGGTATGATTCTTTTTTATAGTTATTAACTCTCTTATTTTATATAAAAACAAATGAATATATGAACATAGGTATGCGTGAGTTAAGGTAAGCATATGTGGACGCATATATGCGTATGTGCGTACAAAGACGTATACCATCAACATACAAACATAACCACCATTGGTTTGCAATCGTTTGGTAATTAAAATTGAACCAAATCATTCTGTGTAAAGATATGCAAATCATAATTGGTTTGGGAGTTTAGCAAATTTTCCATGAGGCTATTTTGGTGTGTTGTCGTTCTTTTAAAGAGCAAACAAATGAAGTATTGTACATAGTCTTTAGCGCAGATTAGAGGCACACTCTGTTAATTATATTATCATGCATTTTCTTAGTGGAGAGGGGGCAAAAATAATAGGCGATGCTAATTTGGATTTAGTCGAGCCTTTAATAAGTGCATAGCTAGTAGCTATCAATGGGAACCAAAAACAATGCCATATTCATGGAGGAAGAAATATGAAGTCGAGGCTATTATGAGATAAATCGATTCTTTAAGAGCAAGGGAAATTAAGTTTCATTGGAGCAGACATATATTATCTTGTGACTACATCTTGTGCATTGTAAGCAAGAAAAGGCGAAGTGATAGGGAACAATAAGCACTTAAAAGACTCGACATTCTTAGAGAAATCTGGAAGGTTATTAAAGAATAGTTTGCAATAGGAGAGGGAAGCCATGTATCTTGGAGCATATTTGAAGTTCCTTTCAGCCTCATAACCAAGCGGTAAGCTTCTGTGTTGATCTAAGTGCTCTTTTTCATAACTTGATGAGTGACAAGAAAACAAATAAGTAACGATAGCTCAGTTAGGAGCAGTCTTGATAGCTATTAGTTCTTGAAAGAATATTTTCTTTGTTCGTAGAGTCGTCTTAACTGAAAATTTATATTTTGATGGGTTCATGAAAGTCTGAACTAGTGTATTCTATGTGAGAGTCTTCATACATTGTCTCTCTTGTCTTATTGGGGTATGTGGAAACATCCTCAGGGAAAATTTGATGGTCTTTTAATTATAATAGGTTATAACGAGTTGAATGCCGATTGCAGGATTATTGCATGTATTCCTCCCTTATTAGTTAAGTTCATTTATGGTCTCGAAAGACTACATCTAGAATTTCTTAATTCAACCAAAAGACATCTTGAGTTAGTAAAGACATTAGTGGGCTGCTTGAACCTAGTAATGGAGGTTGTTTAACCTTATTTAATATCATGAATTTCTCTTTCTTAAGTGTCCAATCTCTTGGTGGAGAATGATCGTTTCTTGGTAGTCTTGGAAATATTTAAGTTTAGTTCAGGGTAAACATACTCTCTTCTTTCTTTAAGAAATGGTGGTTATCGGTTTAATAATTAAACCTATCTTTTAATACAAAGGTATTGCATTCAATTTCTTGGAAGGGATTATGACAAACAAATAATGAACTAAAGGATTTTGTGAGTAGAGAACCAAACTTATTTGGAAAAAAATAAATAAGAGTGTTAGTAACTAAGCTCAGATGGAAGCCATAGCTACAAGATTTTTAAAGGATTAATGATAGATTCCTTGTTCTCTATTGGGACGAAGGATTAGTGACTTGTGTGTTATTTAAAAATTAATTGGTACGTTGTTTGGTATCCAAACCCTTGTAGGGTTTCATAATAAGTTCCATAATGTCAGTGGAGGGTTTACTGAAAAGAGAGTCCCTTATAATCCGTGACCAGTCAGGTCATGATAGTAGCCTGATAGTGGTATGCTAAGAAATCACTAGGTGGGAAACCGCTTGTATCCTTTGACCTTGAACTAGTGGCAAGAGCCGAGTCTCAAGAGTTATATCAAGTAACATGGGGGTTCAAGGAAAGACAAACACTTATATTTATGCAAATTTATTGAAAGATGGGACTAGTTGGTCTACAATTGCCATATCTCTAGCTAACAAGATTTCATTGAGATACATGAAAGGATAAACCTAAAGAAAGTTATATTCTCAACAAATTTCTAACCATTACGGTGAATATTTTGTTTACATAATATACATACTACATTATAACCAGGAAGATCAAGAAGATATTATTTAATGTCAAGTTTTACTTAAAGTTTATATCTTGAGATTATTTTCTCTCAAGGGTTAGGGTTAAGACTCGAGCAAGTGGTTGTAACCAAGATCCAAGTAGTTACATGGAAGTAACTCGGGTGTTGGAGTCAGAAGTAACCATCTACCCAGATGAGTTATTCACCTAGCGAATCTTCACTACCTAAGGAAGGACTCTTTAATAAAGCTAAACCATTGAACATTCAAGACTATAAAAAGAGGAATGAACCTTCAGCTTAAAAAATAATAGTTATTATTATATGTGTTGAACATTTGTCAGCTCTTTCAATTTGTGACTAAGTGAAACAAGTCGATAGTAGTAAGTCATCAGTAAGAACCGAATGTGCATAGAGTAGGAGATCAAACTTTCTCATGGTTCAAGACCTGAATAAGTGGTAGTTGCCAAGTTCCAAGAAGTTACGAGAATGTAACGTGGGTATTCAAGGTTAGAAGAGTAATTTAGTTTGGTGTTTACCAGCTTAGTAAATAAGGGCATGAACCAATGGCAGTTGCCAAGACCCATTAAATACACTAAGTAATGTAGGGATTTGAGAATGGTTTGACACTTTATCAACTTAACCGAGTTATGTTTAGTAAGACAAGTTTTGTCATATTATAAGTTCTTTGAATTTATTTATTAGGTGGAACAGTAGTTCCAGTATACCCTAGGTCAGGAAAGGTATTCCAAGTTGAGTAGGGTGGGTGAACATATGACTTCACTCTTAGAAGCAATTGTATTTATGATACAAATACTATGTCCATAGTGAGTGTAGTAGTCTTTGCATGCACTTGTCAGTTCACTGTGACCTAGATACTTAGCTAGTTAGAGATCTGTCGTACATAGTTGGAAGGTATCCATAGTTGTGTGATGGTATTAGTTAAGTAGGGAACAACACCAAAGCTCAGATGGAAAAATCTATAGGGTTCCTAGCACAACCCTTCATTGAAGGGAGGGCCCCTTCCGGTTAGGAAGGTGTGTGAGGGACTGATTAAGTCCATGGTTGGAGGTAAAGCACCTAGGTGATGCTCTCCCTCTTGCAGATGACATTCTGAGTCTCGGAAGATAGAAAGAATCCAGATAAGGATTTCTGACCTAACTCTCTTTTAGTATTTGATTATAGTTTACTAAATTATAATCATTGAATTGAAATGCAAAAGTGTTAGATGTTTATTCTCTTCAGTTTGAAAATATTGTATAAATTTTTTGTTATATCTTTATGGTAACAATTATGCAATAGAATTTTCCATATTTAAAGAAAAAAATGAGTATCTCTTTTCACCCATGTTTTTAGTTATTTACTTTTTGGTAAATAATTCCTGGTAACTCCTGGTTGTAGTGTAGGAAAATGCATACCCTTTCATTTTCACACTTGTTTGGGCCCGCCTTGCTTTATTTATTCCTATTTATGTCTTAATTGGTCCTATTTTTCATCCACAAGCCTAATGAACTATATCTTTTTATGGCTAATCCTGACAAACTTCAATGGATAAATGATAATTTAATGATTTTGGCTGCGTGTCCTTGATTTTTGTTTCGAGACTAAGATGCCACCTAGGGCGTCTTTATCCCCCAAAGGTCTTGGTACCTTGATTTTAAGGCACCTTAAATGGGCCCCTTTTTGGAGTCTGTGCCCCAAGTTTCATGCCTTGGGACTAAGATGCCACCTAGGGCATCTGAGTCCCCCTTAAGGTATTTTTAGGATTTAATTTCAAATTCTGGGGGGATTTAGCCTCCTTTAATTAATGAATTCATATGTCGGCTTGTTGTGGTGTAATTTCAGGATATTAAGCATGGATAAGTATAAATACAAGGTTCCTTCTATCATTTTCTCATAAGAAGATATCCAAGCATTCTAAAAATTTCAAGAGAGCATTATAGAGTATTCAAGAGAAATTCATCAAGTATTTGGAGCCATCATCAAGATTAAAGCACCATATAAAAGATATTTTTACATCATGTGTTTTTTTGTGCTAACATTTGTGATAAGATTCAAGCAAGCAATTCAAGTCCATATTTATCAAGAATTCCTTTGATTCAAGGTCCATATCCAAGCTAGCCATTTCACACAAGTTTGCAGACTTCATAGCAAGGGTTTGGTGAGTTGTAACATTGCATGTTGTTCATTCATCATTCCCTCCATTTCATTCTATTTTAAGGTATAATTACCAACAAGGGGTTTGACCAAGGAAAACCCGCATTCACTAACAATCAACAAGTTTTTCCCCTCTTGTGCATTTGTGATTGTAGATTTAGGTTGAAAACTTGAAGATCATTTGATGTGCAAAGTTGCATTACAAAGTTGTCATCTTCATGGAAACTCACCTATAGGCCAGATCCAAAAGTTTCAGAACCTGAGATCAGATAAGAAGGAAGTGCAAACATCAAGCTTCATGATCACTTTCAGAGATTTTAAAAATTTAGATCGAGACTAAGATGGTAGCAAGGGCGTCTTAGTCCTCCAAGTGGAATTTTGCAGAGATTCTTTTGGATCCTGTTCTAGCATTTGCCCCGAAAAATGAAAGTGAGACTAATAAGACGGTAAGGGCATCTTAGTCCTCCATATCACATTTTGATAGCTTCTTTATATTTCCAGAATCCTCATCACATTTCCAAACTTCCTAGTTACATACATCATAACTCCCTATTGTTTAATTTCATCATTTGCATCCTTCATTTAGCTTGCATTATTAGGTTTTGTGAGTTGAATGCTTACTTGTATTTTCCAAGCTTTTTCTTGGTGGTGAACCCCTCAAAGCTAAAGAACCCCCTTCCTAGGTCTTCCTTGTTGAGAATTGAATCACCTTTAAGGTTGATAGTCAATCCAATTTGGATTCACAAAACATTATTGAATGACAATAGGAGAATAGTGGGCATCTCTCCATCCTATTTTTCCCTATTGTTCACTGGTAAGAAGGAGTGAGATGTTACATCGAGTCTATTTCATGCAATTTTTCTAATGAAATTTATCAAAAAAATGTTGTTTCATAAATGTCATTGGTTTTAGCAAGAAATGCAAGACTATTCATGAAATATTGGCATGTTGACTTCAAACTAGTAGAAGAAATTCCAACAAAAGCTTTGGTTTGGATCTATCTATAAGCTCTCCCACACAAGCTATGGTAAGATTATGTCTTTAAAATGATCATGTAAATATTTTAGATCAATACATAAGCATATTCAAATTTTTAGGAAGAACATTACCAAATCATGTTACAATATGTGTAAAATCAAAGCTCAACCAAATACTACAAGAAATCCTTACCTTGAAAATAAAATAAATTTAAGTTATTGATTGTGAGAGCATTTGTTTCTAATGTAATAAGTTCCATGAGTATGAACTCCTATGATTGAATGCATATTGGCATGTCACTAGAGCCTACCAAGAAAAGAAAAGACAACAAAAGATAGTGGATCCCAAAAGCCAAAAAAATATAGCATGTGGTTAAACCTAAACATATCAAAAGAGGAGAATTGAACAAGAAAGGCATGGCAAGAGTAGAGAAGGTTGAGGAAGAAATAAGAAAGGAAGAAAAACCCTCGATTTCAAGTAAGGGAATCAAATATATGAAGGAGAATGATATTCTAAGTGAATATGAGTTTATTGAGGTGATGAAGGATCTATTGGGATGAGAACATGGAAACATGAATTAATGCAAAGAACTCAAAAATATTCTAAAATGTTGAAATGAAAAGAATAGGTAGTGATTAGTCATCACATCTAAATAAATCCTTCAAAGACTATAAGGTCATGTTGATTTTTCTAAAGGAGCATAAATTTTAACATGACATGCAACAAGATAACTTGATCAATTCTCACTAGTAAATCTAGGAAAAATAGGTAAATCTAGTTCCATTTTGTACTTCACATGCAAGAAAAATGATTTCAAATATGGGCTAGGTCAAGAGGATCAATGATTCTAATCAAGCAAAGACTCAAAGGAAGTAATAGAACCAAATGAAGAAGGCTCATGATCTCTCTTGGAAAACATGTTATGAAAATCCAAAAATGTAAATCCAATTAATAAAATCATATCATCGAATATCAACAATGCACATTCGCATGCTAAGAATAAATTGAAGGGAGGAAATTTAAAATTTAGAAAAATGTAACATTATTAATAAGGAGCCTAAGAAAATATATCATCAATTATGAGTTTGATACATAATCTTGGAGATGAAGGATAAGAGAGGATATTTTCCTATAAAAAAGTAGGCTATTAGGACCTATTGAATCTCATCTTGGTTTATGGGACATGAAACTCTCTTCTAGTTATTTTAACTAGAACAACTAACAAACACATAAAGACTAGGGGTGATCCCACAATACTAGTTTACAATTTTTGGCCAAACTCGACACTGAACTGATTTTTTCTAACTAAATCTTCACTTTCAGACACCTATAGTGGCCAAACCGTGAGGAATTTGAAGATGATGCAAACTAGTGATTTGTGAAATTTTGTCTTTCGATTCTAAATATATTTTTTCAAAATTTTTGGAATCAGATTGCACTTCTTTTTCCATCTCCTTCGAAAACTAGTTTTTTTTCACTAAACACCATTTTTAAGGAGTGACACTCATAGTATAACACATAAATTTTTTTCCATGAAGGATAAAATTCTATTTTTTTTGAATTTAGATTTCTAACTACAATATCTAGTGCTTCCAATTGGTTTCATAGTGTTTTATTAAATATTTCAAAGTCAAACCAATTACAATTCAGACATAGGCGAACCGTATAATACATAACTTTTTTTTATATGTATCAAAATTTAATTTTTTTTTGTTGGACCAAGGACTTCAATATCTGGTGTACTGATATTTTTCATTTTTTTTTTTTGATAATCTGCTATTTTTTCACATGCGCAGAACATAGAGCTTGATTTTTGGTGAAAAACCTACATTCACAAGAAATAAAAAATAAATATAATAATCAAATTAATTTATTTAAAATTATAATTTTTGGGAAGCTTATAATAAGGACTAAATACTTACAAAAAATAAATTTTAAATGAATTCATTTGATCCCCCAAAAGGTAAATCAAAAGTGCTTTTTTATCAACATTTTGATAGGTGCAAGGGAGACTCTATTATAGGTATGGTTTAAAACTAGCAGGGTTCTATCCAAGGGGGTTTGATCTAAGGCGGCTTGATAAAAATATCTTTAATTTGAATCCTTCAAATGGAACTTTTTAAGGCTTAAATCATTATATTTTCTAAAAATATGTGATTTCAACAAAAATCAAAATCTTCCAAAAATTATAAACTAGCATTGTAGGATCACCCCTAGATAGCATAAATGCTTGATGTGTTCTAAAGGAATTATTTTGAATGAATATAAAAATTGTGCAAGACATAGATAAGAATGTATATGTATATTAAATCATGAGTGAATATAAAAAAATTGTGCATACATATAGAAAAGGATGTTTCCAAAATAGAAAATTATGCAAGCATATAGACAAGTAGGGATGAGTGATAAAAGCTAGCACAATAAGAAAGATAAGTGTGTAAATAACATGAATTATATAAAAAAAATTGCATGTATGCATTCTTTTAGTTTGTATATAGTTTTCTAATATTTTTAGATAAAAAATAGTTTCTTAAGTTGCTTGCAACTATTAAACATTGGTTACATACTGATAAATGTGATTGTGCAACTCAAACCCTTTTTTAATGATAGATACTTTAAAATTATCATAAATAGTAATAAAGACATTATCAAACACAAATCATGAAGATATTTCATGCAATCCACATAAAATTGTCAACTTGAAGAAGAAAATATAAAATTCAAAACTAAGAACTTGTTTGTATAAGCTACATATTGAAACTACTTGAAAAAAGAATCTAGAAGCTCTCTCCATCTCAAATGATGTAAATTGACACAAAATTCAAATAAATTTATATAATATTATGTACTCTTATATAGGTAATAAATCAAATAACAAATAATAAACCTTGCAACAAAATACTAGCAATCCTATGATGTAGTCATCACAATTTTCTCATAATTAAGAAAACTCAAACAAATCTATTTTTCCCAACTTTTCAAAAACCGTGTTATATAATACCTTCTCTTAATGAATCAAATAGATAACTCATACGTTTATCTTTAAATATGATAAATTTACCTCTCCCCAAAGGTTTAGTCAATATGTAAACAATGTACTATTTGATAGGATAGTAATAAAGACAAGCATCATCATTATTAGCTAGCTACTGGACATAATGATGATGAAATCCAATATGCTTGGTTTTAGCATGATATGTCTAGAATAGATAAGTAGGAGGTTTCTTCCACAGCGTGTCAAACTATGATATTGCTATCAGGATTCAACCGTGTAGTTTTCGAGTCAAACTCATTGACCCATGATTCATGAGTAGTGGTTCACAAGAACCCATATCTCATGATAATGAATGGTCCACTTAGCACTCATTGCATCTAGGTGATGCTCACAGAGGTGAAGCATTGATCCATCCCGGGAGGTCACCCATCCCAGTACTGCTCCAGCTCAAGCGCGCTTAACCACGGAGTTTCCACCAAGGTTAAGCCCACTTAGCTTGCTATCCCATTTGCAAAACCTTCAACAAGTGTTATGCCTTATGAACCATTCATTATAGATCCCTTTTAGCTCATCAATTGATAAGTAGGAGGTTTCTTCCACAGCGTGTCAAACTATGATATTGCTATCAGGATTCAACCGTGTAGTTTTCGAGTCAAACTCATTGACCCATGATTCATGAGTAGTGGTTCACAAGAACCCATTGCTGAAGGTTTTGCAAATGGGGTAGCAAGCTAAGTGGGCTTAACCTTGGGGGAAACTCTGTGGTTAAGCGCACTTGAGCTGGAGCAGTATTGGGATGGGTGACCTCCCGGGAAGGACCAATGCCTCACCTTTGTGAGCATCACCTAGATACAATGAGTGCTAAGTGGACCATTCATTGTCACGAGAGATGGGTTCTTGTGAACCACTACTCATGAATCATGGGTCAATGAGTTTGACTTGAAAACTACACGGTTGAATCCTGATACCAATATCATAGTTTGACACGCTGTGGAAGAAACCTCCTACTTATCTATTGATGAGCTAAAGGGGCTCTATAATGAATGGTTCATAAGGCATAACACTTGCTGAAGGTTTTGCAAATGGGGTAGCAAGCTAAGTGGGCTTAACCTTGGGGGCAACTCCGTGGTTAAGCGCGCTTGAGCTAGAGCAGTACTGGGATGGATGACCTCTCGGGACGGACCAATGCTTCACCTCTGTGAGCATCACCTAGATGCAATGAGTACTAAGTGGACCATTCATTATCATGAGAGATGGGTTCTTGTGAACCACTACTCATGAATCATGGGTCAATGAGTTTGACTCGAAAACTACACTGTTGAATCCTGATAGCAATATCATAATGTCTAGAATAGTCACCATCTTGAGCATAATCTGAGTATCATAAAATAATAAGTTTGGTGTTGTTTGGTCTAGTTGGAGATCAACTAATATTCATGTCAACAACATTGAATCATAATTTATTCTAATAATTACCTCATATTCAACATCAACCAAAGCTAAACTAACTATATTACATGTTATTATTTTATCTACCAAGAAACTACTTCAAATCCAGCAGTAAAAACATAACTAGTTGTAAAATTTTGAGTATCAATGATCCAAATCAATCAAAAATTATATCTAAATAGCATGACATTTTTAGATCTTTGGTCAAGGATATCAAAATAAAGAGTCCCTCTAACATATTGAAACACACATTTTCGTAGCTTGCTAATGTTCCTATTGTGGCTTAGACATAAATCAAAAATGAAAATCCATTGTAAAACATAGGTTTATTCGAATGATGATAAGATAAATCAAATTACCTACCAACCAATGATATGTAGATTCAATGACCAGCAACAAAATGGACTTAATTAAGCTCCTAATTTCCTAAATTATGGATTATGAGGCCCATTTTTATCGTTTTTAAATAGATTGCAAGCATTGAACAAATGCATCAATTTATTGTTTTTACTCTAACACCTCATGTCTTGGAAAATGGGGCCAAGATTGGGACGGCCTAGGGTATCTAAGTCCTCCTTCGGTGTTGGGACCCAATTTTTAACATGCCAGTGTCAACATTTTAACATTTGAAACCAACTTGCAAATGTTGGCTATTGGGATCTAATTTTTAGGAAATTAAATAAAATACCTATAAATACCGTGTCTAGCATATTGAAATCTAGGTTCATGTATATTGTTGTTATATCATTCAAAAACTCATATATATATAATTTTCAAAAAGACTTCTTATATATATTCTTTATCAAATATCACTTAAGATATCTTTTATGTATAATTATTCTTATACATGTGTAAATAGTTATATATTTGTTAGATATCTCTTAAATATACATTTGTTGTCATATATGTCAATTGAAATAATTGCAAAAAAAATTAATATCTCTTTATGCATAATGTGTTGGAATCAAGGAACACTGAGAGGGGGGGTGAATCAGTGTTCTGCAAAATTTAACTTTATTAACTTGATCTTTAAACCACTTATAGTATTGAACCAAAAGAAAGATGCAAGAACATAAGGCGATCAACCACAACACCATAACACAAGGATTTTTACGTGGAAAACCTGTTAGGGGAAAAACCACGATGGAGGTTAATCCACAATATGAGTATACTCAAAATAATTGTTTACAAATGGAATGCACATGCATTCAGGCACACTACCTAGAGCTCATTGCTCAAATACAAAAGGCTTTCTGTCCAAAATAAGACTCACTATCTTACAGTCACATTTAGAACACAACTGGAGTGGATAAACTATGAGATAGCATCTGCTAATTCCTGATTATAGTTCCAGTTAAGCACATTGGTCGCATTCTTCACATTCTGTTTGATTTTTCTCTTGAAACTCTATCTACTTTAATTCAAATCACCAATCTTTGTTCTGCTCAAGTGAAACTACACACAATCGATCCATAATCCTTCTGAATCTCGCATCATATATCAAAATGATATGAATAATCGATTATATATATATTTGCAACTAGAGATTAGAACAACTGCATGTCGACTTTAACAAAATATGAAACATGCAAAAACTGTCGGTCCAATCCAAAGACAATTATCTATGCGAATCAAACAATGTTGGCCAAAACATAGTAAGGATCCAAAACAACATGTCTCAAACATGAAACACCTTAAACAATTATGCCTTGAATATCCGCAACATGCTACACTCATCTAGTCGGCCTTTATACACTGTCAGACTGAAAATCAATAAACTGGATCTTCTAACTTGCACACCAATCAGTGCGAAGCCTGATGATTCAAAGATAAGATAGTTCATACATCAAAAGACCTTCCCTGAGATCCACAACACAAAATGATAACAGTAAATTACATATGAGTCAATGTACACAACTCTATCGGATGCCCTGGTTTAGCTTTGACAGATAACACACATCTTCAATTTGACTTCCGGTATAAGAAATTACTGAGGTGCAGATGGGATTATTGACTAGGGCTAACATCAACGACAACACCAGATGACTTGTGCAGTGTCTCTTGCCAACAATATCCGCCTTTGGCATTGATGACAACACTTAGTGAAAAATGACTAAGTTTCAGAATCAATACCAACATGAATACACTACAATCCTCAAAACTTCAAAAAAAATAATTATTCATAACTCCCCGGGTGTTACCACAATAATGGGTTACACTTTTTGGGACATCCTGATTTTTTCCTGAAATCACATATTTTTTGAAAATATAAAGATTTAATCCTTTAAAGGTTCCATTTAAATGATTTTAACTAAAGAGGGTTTGATCAAACCCCCTTAGATCAAACGCCCTTGGATAGAACCCACTTAGTTTTAAACCATACCTATAATGGAGTCTTCTCTACACCTATCAAAATGTTGATAAAAAACCACTTCTGATTTACCTTTTAGGAAATCAAATGAACTCATTTAAAATTTATGTTTTGTAAGTATGTAACCCTTATTATAAGCTTCCCAAAAATTATAATTTTAAATATATTTAATTTAATTATTATATTTATTTTTTATTTCTTGTGAATGTAGGTTTTTCAATGAACATCAAGTTCTTTGTTTCACACATACAAAAAAATAGGAAAATAGAGAATTTTTTTTCTAAAAAATACATGTGCACTAGGTATTGATGTCCTTATTCCAACAAAAAAAGAATAAGATTATTTAAATGCATACAAAAAAAAAGTGGTCCAAAGTGCACCTTTGTCCAATTTATAATTACTCTAACTTGGAAAATTAATTTTAAAAAAATATGTAACAAAAAATTATGAAAAAATATCCACGCATTAGATATTAGTTTGAAAAATCTGTATTTTAAATATTAGAACTGTATCCTTTCTATAAAAACAAGTTATGTGGTTCGAAGTAAACATCACTTTTTAAAAATGTTGTTTAGTAGAAAAAATAAGTTATTAAAAATTACATTAAAGGATTCGCAATTTTTTTAATTTTTTTTATTATAAAATATAGTGAGAATCTGCACACAAAATCTCACAAATCACTAGTTTGATTCATCTTCATATTCTTAATGGTTTAGTTGCTATAGGTGTAAGAAAGTGAAGATCTGGTGAAAAATGATGATTTCAATGTCAAGTTTGGCCAAAAAGTGTAACCCATTATTGTGGGATCACCCCCCCTAAGATGAATATAACATTTTTCACTGTCCCACACTCCCCCTTTGACATCAATGGCAAAGACGAGAATTGCATACCAAAAATCATACAAAACTGTATATGTACAAACATGCTTTTCTAACTTACATGGACTTGAATATGTCTGCAAAATTGTTCTTCAACAGGCTTAAACTAGTGTCCCAACCCTTTTTAAGACTCTCCAAAATAGTCATGTGACCACAAAACAGGTAGGATTGCATCTTTGTTGACTCAAGATTTGTTGGATCATTGACAACCATAGCATCCTGTGCTTCCTTCAATGAACTAAGCATTGTCTGTATTTTAGGACCAATTAGTCCTTTGAGCTCACATACCCTTTCAACAATTCTATCTTTTTCATGCTTCAAAATTTTAATTTTTCCAAGCAGGGATATGATTTGACCTTCTTGCTTACTCATAGAAACGGTTAGAGGATCAAAGGTTTGAGAAAGATCTGCTAACTGTTTCTCATATTCCTTAATTTTCTTCTCAGTGACCTCAGTGAATTTTGACAAGGATAAGCATGACTTGTATAAATTTCCACCCTTAGATAATGCACCTTGAATGTTCTTTTCATAGGTTGCTAATAAGGATTTATCATTAGCAATCATACACTTCAATCTATTGAACTTGTTTGCATCAAATTCTTTCTGGACCTTATCCTCAGCTGACTTTTCAAGAGATTCAAAGTGAGTACGTACAGAGTTGATAAGTTTCTTCAGCTAACCAGAGGGAGAATCAGATGAGTCCTTGACATGTGTGGGCATGATATTCTCCAAGATACCAGATGCAAGACTTAGCATCTCACTGTCCTCAATGTGATATTTCAATATCTCCTCCCTTGCCTTGGTCTAAGCAAATGATGCCACCTTCAGCTTCTGAATAGGAGATAGAGTGGCCAAGTTGATAGGACCTTCAACCAATTCAGGATCAAAATCCTCTTGTTGTTCTTCTAAGAACTTATTTACTGCCTTTACAGTGTCTCTTGCTTCCATAGCAACCTCTTGTGCCTCAACCTTCTTTTCTTCAATCTTAGATTCTTGCTTGACTTTGGGAATCTCTATTTCTTTAGCTGACATATCTTTAGGCGCTTCAGTCTCCATGAGAATTTCAGTATCTTCCATATCTAGAGGATTCTAAGTGTCCTTAATTGTGTCTTCTTTCACTTTTTCAATATTAGCCCAAACATCTTGAACTTCTGGATCATGAGTTTCTTCAGAGACAACGCTATATCTGTTCTTCAACAGAACTGCCTTAAAAATTTTCTCAGTGTCTTTTGCTACTTCCTCAGTTTGCTCGATCATAAGCTTATTCACCTTTGATTTGCTCTTAAAATCCTTTGTAGTGTCATTGAGGATTTTCTTCATTTCTTCTATTGACATTACCAGACATAGATTGGCAAGTATGTGTTCTCTCATTCGTTCATCTTCAGCTCTTGCATTTACTCTCCTCATTTCTAAGACTTCATATAACCCTTTAGGTAACTCTGACATTATTTCTATGAGAGTCAATATTGAAAATATTTAAATATTTATTGTGGCTTCTTCAAGAGTTCTCTGACTAGCCGCACTATCAAAAGTGTCATACCATTCAGAAAGTGGTTTGAGATTACCATCCTTAATTAAATATTTTTCCACTTCCTTTACAGTCATACCTGATCTATCAGTTTTCACCTTCTTCTTGGCTTTTTCTTCACTAGAGGGCTTGTCCTTAGAGACTTTTGATGCCTTTGTGCTCTTATGCTTGATTTCTCTTACTTCTTCATCTGATTCAATTTCTTCATCATCTTCAACAACAACATAGACTCTTGTGCTTTTATCCTTCTTCCTCTTTCCTTCTCTTCTGGATGTCTTGACTTGAGCTTTTAGTGGGCTTGATTTCTTTGTAATACCAGATGAGGGTGAAAATCTCCTTGTAGATCTAGATCTGGCAGAGGATGCTGTTGGACTAGCTGACTTAGTTCTAGCAAGCTCCCCTTCTTCAACTTGTTCTCTTTTCTTCCTAGCTTCCCTCATTGCTTCAATTGATATGCCGATGCTTTTTGCAAAAGCTTCAACTTCCTTTCTCACCTTTCAAACTATTATAGGCTTCTTCAGTTGTTCATGCACTTGTATATTCTTCTCTTCAAATGTACCAAACCTTTCTTCTATCAAATCTCAAGGTTTACTCAACAAGTGTTGGGCATACAACTCCAAAATGTGTTCTTCAACCTCATATCCCATAAGCATTATCTAAACTGTTCTAGGTTCTATTGCTTCCATCAAACACTAGTCAATGTCAACCATGAAGCAAATAGTGTCCTTATACTTTTCCATAATGGATTTAGGAATCCTTTCCATAGCTTGCATTTCACTTTGAAATCTTTTGAAGTAGCTCCAAATAGGATTTTTCCTTGCTTTGCTATCTCCAATTCTATATAAGATGTCTCTAATTTGAACAACTACCGGTTTGTCACCTTCCCATTGCACTTTACCAACTCCCGAAACTTCATTCATAAAGTAGAAGAATAGACATAACAATAGATTGCCATACTTGAAAAATTTCTTCTTGTCCTTCTTGATTTTACCAAGGTTTTCAATTAGCTGGCTCCAGAGTAACTCACATAAGTCATATTTTGCATTTTCCTTGATCATTTGACAAGCTGTATAGATTGCAGTACCATATACAAAGTTATCTCAGCTGGAGTGATAGATTTTATATCCAATAACCATAGAAGCAAATTTTACATCCAATTCAACGATGTCATTAATTGTCATGTCTCTTTTGTCGAAAGTGGAACCAGTTGCCTCAGTGACTATTTGGTTCTTCACATATTTCAATGTGGGTAGCCCACTAAATGAATTCATACCTGTAACAATGCTTATAGCTTCTCTTGTGATCTTGAAGGGCTGATTTAACCATATGAACTCGACATGCACTCAACTTAGTATGTACCAAACCCATTCATTTTCGTCAAACATGGGAAACTTCACAATTTGTGTGAACTTCTTCTCCTCCAAAGTCTTAAATTTGGGCCTTACATAGAGATCTTCTCCCACAATGTGATTTGTGTACAAATTTAACAACTAGGAGTTTCCTAACTCCTCAACATTTGCATGCATATATGCCCTAATATCTTCAATGTGCAAAACACCATACATAATGGAAGAAAATGCACCTAATGGTTCTGTCTCAATGGATTTGAATGGGTGCCATTTGAATTTTGGGTGGGGTCTATCCTTATTATCAACGACTAACAAAGCAACCATTTCCAAAAATTTCAAGTTCACAAGTTTCGCAGATAAATACCTTTCGTCGGATTAGGGTTTGTTCACCAAATCGCCTTTAGACTTGTATCTCGCCAAAATTCACTTGCAAAGCTCTCCAAACTTCTTCTCAAAATGCAATGTGACAAATGAGGAATAGAAGTAACCTTTTATCATTCGCACACCTAACTTTTTATCACAATAAATGCTTTTGCCCTAGGTCTTTCAGATACCTTGTTTTCATAGTCTGTGAAAGAAACTTCTTTTGCGAACCTTCAATTTTGCATAAATTTCCTCGACAAGTGTTCCCAAAAGATCTATAGATCATTAAAGCAATTGTTGCAATTTTCCTCATTTTGGTACCAACTACCGACAGGGGGTAAAAGATTTTCTTGAGAGCTCCCCCTAGGCCAGAGGCCTTAAACTAATTCATGGAGGAATTTTCAACACCAGATTTTGTTGCAGATTCATTTCCTACATCAGGAACACTCTTCTTCACCCATGTCTTCTTCATTTGATTCTTGATCTCATCCGCAGTAACTTTTCCTTTTCCCTTATCATCCTTTTGCATATTTTTCCCTTTATTTACCAAACCCTTCCTACTTCTACAAAATATTGCAATGTGACTGGATTTGTTACAATTGTAGCACACAACATCTCTTTGTCCAAACTAGTTATTTCATTGATTTTCTCTTGATCTGCAATGGTTAGCAATATGGCCAAATCTATTGCAGGCATAACATCTGACATTTCTATTAAAAAAGTTGTTTTTCATATTTCTGCATTCAATTGACTTATGACCATACTTATTGCAATTGAAACACTGACCGAAGAATGATTGACCACTTGGATTGATTTTACTTCTACATTGAGTAGCCATATGACCAAATTTATTGCAAACAAAACAATATCCATTGAACTTTTGAGCATTGGGTTGTCTTACCAGATACCTTCTAGCTTTGCTCGTTTTATTTCTTGGCCTAAATTTCCTTTGACCAGATCCGAAGCTTTCTCCTTTCTTATATCCAAGACCTTGCTTGTCACTTCCAATCTTCTGACTTTGAATTAGTTCATCAAGCTTAGCTGAGATAATCTTGAACTTCTCCTTGTATTCAGTTGTAGTAGAAATTTCATCCCTGAGAATAACAATATATCTTTCAAGCTCTTCATTGTTGCAATTCAAGCTCCAACTGATTGAATCTACCATTAATTATGTTGCATTCATTAGATCTTTCTTTCAAGGACTGAGTAAGATTCTCTTCATTCTTCTTTCTCTCTTCAATCTCCTTGGTCATCCTCATCACAATATATTTCATCTCATGCTTTAGGACAACATTATCTCTGGTGAGCTTTTCACATTCTTCTATCTTTTCCTTCAAGGCTTGACTTAGGTGTTCATCTTCCATGCTTATACTCTCTTTCTGCTTGAGCTGATCACAAAGTTCCTTTCTCTTTTCCTTGGAATTATTGATTTGATCTTTCAATGATTGAATTGATTTCTTGGCATTCATGAGGCTTTCTTGCAATTCTCGGACTTCAAATTTGGACTGATCAAGATCATCTAGTGCCACCAAAAGTTGTTGATGAAGACTATCAGAATCCATTGAATCACCTTCCCGGATCTTCCCCAAGCTATTAAAATTCTTCCGAGGAACTAGGCTCTGACAACAATTGTTGGAGTCAAGGAACACTGAGAGGGGGGGTGAATTAGTGTTTTGCAAAATTTAACTTTATTAACTTGATCTTTAAACCACTTATAGCATTGAACCAAAAGAAAGATGCAAGAACATAAGGCAATTAACCACAACACCATAACACAAGGATTTTACGTGGAAACCCTGTTAGGGGAAAAACCACGATGGAAGTTAATCCACAATATGAGTATACTCAAAATAAGTGTTTATAAATGGAATGCACATGCATTCAAGCACACTGCCTATAGCTCACTGCTCAAATACAAAAGGATTTATGCACAAAAGAAGACTCACTATCTTACAGTCACATTCAGAAGACAACTGGAGTGGATGAACTATGAGATAACATTTGCTAATGCCTGATTGTAGTTCCGGTTAAGCACATTGGTCGCATTCTTCATATTTTGTCTGATTATGCTCTTGAAACTCTGTCTGCTTTAATTTGAATCACCAATATTTGTTCTGCTCAAGTGAAACTATGCACAATCGATCCATAATCCTTCTGACTCTCACATCACATATCAAAATGATATGAATAATCAATTATATATATCCGCAACTAGAGATTAGAACAACTGCATGTCGACTTTAACAAAATATGAAACGTACACAAACTATCATCCCAATCCATAGAAAATTATCAATGCGGATAAAAAAATGTTGGTAAAAAAATAGTAAGGATCCAAAATAACATGTCTCAAACACGAAACACCTTAAACAATTATGCCTCAAATATCCGCAACACACTACACTCATCTAGTCGGCCTTTCTGCACTGTTACACTAAAAATCAATAAACCAGATCTTCTAAATTGCACACCAATCAGTGTGAAGCCCAATGATTCAAAGATAAGATAGTTCATACATCAAAATACCTTCCCTGAGATCCACAACATAAAATGATAACAAGAAATTACATATGAGTCAATGTACACAACTCTGTTAGATGCCCTGTTTTAGCTTTGATAGATAACACATATCTTCAATTTGACTTCCAGTATAAGAAATTATTGAGGTGCGGATGAGATTAATGACTAGGGTTTCCATCAATGGCAACACCAGATGACTTGTGCAGTGTCTCTTGCCAACATAATGTACATTGCATGTTTGTCATATACACTCAAATTAATATATATAAATTGACAAAAAAAAATTTAAAGATGAAATTCCTTCCAAAAATTTCTCATGAAGATAGGATCATATCATGGAATATGATTATGGATTTAGTTAAGGAATGTTGACTCAGAATTTGGGCGATGTACTATTTCAGTCCTTGTTGACCTTCACCCTCCACCTTAAAAAGAACAAAAAATAGAAGGCATGTTGATGCTCAAGTTTTCAGTGCAGGGACAAACAAGTTTCAATCACAAAACAAGTTCAAGTTAATAGACGTGTTTTATCTATATCAATCCAGTGAAAAGTTTCTAAAGTTATAGATACAAAAGAGGACGGTACAGTTCAACCGTTGCGGATTGTAGTGGGATAATGCAGTACAAATGAACCTGATTCAACTTTCCTTTGTCTTTAAGCGAAACAATATTAGATGTGATGTTGAAGATTTTGGGAAAACCCCTCTTCATTTTATTCGAGTTTAGGAACTGATTGAATACTTAAAGTTGTCATTTAGTCATTCGGTTAAGTGATATGTACCATATAACATTCCTATTGAGTGTATATAATGCACACACTAATTTGGAATCTTTTTTATATTTTAGACATATTTTTTCTTATTTGATTTAATTAGCGGATAGGCTATATATAGAGTCTGAAATAAGTCTCAAATTTTTAAATCATTGTTTTGTTGTCAAAAAACAAGTTTCAATTGTGATTTAATGGTAAACGAGTTGCCATTTAATGGTAAAAGTTTCCAAAATATCATGTAAAAGTCTCCAAAATCTAATTTATCACATAAAAGTCAGTGACAACTAGATGGGAACATTCTATTTCCATTTACATTGTTTTTTGTCAATTTGATGGCAACTTTCTTTTTTCATTCGTATTGTTTTATATTTTCAAAATATATTTACTTGAAGAAACAAATCGATTGTTATGCATGTCACCAATTCCATAAACAAATCATGGTAAAATTAAACTTAATAGGAGTCCTAGGTAGTTGCATTCTTAAATTAAGGTATCTCTCAATAAAACTGGATGAAATTTAATAGTAGATCATTGATACTTTCATGAAAGATCCTCAAACAGACTATACCAGCTACAAGTCTTATATGCTTTTGTGATTTTTCTAGAATGGATATGATTAATGCCAATTATGCCAAAAGGTTATCCAACAAAAAATTTAGTTGTAAAAAGTAGGCTCGATTTAAAAAGCAAGGTGAAAGTATGAAATTGAACCTTATTGACCCATAATCATTTATCTCATGTATGTGAATATTGGCTGTCCTACCTATACTTGCTATGTATGTTATTTCTTTAAGGATTAGTCGTCTTATCCTATAATGCGTTATTGATGTGGCCTACTTCAATGGCCAATGTTGGTTACAAGTCTTAGATGAATTTGATGTGTCTTGAAGTCTTAGATGAATTGGATGTAATATTTGAACTTAATACATTCCAAATACGTTAGACATATAATAATATTCAAAATTTATGCATTAACAATTTGTAAGGATAGAAACATTTATTTTTAAAAATTGATAGATTTAAATACCATCTACCTTGACTTATGCCATTGGGTCGACAACCATGTTCCCAGTTCGAGCAACTCCTAAAATCAAAACCTCATCGTCTCTCCTATTTGAGCTTCTTATATTCAAGTTAGAATAATCTTCACAAGTAAGAGATACTCCAATGATGCATAATTCTAGTAAAAATGAAAGGAACAAAAACTATAGAACCTCATTTCTTAACAAATAAGAAAGTTTTAACCACAACACTCCAAATATGATTATAGGAAAAAGCACAAAGAATTTGATATTTTCTACTGATTGTGAGTATTCATACTTTTCTTCAGTCATCTCCATTACAATAGTAGTGGTATTGTCCATGGAAAATTAAATACAAATATTCAAAGCAACAACTCTTTATACTATCAAATACACATACAAGAACTTCAAATATAATATGTTGTCTAATGGAATACGAAAAGAATGTGTTTCCGATACTATACCCAAAAATATTAAGCTTTTAAAAGAGATAGCAACCTGTAGACTTCAAAAACCCACTGTGTCACTCTATTTTACAAAGACACAATAAATAATGCAAACGACCATACATCAAGTGAAAAAAAAGTTAAACTAAAGAGAAAAGTGATGGATCTCACTCAATTCCCCAACACCAACTTTTGTTCACAAGAGCTTCCCATTCACAATGGATAGGAGTAAATATTGTGTAACACCCCTTTTTTTTGCTCTTATGTTTAGATTACGATGCTTTGTTATTTTGATCGCTATTTATAAAGCGATGTGGAATTATATGTTGTGATGTGATGTTACTCTACTTTAATTTTATCATCTGACATGCCATTGATTAGCCTAATGATAATTTGGAATAACATGGTTATTTGCACATGAGTAGTTTATATATGTTAGAACTGTCAGTTTTGTGATAAGTGTACTGGTGAAGGGGACAAAATTGCATCACTTGCTTGCAAGCGCCATGTGATTCTGCGATTTCCTCTTCAAAGTGTGTTCTATTATGATGTATATATGCATGCTCGATATATGTCATGTTTACACGTTTGTAGGTACAGGACATCAACTCCACCTGGCTTTACAGGTTTGAGCGTGTCGAACCAACGGTTAAGTTGATTGGGAGTTAGTAGCTAGGATACTTGTGTCAAGCCTTTTACCTTAGTCTCAGTGTGTCGTCGGGTATAGTCGGTTTGCTTGTTTAAAGTTGTTTATTATTGCTTTGATTTATTGTGTTAAAATGCTTAAAAAGGGAATTTAATGAATTTAAGTATTTAAAGTTGATTATTAAATTAATCTTATTTTAATGATTAGAAGTTTTGAATTAGTAAATTAATTAATTTAATTTAATTGATAAATAGTTTAATCCTTGGATTATATTGTTTATTGATTAATTAAATTAGTGAATTAAGTTATATTTGGAAAGGGAAATGTTTTGTAATTATTAAATATTTGAATTTTGAATTTTGGAGGATTTTATGCAAAATGGGTTGTTAGAGATATTTTATGATTTTTAACATGTGTTAGAAGAAATTAATGAGTTGGTTGGAAAATTTATTCATGGGAGAAGATTTTGGCTTTGAGAGAGGAAGTGGAAAGCTTCTTCACGACAGAAGCATGAGATATTTTGGGTGTTGGGTAATTATTTTTGGAAAGGAAGTTTTGTTGTGATTGGTATGGGATATGGATAATTTTTGGAGGAATTTGTTGTAGAAAGTATTGTTGTATTCTTGCATCTTTAGAAAAATTGTTCTTGAAAATTCTTGCCATGTTCGAGATTGTTGTTGTGTTCGGGAAATCGTATTACTTTGGAGGAATCCATTGTTTGGCTGGAAAAATTTCTTGGAGCTATGGACAAGTCAGTGCTTCAGATCTACAAATACTCAAGCATTAAACTATAGGTTCTTTCTCTTGATTTTGTTAAGTTTTAATTGAAAAGCTTCTAGATTACATCTTCTCTATAAAAGATTGCATTGTGTTAAAAATTGTTTTGCCGTAAATAATTTCTCTATAAATAAATTTATTTGTACAATCATTTTCTTCCGTAGGTTGAAATTTCTTTGTGGAAAACTTTAACAAATGACAATTTGGTATTATAGTGAATTTAGGGAAAACCCAGAAGGAAATGCTTAGGGATCTAAAAGAAATTTTGTTTTGTGTAGAAATATTTTCGTGAAGGTTTGAACTCTCGGGAAATTATGTGTAAAATTGATTTGTGAAGAAATTGTTTTGTTCTTTCTTCTTAAGATTCTTGTCTGGGCAAAGCAAAAAGATCCTCTGTATTTAGAAAAGGTCTATGTGAAAAATTGTTTGCCCAACTAATCTATTCTTTGATGTTTTTATATATATATATATACAAACACTTATACATACGTATATATAATTATAATATATATATATACTCTTTATATTCTTACTATAAAAAAATACCAATACGAATTCCATTGAAAACGTCCATCAAAAGGACGGGATGATGTCTCATACAACAAATGTTTATTCGTAGGCAATGTTGAATAATATGTTTTTTTTTTGTGTGTGTGTATTAAAATACGTATGAAATAAGTTAATGGGGGGGAGGGTTTGTGGGGGTATTACCCCCACCGCCGCCCCCATGACAGAGTGGATTGTGGAGGTATTAATACCTCCACAGTATCCGTGCCTTTCCCTGGCCGTGCCCAGTGCATGGGTTAGCGACATCCTTTACATGCAGCAAGGCATTGTTAATGCCTTCTTTTAATGTGAATAACTGCTCTCTTTCCGCCTGTCGTGAGTTGGGGGTTTCTGAAATATAAAAAATATTATATGCTGCTAATTCATTTTCATAGCTTTATTTGTTTATTGGTTTTAATATATATATATATATATTAAATATATGATTTATTTGGTTTAAAGAAAAGATGGTTTTTGTTTAAATAATATTATGTGTGTATATATATATTTAAATGATTATTTTATTCTATAAGTGCATGCAAATGCACAACTTGAATGTCTTCAGATAGTAATGGTGAAAAAGGGGAAAGTGCATTTAAAATAGTTATATTGTGATAATTGGAGTATGCAATTATACTTAACTTGCTTTATTGTCTGAAAGTAAAATGGTTTTAAATTAGATTGATGTGAACAATGTACTATTGTGTCTCTTTGATGTACTTATGGGTTCTTTCGTTCACTTCGAGGGGAAACTAGTTAGTCGAGTCCGTAAGTCTTCTAGTTGGGGTGTGTTAATGTTTGGGGGTTGTATTTTATTGTCTTATCTTTTGTAATTCCTTGGGTAGTGCGGTTGTCATTTTCGGTGAGACACACGGTTTCCATGAACGGGGATTTGTGCCTCCTTTGTTTGGAGTGGATTAAGTTTTGTGTTGCCTCCTATGTTTGGAGTGGTTTTGTTCCATGTGTTGACCGTAGGAGAGTGATTCTGGATGGGGGCCAAGATTTGGGAAGATATGTCGGGTAACCCATGCACCTTTGTGGTGAAACTTCTCCTAGGTTAGCAGTGTGTTTGGTTCATTGGTGTGTCAATTTATTTCACTCTAGAAGCATTGTAATTTATGAGTTGGTAGTGTACTAGATTATGATAAGTTCAGTTTTGTGTTAGTCCGTGTCTAGTGGTAGATGGTCTTGCCTAGGATCCTTGTTACTATCTCCTAGCACGGGGGTTGGGCCTTCGGGTACCACTTGGTTGGGAGGAACGTGCACTCTACTCCGTTGGGTCCCCTTTATCTTCAGTTCGTGATGGCGAGATCTTATAATTGGAGAGCTCATGGTGGTTCTAGAGGATATGTTCCTTTCTTTTAATGTAATATTTTAGATGACTCTTGTATTTAATTTACTCCTCAATTGTATTTGAGGAGGAATCTTGTAATTTGTAATAGTTAGGTATGATCTTCCTCATTTCGGGAATGAGTATTGTAATCTTACTTGTAAATTAATGTAATCTGGATCTTGATGTATTTTTATTCTATGTGATATAATTTGAATGCTTTGAATGAATGTATTTTAATTTTGGTTAGTAATTAGTTAAATTCTTTATGTGAGTATTGTATGTGTTGTGGATTTAGATGTAACCTTGTCGTGTGCCTTAGAGGTTGTTGTGAAAGTGTAGTGCATCCTCCTTGTTAATAATGCACTTTAAAAAAAAAATTGTATGCTTCTGTAGTGTTGCAACTTCCTCTAGGGTTACGAGGCGGGGCATTACACATGGTATTAGAACCCTAGGTTGATACACTGGGTACATTTGAGTCCACTATGTTGCCCTTGTGAATCTGTTAGTGGAGTTGTTAAGTGATTACTTGTTCAAGGATTTGACATTTAGCATGACATACTCTGTGGAAAAGAGTAGAATGATAGAAAACTGATAAAAGGTTATGGATGGAAAGTAATGATATGTATCCCATGGGTTATGGAATTTGATGTTCTTATGGGATTATGTATGTAATTGTACCCCCTGTAAATGTAAGGAACCGGTAACTGTGTCTTGTTTGAGTGCTGTGAATACCCCGTACTTTCTTGTGTGTCCATGTGATGGTGTTACTTGGTACCAATCCATGGGGAAAAGCATTTTGGTGTGGGATTAACCATACCATTGTGTGTGTTTGCATGTTTGTTACTTGATTGAGGGTCAACCCATGTGTGGTTGAAACTTATATATATGAGTAACCGAAAGATAGTTTCGTAGATTCTTTTTCTTTTGGGTCTCTAGCTCCTCAACTTGTGAAGGGATAGTAGTAGCCACAAATTTCCTTGGGTGGAGTATGTAGTGTACACATATTGTAGCGTAGAGTGTCTCAGCTCACCAATCTTGAGGAAACGTACCCACTACTTTCCCTTATGATGGATTAGGATACTTGATCCATATGTGTTAACCTAATCCCCACAGATTTGAGTACAACAACATAGGTTTGTTAGTGTATGCTTGGCCATCCTTAGGGACATTGATCTGGCATTAGCGAGTAAACCTCATTCGTATGAGAGGTGAAGCTCGGGTAGCCCCATATTGATATTATCATTTTTTTCATTATATATTTAGTGTATCTGCACATGTTCTGACATGATGTAATAGATACGATGCCACACCTCACTGATGTTCTAACATAGTGGTAGTGATGATGTTGTGATATACTATATTTGCACATGTTCTGATATGATGCAATAGATACGATACCACACCCCACTGATGTTCCAACATAGTGATGGTGATGATGCCGTGTTACACGATGCCACATGCTTAGACATGTGAAGGCGCATTATGAGTTTGTCTTTGATAGCTTACTTGTGTGATGAGCGTTATGGAGCCTCAAACACTTGTAGAGGGATCCTCATGGTTGCTTTGACCATGTTGGTCGAGTAGCATATGAGTAGATCCTATCCATGTATACCTCTGGCTCAGTGAGTTCCTGCGTGTTCCTTTTCCACGAGGTATCACGATGCGGGGTGTGTTCTGCGTGTGCCTACTTCCACAGACCCACAGACACATTGTCATGTGGCATATGACCAGTATGTGCCTTTTTCGGCTGGCGTATGACCATGTAGAGTGATGGTGTGATAGTCGTGGATACACTCTGGGTCATGTGGATGGCGTGCTCACTCCGCACCATATGAGGGCTATTACCATAGCCAGATGTTGTTTCCTCCTTCCTCATTTGGTGGCTAGTATTTAGTCACACAGTGTTGTACAATGCAATTTTAAAGATTGTGAACTTTCTTTTAGGTTATTAATGATTTTTAGTTGATTGTGAAGGCCAACACCTTGTTATATTTGATTGTGAAGGTTTATCCATTACTTGCGATCTTATTTGTTTATAACCCTAGTGGTTATATATTTGATTTAGTGTTGGAATTACGTGTATTTATTGCCTTACTATTGAAATTGAACTTTAATTTTCTCTTCTTTATGACTTTGGTGGCTAAGCTAGTAATCTTTATTATTTTCTATGTCAGCAATGTGTCGTAATGTGAATCCTCTCCAAGGACATATGAGGCAGACTTGGTGAGTGTATACGAGGAATTAGACGGACTTGGTGAGTGTATACGAGGAATTAGACACATGGAACGTTGAGGATGGGGGTATGTGAGGTTATTATGTAGCTAGGACCCACTACTCACATATGTGTGATGACAATCTCTTGGAGGCTAATCACCTTATACAACAAGAGACAAGTCATTGTGGTCTTGTTTGGATGGTCTCACCTTATGTGTGGCCTAACACCATCAAGCCACTAATTGTGATGTTTGGTTTATGTGAGATGGTTATTGGTTCTTGGTTCGTGGATTCTTGTATCATGGATTAGTATGCTGCTTTGTGATGTCTAGATGGACCCATGTGTGGTCTTATGTTGTGATTTTCGGTGTGTATGTGTATTATGTATGTTTAATCATGAGTATGGTGCTTGATTTATGAGTTTATGTATGCTAATTTTTCCTTTTTGGTTGTGACTCCTTTCTTGGATGGTGTGTATAGAATGCCTAGAAGAGGTGGTCGTGGAGTCGATTGTCTAAACTCTACTTTTCAAAGTCCCCATGAGAATGATCGTGAGGAGCACTTGGGTCCTCAATTACATTCTACGCTTGAGGAGATTCTTACCTGGCTTGGCCCTAGATAAGAGGGTGGTCGACAGGTATTTAGGGAAAGGGAAAGGTTCCCTAGGAGGATAAATATTTCTACTTTAGCAAGACTTATGATGGACATTTTGAGGGCACGTTCTCCGCTCATCAATCGTTCTTATGGAGGTTTGGAGTTTGAGAATTAGATGATTGGTGTTTTGTTTGATATGGCATACCTAGTAGGCTTTGGGTTCCGGGGTGATCATCTTTCACATAGGAGGATTCAAAGTTGGTTACGAGCCCAACTCCATCATCTCGACCAGTTAGCTCAGAGCACACAGGTTGCAACGGGTAGAGGTACAGGATGTTACGCTTGCAGCCAACAGGGCCACATAGCTAGACAATGTCCTCAAAGGAACACACCTAGATTCAATCAGAGATCGATGGATATGAAGCCAACAAGGAATGAGTGCAGTGGTTGATCATCGTTAGTCAAAGCATTAGGGTACAAATTTGGAGATTACTAGTAGTGGATAGGCAGCTGATTCGTGAGTTCATGGAAATTCTACGGTACATGAGGCTGAGGAGGTGCCTTCAGTGTTGTTTCCTCTGCTTTGATACTTGATATGTTAGAATATGTGTTTTGAGACTATGTTGGTTGTTTGGATTGACAATTTATTTGGCTTAGAGGATTATGACTCTGGTTATTGTTGTTTTTATGTCGATGTATGGAGTGGTTCAGTTTTGGAACCATTGATTATGTGTGATTTTATGGAGTTTGTACTAGGGGTATTTGCAAGCTTTCAGGAGTAAGCCTAACCCTAGGGGGGGAGAATATAACACCCCTCTGTCTTGCTCTTATGTTTAGATTACGATGCTTTGTTATTTTGATCGCTATTTATAGAGCGATGTGGAATTATATGTTGTGATGTGATGTTACTCTACTTTGATTTTATCATCTGACATGCCATTGATTAGTGTAATGATAATTTGGAATAACATGGTTATTTGCACATGAGTAGTTTATATATGTTAGAACTGTTAGTTTTGTGATAAGTGTATTGGTGAAGGGGATGAAATTGCATCACTCGCTTGCGAGTGCCCTGCAATTTCGCGATTTCCTCTTCACGGTGTGTTCTATTATGATGTATATATGCATGTTCGATATATGTCATGTTTACAGGTTTGCAAGTACATGACATCGACTCCACCTGGCTTCATAGGTTTGAGTGTGTTGACCCAACGGTTAAGTTGATTGGGAGATAGTAGCTAGGATACTTGTGTCAAGCCTTTTACCCTAGTCTCAATGTGTCACTGGGTATAGTCGGTTTGCTTGTTTAAAGTTGTTTATTATTGCTTTGATTTATTGTGTTAAAATGCTTAAAAAGGGAATTTAATGAACTTAAGTATTTAAAGTTGATTATTAAATTAATCTTATTTTAATGATTAGAAGTTTTGAATTAGTAAATTAATTAATTTAATTTAATTGATAAATAGTTTAATCCTTGGATTATATTGTTTATTGATTAATTAAATTAGTAAATTAAGTTATATTTGAAAAGAGAAATGTTTTGTAATTATTAAATATTTTAATTTTGAATTTTGGAGGATTTTATTCAAAATGGGTTGTTAGAGATATTTTATGATTTTTAACATGTGTTAGAAGAAATTAATGAGTTGGTTGGAAAATTTATTCAGGGGAGAAGATTTTGGCTTTGAGAGAGGAAGTGGAAAGCTTCTTCACGGCAGAAGCACGAGATATTTTGGGTGTTGGGTAATTATTTTTGGAAAGGAAGTTTTGCTATGATTGGTATGGGATTTGGATAATTTTTGGAGGAATTTGTTGTAGAAAGTATTGTTGTATTCTTGCATCTTTAGAAAAATTGTTCTCAAAAATTCTTGCTATGTTCAGGATTGTTGTCATGTTCGGGAAATTGTATTACTTTAGAGGAAGCCATTGTTTTTGTGGAAAAATTGCTTGGAGTTGTGGAGGAGTCACTGCTTTAGATCTACAAATACTCAAGCATTAGACTATAGGTTCTTTCTCTTGATTTTGTTAAGTTTTAATTGAAAATCTTCTAGATTACATCTTCTCTAACTACAACAAATCCCTGTGATTACCTCCCTTTTTTGCTTCCACCCACTGTTTTAATGTATTTTTCTCCATTTTTTTAAAAAATTCGGCACTATTTGTCGGGCTGGAGCCATTTTTGGCATTTTTTTGCGGTGACCAAGATAAGTAGGCTCTAAATCAGGCGCTAATTAGCGTCAGATTTAGCGCCATATTTAGTGTCAGGTTTAGCACCGGATTTAGCGCCAGATTTAGCACTAGATTTAGAGTCGGATTTAAACAGTGGCATATCGACAAGAGATATTAACTTGTCTCATCGACACCGGCAACCAACATCAGAGGAACATAAGATCTAATGTCAATGAGACATTGAGATATCGGTAAGACAAATAAGATTGTCTCATCAACAATCTTCAAGTAATGATCAAAAGTATACATCGCTATACTGCCGGGAAGGTGAGCAACATATGCAGTAGAGTGGTATACACTGCAACCCATCTATTAGAAGGCTTCCGTGGGGTGGTGGTATACGCGCTACAACTAGACAGTCAGAAGCCTCTCGCGGTATGGTGGTATACACCGCACTATTGCCAGATAGTCAAAAGCCTCTCACGGTATGGTGGTATACATCGCACTACCGCTAGACAGTAAAAAATCTCCCGTAGTATGGCGGTATACCGTGCTACCACACCTCTCTCACAATCATCCAGTAGTACATAGGTAAAAGCATGAACTTAACACTTATGAATTTAATAGATAATAGTAATTTTTTATTATAAAATATATGTATTTTGTTTTCTAAATTTGTTTGAATATTAATAGATTTAATGCTTAAACATATTTGAGTTTTTTCACATCAATATTTTTGCCGCCATGATGAGTTAGAACAAAATACCCAAGCCCTAATTTTTAACTCTCATTTTCACTTGGTTTTTTCAAGCTCCCTTGCCCTGCACATGGTGCCATCATTACAGTTTGAAACCTCGAGCTTTTTGAAGGAGTATCTGTCAATTTTCTCACTGATTTTGAGAGTTTTCTTCACAAATTTTTTTGTTGAGGCTGAATCAGGAAAAACTTTCATGGTTCATCATTTGTTTCCACTTATTTGAATGCATTTTCAAAGACATTCCTTCTCGGATTCTCATGCATTTTTCTCTTGCTTTACTCTGTCGATGCCTTACTTGTCTTGAGGCTGACATCAAAGCACTTCTAGAGCTCACATTTATTTGAACAACAAGAAGTTGAGTAAGTTTCTATGTGCCATTTCTTTGTATCTTACCTCTGTTTTCTGTCAAAACAAGCTCGATTTGGACTCAATAGATACAAATGAATGGGTGTTTTATTTCTACCATGCATCCTTATTTTTTAACCCTTCTATCTTGGCTCGACTTCTCTGGACTTAGCTCACTAGCAAAAGAAATGAAACAAATCGTACTCTCCATATTTGGTTTGATCAAACGATGAAAGATTTTTTTATTTCTGGATTTTTTCTCTTTCTTGGTGCTGGCTTAGTTGCGGACTCTCTAGAATATTTTTTATATTTCCAAAAAGAATAGAGTGTAAATTTTTCTTTATTATATTTTTGAGCCTCCTTCATGGCTCCATGATTATGGCTGCGGGCTCTATTCAATGGCATTCTGGGTTTGTCTTTGATCTGGGTTTTTTCAAAAATTCGTGACTCCTATTGCAGATACGAGCTGTCAAAAAAATGAGTGCAAGCCTTTTGGCATGATCTTTCACTTCTCAGAAAGAAAAATAAATCCTTCCACATTTGGGGCTCGGCCCAGAAAGCCTAAACCATGGGTTTGTAATATTCTACATATCCTTCTCCTTTCTTGCAAGTATTTTACATTTTCATTTTTTAGAACCCGCTTCACAAGACAATTGCACTGTTATTTTGTATGTTCTTTTTTCTCTGAACAAGAAAAAAATGGAGATGATTGATGCAAAGCATGGTGGGCTTCGAAGGTCTTCAAAGACACAAACATAAATTTTTGCAAGATCACTTGTGTAAGCCTCTAAGAAGCTTCTCAAGCTACTAATTTGTAATTAGTTTGCAAGGGATTGTTTTCTCTTTCTTTGCCAATTTCCTATTTTATAGGGAGTTATGGTCTGTTTCTTTCCAATCACAAGGTGCATTTCAGTGAACTTGACCATTTTGAATTATTTAAATGTAGACACCATATGGTCGATGCTAAATGCTACTCCAAGGCACTTTGACTTCTTCCTTAGACAATGAGATTCCCTCAAGACATGAATGTGGTTATCATAGCTCTAAACACTCATTTCAACATGAAGAATGCATCAATGTGTAGTAGAATTTGTAAAGCACTTGTCTCTGATTATGAATGTTTTAGATTGTTACATATAGTCATGGTCAGATTCTCATGATAGATTCCTTTGAAACTTGTGAGAGATATGTATTTGAGGACCAAATTGAGTTTATCAAGGAATCAGTACTTGAAGGAGAATAGGTACTTTAACAAATTAGCTCATATGCTGATGTTTTGAATTCTATATCGAATATCTTCTTTTGATTTAAATAGTAATAAGATATATGTTTCTTGCTTTGGTTGATTGGAGTAAACTTTAGAGAACAAATGGAAAATGTTTTGGAGTTTTATATGTATTTTTATAAGACTTTTTAACTTTACAACATAGATTATGTATTATTTACTTTTGATTTTTTGTTAATTTTCTCATTATTGATGTTTTATCCTAAATCAGGCCGAGGGTGATGATTTTGAAAAGGATTCTAAGGCAAAAACAATGTCACACAAACTCTAGGTGAGATGCATTTTCTTAATGCCTGAAATGAGTGTAGCATTTAGCTATAGAAGGCATCATAAATCATTTTGCACCATAAACTGTTTAATGTACATATATTATATGAATCAACTACTTTTAATTTTCATTTTACTCCACTGAAATTGAATAAATCCTCATTTGCAATCATCAAGCCACTGGAAGGAACATTGTTTCCTTTTATTTTATTCTTGACATAGCAGCAACTAAAATTTTTCATGTTATTTTCAAAATTGTTGGTTATTTGATGCTAGCTTAACTTTTCTTGCAATGATTGTATAGGATGAAAATAATAGCCATATCAAATGCCTTTTTCCCAAGTCCTATTCTCTCAAGGTTAACAATCTCAATCTCACTAATAGTGATTCTTAAGAAAGGTAATTCCACCAACTCTACCAAACAGTTTACCGTAGGAACAATAAAAGCAGACGCTTTGAAAGGAACTCCATGAAAACCAAGCTCTCTAAATGGTATATCAAAATCTAGTTCAAAATATTTTAGATGAGGTTGCTTCCATAGCTCTGTTACTCGCTTGACAAATCCTTGAAACTCTACATTGATTTTATTTTTCTTGTCCCTCTCTTGTTGTTCTTCCTCAATTTCATCAGGATCATACATTGACCTTCTTGCCCCTCCTAAAGTTTGGACCACATCCATTAGCTCCACATAAAACTGGACATCCTTGGTCTTCTTGGTTCACACCATGATATGGTTATACAAATAAAAATGAAGCAAAGTAATCATCTCCTTCTCCACTAGCTGGAAGAATGCATGCTTAATGTTTTGATACATGATATCAACTCTCTCTTTTGCTCTCATGGTTGAATATTGAAATCCATTATGGTGGTCCTCCAGAGTTCTAGTCATCTTCCTTCCTCTTCCACCGAATGTTGGCATAGTTTACTAACATTTATTAGAATTGTTGCATGTTTTACATCATGGAATGACATATTAGCAATAATTTTTTTGAAATTTTATTATGGTATGTGCACTTTGATATTCTTGATGTAATATGATTATGGTTTTGTTTCACATGTTGTAATATTAGATACATAACAAAAAAAATAAATTATTGCATGAAATAAATAATAAGTTTTCATTTTAAATGATTTTTTTTTGCAGAAAATAGGTCTTCCAGAAGATCAAGATGATCCTCATGATATAGATCCAGAATATGTTGGTTCTGGTACAGATCACATGGAAGAGGATGCTGATGACGTAGATTCAAAAGACACTGAGGCCGATGACGATGATGATGACGACGATGGTGATGATGATGATGATGCAGTTGCTAGTAGTAGCTAGTGACATTCATGATCATATAGACTGCATCATGGATCATTGTTGATATATCGTTATGATGCCTCTTTTCATGGTTACTATAATATGTATAATTTTCACGGCTTGCAGTATCATATTATTGAGTTGTATCATTTTGACATGTATCACTTTGACTTATATCATTTAGACATGTATCATTTTGACTTGTATCATTTTGAGCTATATAATTTATCATTTTTACTTATATCATTTGTACATGTATCATTTTGACTTGTGTCGACTGTTGGAGATGTATCATTTTGACATGTTATTAATCTAGTGGCATATTTGTCTCACTTGTTTTAATTACTTATATAGATATTTGACTCACTTGTTTTAATCACTTTTTTTGATCTACTTATATAGATATTTGAATCACTTTTTTTAATTATAAATGTTGATCATGTTATAATAATTATCTTTTTATTTAATCATATGAGTTATTTAAGAGGAATGATATATTTAACTAATAAAATTGAAATACAACATTTTAAATTAATAAATGGAAGCAAAACAAGAAGCATTTTTAGAAGCAAAAAAAGAAGCATGTTCAATGGAAGCCAAACTCAAAGCAAACTAGAAGCAATCTTGGAAGCAAAACTTGGTGTTATCTAGGAAGCAAAAACAGAAGCAATTCAGGTAGCAAACAAAGAAGTAATAATGGAAGCAATTTTAGAAGCAACAAAAGATGAAATAATAGAAGCCATATTAGATGCAAAAATGGAAGCAAAGCTAGATGCAAGAAGCGACATTATATCGGAAGCAAAATTGGAAGCAAAATTGGAAGCAAAATTAGAAGCAAAATAGGAAGCAAACTTGGAAGCAAAATTGGAAGCAAAATTGGAAGCAAACCTGGAAGCAAAACTGGAAGCAAATGTGGAAGCAACACAAGAAGCAAAATTGGAAGCCAAATTGGAAGCAACAAAAGTCGACGCTACACCCAGCGCTAAACCTGGTGCTAAATCTGACGCTAAATCTGGCATCGAAGTGAGCATACCAGTTTGTGCCTATTTTTGCGCCAACATAAGTGCCCAATTCATGAAATCAAATGCACTAAAATTCGGTGCTATTTTAGGCGCTAATTGCCTGTTTTGTTGTAGTGTCTGTAAAAGATTGCCTTGTGTTAAAAATTGTGTAGTGTACTAACACTCTGCTGATCCGTTTTCACTGAGTTCGTAGGTCTGATTTTGTTTTAGTTTAATTTCTTCCTTCTTGTTTTCGAGTTGGTTTGCCAATAATGTTAAAATGGTACCACGAAGCATATGCAAACAATGTAAAATTTCTAATAACTCAAGTAATTACTCAATTCAAGAACCAAATATGCTTTCTTCATTACATAATAGATCACATAAAATAGTTGGCTTACATCAAATTTTAAAGGATACATCTTATGCCATGATTTTTATTTACAGCCAAACAAGCACTGTGAATAGTGACTTGCTACAGTACCCGTGCCCAAAGAAGTGAACACAACTCTTGAGACTCGAACTTCTCCCACCCAAATCAGGATTGGGAAGCTTCTTCCACTAGGGCGCCCCTTTTGGGTGTGATTGCAGCCTCTTAGAAGAGGCATTTTTATATATATTATTTAAAACCCTCAAGGAAAATGCGGCTGGCTATAGCTCTTCAAAAACAGCCCCAAAACACTCCAAAAGCGAACAACTCCTGAGCAAATGTGAATGGAGTCTATGGCAGTCCAAAACCCCTTCGAAAATGGCTCAAAAAACCTGCAAACAACAACTTATGACTCCAAAAGAAGCCACCAAAATCTGACCAGCAACTTTAAGGTGGTGTTTCACACCATCAAGCAGCTCAAATTCAAAGAACCAAGCCCCACCAGGCTTACCCACTGCAAGAAATCAGGAAACCCTAGCCTCCTTCTTCCTCCAAGCTTCACTCCAAAGTTTTCAACAAGCAAAATCATCAATGCATGAAGAGGGTCGAATTTCTCCTTCTATTTATAAGTTTTTGCACTAAAAAACACTATTCATAAAAGTGAGCACTATTCACTTAAGTTATTTCTTTTTTCACTTTAGTAATGAATAGTAACTGCAAAATATAAAGTGACCCCTTCCTTTTAAAGACACATGGTCCCGAGGCCGAGGATGGTGAAATAAAAGGTGAGTATCATTAATTTAAGCACAAGTATCATGCCAAACGCAACAATTCACCCCGCCACCATACTCCAGAGATCAACACTGAGATTTGACGACCAAGTGCCTGTCCAAGAAACCCTCTATCCAAAACTATTAGCCTACGAGGGTCAGGAAAATAGGCTAATCCCCCAACTCTGATGCTCGTGAAAAAGGGGACATTACAGTTCACCCTCCCTGAAATTGCTTGTCCCCAAGCAATCTCTACTGTAAAGAAACCTCACTCCTTGGAAGGTCGAAAAGAAGAACTATGAAATGTCCCATGCATCACTGACTAACTCCGGAATCACCAACATAAATGCAGTTGCACCAAATATCCCTGGATCCCAACACCGAAATGAAATTCTGCCATGTCTGATAACCTGTGAATTCCTCCGCGCAAATCTAATCACAACTTCACCATGCTGACAATTGGTGAAGCAACCTGTCGGAACCCATCCTACTGCAGTCCTAGTCCTGTCACCATCTGGATCTCTATACAACCTGAACTCACATCCATTTGTCATGAAGAGACAAAAATATCTAGAAACATCCACAACACATCTCTTTACAGTCTCTCCAAAATACCCATGGAAGTGACAACTAGTCAAGCCATCATATTTGCTGACACCGTAATCACCCTGTAACCATGTATCCATATGAAATCCCTGTGGTATTAAAGTAGCAAACCCTGTTAGATACATATCAGCACGATGGATAATTGACTGTTGTCCCTGCAAGTAATCCCCTGCAAACAATTGATTCAAGTACTTGCAGCCTCTAGTCCCATCTTCTGAAGATGGTAACTCTAGACACAGTAAGGAGTCACTCCCCTTAACTGCACCAAGGAAAACACCCTGCGCACAAGGATTGTGCATCGAATACGAGTCATGTACAGGTGGATCAAAGTCCAAACTGCAAGCATTCCTCACCTGGTACACACTATTAAACTCCTCTATGAGCCTTATTTGGAATCCCGATGCACTAGGACTATCCCAAACACTGCGATTATTGCTCAACCCCGAACTAGTATCAGGAGTATGATTGACTTCCAGCTCGAAGAGTGGATTATCATAGATCGAACCACCATCAAACTCAAATAAGGGATTATCCACAAATTGCGCAATCACTCCGTGCGGATCTGAATCATCCAACGTTGAGTCCCTGGAACAATACATTGAATTGTACTCCAGAATTGGCTCATCAAGCTGCCAATCATAATCAACTGTATGGAATGAAATGAAAAATTTGCTTCCAAGGGAGGGAAACAAATCGACGTAAGAACCAATCTCCCAACTAGATGTTGCTTTGCATATCTCCTGTGAAGTGGACGAAGTAGTGTCGTGAGTTGACACATAACTTTTTGGTGAGTCAACTGCCATGTCACAAGAGCTATCGATGATTTGTTTTGCATCACCTGTCAATGGACTAAATTCAAGAGAACCTGGTGCAACACATGGCTCTCTACAACTCTCAACCAATGCACTCATCCCATTTGTATCAACTGCACCTGAAACCGTGATGGATGTTGTAACCACATCCTCAATCTGCTCACAACCACAATCCATGGACATATGTTCATCACCCACCGCTGCCATGGAAACCTGAACTATATTAGAAGAGGGTGAAGACTGTGCCAAACTCGATACCATGGTAAGCTCTGCGTCCAATGACTGTGACTCTTGAAGGGCCAATTGAGTGCTCTTCAAAGAATCCATAGTCGTCTCTAGCTCATAAGTGAGCTCATCAACCTCCTCTTCTTTTCCCTTCAATGCCTTATGACATATGCAACCCCACTCGAGAAGGAAATCTCTATCCGCAAGTAGCTGTAGGTAATTATGTTTCATAGTTCCAACTGCCTCTCAAAGTGTATGGAACTCTGCGAGGGAAGGACTACTGACATCGTACTCATCTGACATAGGAGTACTCCAACCATAGGTTGCCAACATCTATCGAGCAACATCAAAATGCTCCAAAGCTGTAACAATCATATCATCACTAACCTTCAACTGTCTCGCCAGATGATGATAGCCCTGTGAATCATCATTTCCACCCAATTCCACACTATAGTAAGAGGCTGAATCCTCATCGCTCACCTTATGATCAGCAACATCATGTGTACTATCATCCATGCACACATTAGCAACTAAGGTATTGCTGCTATGTACCTCAAAGGATGACTCAACTAATAAGGTAGAAGCTGCTGATATGACAGTATCTTTACACACTTCCACCTCCGATTTAACTGCATCACCATTCAACTCACGATCTTGGGATTCTATGTCAACACACGAATCATCAAACTTGTTCTCTAAGGCTTGATCTGGAAAGTCAGACTCACCATGACACGAATCCATGCCAAATACTACACTATTAGTATCCAATTCCTGAGTACTTTCATGTAACAACTCAATCATAGCATCTTGCATATGTGTAGCCACTGTTGTCTCATGCCATTGCAAAGTCTTATCGCTGTCGTCAGGAAAATCAGAATTGTTAGCAGTGCTGATAACAACTTTTGAAATGTTGTGAACATTATTTTGTGGCTCCACTATACTATTATCCTGATGTAAAATTTCCTTATCGCCCACCACTTCGGTTTCAATCCCATGTCCATCTGTAGATTGTAGGTAGTTCTCTATTGACTTATCATCTTTTAACCCAAACACATGTAGTAGAGACCTTTGGATACAACACCAAGCCTCTCAATCTTGCTTCATGTTAAGGTTCATCTTGACATGTTATCTTCGTACTGCTGCACGCTACGAGCTAATCTTCATTGTGAAGGCATGAGTTTCCACTGGGTGTTATTCAAGACGCTCTCAATGCTGATCCTAACTCCACCATACCAAAAGTGGTGAAGCAATACACTGGGACCCCTCCAAATGACAGTGCTAACTCTATCTCCACCTGGATCCCAAAATAACCAGAACTCACATCCATCCATCATGAGGAGGTAAGGATATCTGAAAGCATTTGCTACGCAACATCTCTCCATAACCTCCGCTAAACTCTCATGGATGTGATATCCACTTTTGCCATCATGCCTGCTGACATTATGATCCCTCTGTAACCATGTATCCACAAGTAGTCTCCGAGACAAGGGAGCAACCAACCTTGTTGGATACACATTAGCATGATGGAAAACTAAATATCGATCTTGCAAGCACTCACCTGCCAACAACTGAGTCGGGTACTTGCAGCCACTAGTTCCATCTACTGAAGATGGTAACTCTCCATCCCAAAATGGATGGCATACACTCTGAGCCAATCCACACCAATGCGTCAACCAATCCTCCATGTGTGGACTAAAGGAGAAGCGATGGGTACTCCTCACTATGCAATCGTGGTAAAATGCTCCAACCTCTGTCAATGGATCATCACTAACAACACTGGAATTAAATGATAGCTCATGCCTTTGATCCTGCAACTCAGAGCTATGTGATTCCTGAATTGACAATCCTTGCACATAAACTGAATTGGCATCTTGAAAATGATCATAAGTCTCATCAACAATTGCTAATATAGAAACTTTAGGGAGCTCAAAACCCTCATTGGTTTCATATGGGGCCCTTTCTTCATGCGCATGTCCCTCAACATGATCATCCTGCAACTCCACCTCAATAAATGGGTTAACAGAGAACATATCAGCTTCTATCTCTTCTTTGTCTTCAAAAGGACTCAAGTACCTTTCCCCTACAGCTGCCTTAGAAATTTCAACTTCGTCATCAACAAGTAGATCTTCTAAGGTCCGATTTTTTCTCTCCACACGATCAGCTGTACGCTGGTCATTAACTGCTGAGAATTCATCGTAGAGGCTTCTGGATATTGAAGTGTCCTCTTGTTTCTTCTTCTCTTCGTTTTGTGATGTAGACCTCTTACAAATGGAAGCCATACATCGTACTGCTTTGTCTAGTTTTGTAGGGTCTAAAATCAATTCATTCAACCTTTTCTGATTTTCGTTCAACTCTTTCAAACTTTGTTTAAGCTTCCCCATATTCTTATCCCACTGCTTCTGGGAAATAGCCATGTTGTTCAACTAAAGCTTTTGTAGCTAAAACTCACCCGACAGGTTGGTAGGAAACCGCTCTGATACCACTGTAGTGTACCAACACTCTGCTGATCCGTTTTCACTGAGTTCGTAGGTCTGATTTTGTTTTAGTTTAATTTCTTCCTTCTTGTTTTTGAGTTGGTTTTCCAATAATGTTAAAATGGTACCACGAAGCATATGCAAACAATGTAAAATTTCTAATAACTCAAGTAATTACTCAATTCAAGAACCAAATATGCTTTCTTCATTACATAATAGATCACATAAAATAGTTGGCTTACATCAGATTTTAAAAGATACATCTTATTCCATGATTTTTACTTACAGCCAAACAAGCACTATGAATAGTGACTTGCTACAGTACCCGCGCCCAAAGAAGTGAACACAACTCTTGAGACTCGAACTTTTCCCACCCAAATCAGGATTGGGAAGCTTCTTCCACCTAGGGCGCCCCTTTTGGGTGTGATTGTAGCCTCTTAGAAGAGGCATTTTTATATATATTATTTAAAACCCTCAAGGAAAATGCGGCTGGCTGTAGCTCTTCAAAAACAGCCCCAAAACACTCCAAAAGTGAATAACTCCCAAGCAAATGTGAATGGAGTCTATGGCAGTCCAAAACCCCTTTGAAAATGGCTCGAAAAACCTGCAAACAACAACTTATGACTCCAAAAGAAGCCACCAAAATCTGACCAACAACTTTAAGGTGGTGTTTCACACCATCAAGCAACTCAAATTCGAAGAACGAAGCCCCACCAGGATTACCCACTGCAAGAAATCAGGAAACCCTAGCCTCCTTCTTCCTCCAAGCTTCACTCCAAAGTTTTCAACAAGCAAAATCATCAATGCATGAAGAGGGTCGAATTTCTCCTTCTATTTATAAGTTTTTGCATTAAAAAACACTATTTATAAAAGTGAGCACTATTCACTTAAGTTATTTCTTTTTTCACTTTAGTAATGAATAGTAACTGCAAAATATAAAGTGACCCCTTCCTTTTAAAGACACATGGTCCCTAGGTCGAGGATGGTGAAATAAAAGGTGAGTATCATTAATTTAAGCACAAGTATCATGCCAAACGCAACAATTCACCCCGCCACCATACTCCAGAGATCAACACTGAGATTTGACGACCAAGTGCCCGTCCAAGAAACCCTCTATCCAGAACTATTAGCCTACAAGGGTCGGGAAAATAGGCTAATTCCCCAACTCTGATGCTCGTGAAAAAGGGGACATTACAAATTGTATTGCCGTAAATAATTTCTCTGTAAATAAATTTATCTGTAGAATCATTTTCTTCTATAGGTTGAAATTTCTTTGTGGAAAACTTTAGCAAATGGCAATTTAGTATTATAGTGAATTTAGGGAAAACCCAGAAGGAAATGCTTAGGGATCTGGAAGAAATTTTGTTTTGTGTAGAAAAGTTTTATGTAGGTTTGAACTCTCAGAAAATTATATGTAAAATTGATTTGTGAAGAAATTGTTTTGTTCTTTCTTCTTAAGATTCTTGTCTGGGTAAAGTTAAAATATCCTCTGTATTTAGAAAAGGTCTCTGTGTGAAATTGATTCTTTGTAAAATTTTGGATATTTCTTGTAAAAATCTTGTTTTGTGAGAAATTGTTTGCCCAGCTAATCTATTCTTTGATGATTATATATATATATATATATATATATATATATATATATATACATAGAAATACTTATACATATGTATATATAATTATATAATATATATACTCTTTATATTATTACTATAATAAAATACCAGTACGAATTTCGTTGAAAACATCCATCAAAAGGATGGGATGATGTCTCGTACAACGAATGTTTATTCGCAGGAAATGTTGAATAATATGTTTTTTTGTGTGTGTTAAAATACGTATAATTTAATGGGGGGAGAGTTTGTGGGGGTATTACCCCCACCGCCGTACCGCCGCCCCCATGAGGGAGCGGACTGTGGAGGTAATATCTCCACAGTACCTGTGCCTTTCCCTGGCCATGCCTAGTGCATGGGTTAGCAGAATACTTTACATGCAACAAGGCATTGTTAATGCCTTCTTTTAATGCAAATAACTACTCTCTTTCCATTCGCCGTGAGTTGGGGGTTTCTAAAATATAAAAAATATTATATGCTATGAATTCATTTTCATAGCTTTATTTGTTTATTGGTTTATATATATATATATTAAATATATGATTTATTTGGTTTAAAGAAAAGATGGTTTTTGTTTAAATAATATTGTGTGTGTATATATTTAAATGATTATTTTATTCTATAAGTGCATGCAAATGCACAACTTGAATGTCTTCAAATAGTAATGGTGAAAAAGGGGAAAGTGCATTTAAAATAGTTAAATTGTGATAATTGGAGTATGCAATTATATTTAATTTGCTTTATTGTTTGAAAGTAAAATGGTTTTAAATTAGATTGATGTGGAAAAAGTACTATTGTGTCTCTTTGATGTACTTATGGGTTCTTCCGTTCACTTCGGGGGGAAACTAGTTAGTTGAGTCCGCAAGTCTTCCAGTTGGGGTGTATTAATGTTTGGGGGTTGTATTTTATTGTCTTGTCTTTTGTAATTCCCTTGGGTAGTGCGGTTGCCATTTTCGGTGAGATGTACCCAGTTTCCACGAATGGGGATTTGTACCTCCTTTGTTTGGAGTGGATTAGGTTTTGTGTTGCCTCCTATGTTTGGAGTGGTTTTGTTCCATGTGTTGACCGTAGGAGAGTGATTCTGGATGGGGGCCGAGATCTGGGAAGATCTATCGGGTAACCTATGCACCTTTATGGTGACACTTCTCCTAGGTTAGCAGTGTGTTTGGTTCACTGGTGTGTCAATTTATTTCACTCTAGAAGCATTGCACTTTATGAGTTGGTAGTGTACTAGATTATGATAAGTTCAATTTTGTGTTAGTTTGTGTCTAGTGGTAGATGGTCTTGCTTAGGATCCTTGTTACTATCTCCTAGCACGGGGGATGGGCCTTCAGGTACCACTTGGTTGGGAGGAACGTGCACCCTACTCCGTTGGGTCCCCTTTATCTTCAGCTCGTGATGGCAAGATCTTCTAGTTAGAGAGCTCGTGGTGGTTCCAGTGGATATGTTTCTTTCTTTTAATGTAATATTTCAGATGACTCTTGTATTTAATTTACTCCTCAATTATATTCGAGGAGGAATCTTGTAATTTGTAATAGTTAGGTATGATCTTCCTCATTCTGGGAATGAGTATTGTAATCTTACTTGTAAATTAATGTAATCTGGATCTTGATGTATTTTTATTCTATGTGATGTAATTTAAATGTATTTTAATTTTGGTTAGTAATTAGTTAAATGCTTTATGTGAGTATTGTATGTGTTGTGGATTTAGATGTAACCTTGTCGTGTGCCTTAGAGGTTGTTGCGAAAGTGTAGTGCATCCTCCTTGTTAATATTGCACTTAAAAAAAAAAAAATTGTACGCTTCCGTAGTGTTGCAACCTCCTCTAGGGTTACAAGGCGGGGCATTACATGTTGTCTAGGTGACATCATAAGAGTCCAAAAAGATAAATATTTTCTTTTTTCACATATGTATTTTTTTTGCTCAATCTGTTTCATGGCCACCTTTAGCATTATAGTACAAGAAAAGGACCTATGGCAAGAGCTTATAATAGAATCATTTTTATGGACATTACTACTATTTTCAAGTCTGTCCCATGATTATCCATGTCATTTGTGTCTAAATTAAACAACTCTCATGTTGATCCTCTCTAGTCTGTGCCTCTTTGATTGCTCATGCCAATAACCACACTAGAGTATCATCTGAAGATTTTGTTGACTCAAATGTGTTCATTAAAACCTCGATTGAGAAACTAATCAAATTTATTTCAAAGCATTCCCATAAGATTATTGAAGAAATTGAAGATGCAACTTATTGTACTATGGCAGTTGAAGACATGTACAAAAGTTATTGGCTTTTGTATGTTTTTAAAAGAATTATATTATAATGAGTATTATGAACAAGGTTGCCCAAAACAAATCATTGAAGAATTTTTACTTTTTTAAACTGTGTCTAATGTATTCAAATCTAGGTTCATGTATATTGTTGTTATATCATTCAAAAACTCATATGTATATGATTTTCAAGAAGACTTCTTATATATATTCTTTATCAAATATCACTTAAGATATCTTTTATGTATAATTATTCTTATACATATAAATATATAATTGTAAAAAAAATTAATATCTCTTTATGTATAATGTACATTACATGTTTGTCATATACATTCAAATTCATATATATAAATTGACAATTTTATTTTAAATCAAATCCTCACACATTTATTTTTTCCTATTGTAAATGTGAGATTATTGATTGGTGGATGATTTTTAAGTCCGCAATCCTTATGGATCACAACTTCTTGACTTCACCTTGATTTTATATTCAACCGAGGAAAGAATAAAACATGATAAATTGACACTTTATTAAAACAACTCATAGAAATAAGATATCTACAAAATTGATTGACCTTATTTTATTCTAAGATTCTATTGAAGAAATGAATTACACAATGAATAGCCAATTATTATAACAGGTAATTCAAATAAGACTTCATCCTACCACATGTCTACATTTGTTACTATTTCATTTGTTGTTTTGACAGGAATACATTGAATAAACAAATATTTTGCTATAGTTGGTATGAGTTTTCCATAGTGCATGAAGTTAGAAAGCAAGCTTTTGGATTCAACTGTGTCTATTTTTTTGTCGACGTTTTAGATCACACTTAGTGATCCATCATCAAGAAAAGGAAAAATTGTAAAAATTGGAAAATTTTGAAAAATATATTTTGCTATAAAATTGAAAAAATTGTATGAACAACTCATCCAACTGCTTCCATCATTAAAAAAAAAAGGTGATTTGCAGTTTCATCCTCATATATATATTCACCCAAAATCATATACTTGCATTGAATTTGAGATAGAATTGAATTAAATCAAATTGGATTCCAACTAATCTGAGATCAAATCAGATTTCTAATAAAATCAAATTGTTCTAAACTATGATTTGATTCTGTCTCATTCTTATCTCTATTCCCTGGAATCTAATCTAATCGTTGTAATATTTTTTTTAAGCCTCTGAGAAGAACATGATCTTTACTCTCACTAATCTTGTATCACATTTTCATGCAAAATCACAGAACTCGCCAAATGGCCATTTGGCATTAAGTTCAACTGCAAGATTGTAGAAAGAAAAATTGTTGCAAGGGATTCAAGTCACTACCAAACCTAAAACAAATTTTGTACATTACGATGTTAAAAGATTTATTTTCACTAATTTTCACAATTCATAATGAATTTGAAAGCTTCTGGATTAAAATTGCGCAAGAGATTTTCTATCAATATTGTTATCTTTTGGATCACAGGATGAGGAGAGAATTTCTAGATAATTCTTGCATCAACATTTCATATGACACTCCATGATCCATCATCAAAATAAGAAAAACAATTTTAATCCATAAATTTTTTGAATTCACAATAGAATGTTGTAAACCTTGCCATAATGAAATCATGATAGTAATTTTGAGCTTATTGCTACACTTGGAATTACTTTTGAGGTTATTGTGAACATTCATATGTGGAGATAACAATTGTAGGATTATAAATTGTTGCAAGGGATTCAAGTCATTTCCATCATTTTTGGATGGAAGTTGTTCTTGTGGAGACTTTTGGTGATTTTATGAAATAAATGATTGTCTGCTATTCATTCACTTTGTGATCACAGATAATGCTATGCTAGCCAAGGAAATAAACCAATCGGGTTTGGTACGCATGGTGTATGTTTTTGAAATGTTACATGACCTGAATACAAAAAATTATCTGTAATTATCTAACAGCTCAATAACTCTTCTAAAGCTTTTATGCATTGAGATAGGCAATCAAAATCTAGTGAAATAGACAGCCTATCATCAGCAAACCCAATTCTTGGGCATGCCAAATGTCTCTAAATTGTTGTTTTTATTGACCTAGCTCATGTCCCAATATTTGTGCCTTGCATTGCCATTGGACTGTTCTACGAAAGTTGAGAAAATTATCAAAATCATTGAATTAAAAGTTAATCCTAAATTCATAAGTTCCATTCTTATTATATAATATTTAAAGAGAAAATTAATTTAAGTGTTTAATTGTTGCATGCTGAACTGATTTATAATTTGTTTCCAAATCCAACAAGATGTTTCATAAGATACTTTGGATGAAAAATTGGAAGAGTGAACATTTTTATCGAAATCCCACCAATTATGGTGAGAAATGGGTGATACTCTTTTAACCTGTGAATCAAAAATAAAACGTCATCCTCTTTATTATATCCATTTTAAAGCAGGGGTTAGGATTTGTATTGTATACTCAGACTGAGGGAATAATCCTTTCTCGGACACACAAATTTCAGCAGTATTCATGAGCAAGATTCCTTGATAATTACATGATACAGGGGCATACTTTCAAAAATCCGTACACAAGACAATATTACAGGCAACCCATTGAAATATTTTGTTAATGTTTCTTCACATTCCCTCAAATTTATGTCGATTTCCAACAATATTTGGTTGGGTGTACCTACATATTTCATAAATACATAATTTATGCTTACTTTCAGTACCCACACACTACATATATACTAAATATCTATCTACCAACTCAGGTTGTTGTATCAAATCCTGCCTGGTGGTAAGGCATGATGGGATGGAGCAGCTTTGGAGACAGTTGTGATGTAATAACCTGACAACACGTGGCAAGAGTTGACCTACCTGAATTAAGTTCCAGATACAAGTAGCAATTGCATAAGGATCTTGATCCTAATGATTTCCTAAAATGGATCCTAATTTTTAATCGTTGTAATATTTCCTATCTTATCTTTATCTTCCTTTGATAACATTTTGTTTTCACAGTCCATGATAATTAGTATGTAGATTTCTGGAAAAAATTGTGTGAGAATTTTTTACATCAACGTTTCGGATCATACTCCATGATCCATCATGAGGATGATCTGAAACGTTCATGTAAAAAATTCGCACACAATTTTTTCCAAAAATCTACATACTATTTATCTTCCTGATTTACTATGGAACCACCATTGTGTTGTTTCCTATAAATATGGATCTATGCAACTGTTTTAAACTATCCAACTCTTATGTAAGATATGAGAAAAACTGTGTTGAGTTCTGCGATTTTGCATGAAAATGTGATACAAGATTAGTGAGAGTAAAGATCATGTTCTTCTCAGAGGCTTAAAAAAATCAGTATGGACTGCTTTAATGCTTCTCCACCTCAAACGTTAGGAAAGTGATTGCTTGACGTAGCTTTGAGTTTAGAGCACGTTTCTATTAATTGCTGTATGATATAATTTATTCCAGATATTATCATTTTATTGAAGACGCGCTATGCAATTCTCATTATGTACTTTGGACATATTGTTTTTTGGTTTTGTTAGTTCCATTCTGCACCATTGGTGGGCATTGATATCTAAATTACATTAAATTTGCAGGATTGCGTCATGGATTTCAACATGACTAGCATTGACTTTGTAGATTCTTTTATATTTTTTTCCAACCTACAACGTGGAAATATAGCATAAGATATATCCAATGTCAGTTCAAGAAAATCCATAGAATATTTTTTATTCATCACGCAGACAGACAGACCAGGAGAAAATTTGGTGAGACTGAATAATGAGATCCAGCTATGGAACACAGCTAGAAAGATGTAATGGCGCAAGTCTCATTATGTATCACGCAACTTACTCAATATTGTCCACATGCTTGTTGTGGCTTGCCTGACCATTCAACTACTTCCTACAACTAATTTCTTCTGGGCATTTAAACCCCACATAGAAACTATCACCAAGCTTACGAAAGCCATCAACACTTCTGCAACCATCGTACCCATTCTTAGCATGATATATATTTAACACGATACGCTTTTACAACTCATAGAGGTCACTAAAATCTCATTTCATTTCATAGATGTAGGTAAGGTAGGCCGTGCATGTCTGGAACACGTAAACAGAGAATGTAACATATCATCTAGATTTTACCCAAGATAGCAATCGAAAGGCACAATCGATAGGAATATTGACTCAGAATTTGGGCGGTGTACTATTTCAGTACTTGGCGACCTTCACCCGCCAGGTCAAAAAGAAAGTTCCTTCCAGAAGTGGAAAGGATAAAAAAATAGAAGGCATGTTGATGATGCTCAAGTTTCCAGCAGTGACAAAGAAGTTTCAATCGCAAAACAAGTGCGAGTTAATGTCGGCCCCCTGGTTTCATTAGTGCTAAACTCATGGATCGACGCGTTTTATCCACTGAAAAGTTTCTAAAATTACAGAGGACGGTACAGTTCATCCATTGCGCTGTAGTACGATTGTAGTAGGATTTAAGGATAATGCAGTACAAATGAGCCTGATTGAGCTTTCCTTTGTCTTTAAGCAAATCCCTCTTGATTTTATTCAAGTTTCGGAATCTGATTGAATACTTAAATTGTCAGATTTTCGGAGACTGATCGGTTAACATTCATATTGAGCACTCTATGTTGTGCACGCACTAATTTGGAATCTTTTTATAAGACATATTTTTTCAATCCTACATAATTTTTAAACGTTTATAATTTTATTTGATTTAATCAGCCTGAAACAAGTCTCACATTGTAAATCACTGTTGAATTGTCAGAAAACAAGTTTCAATTGTGATTTAATGGTAAACCAGCTGTCGTTTAATGGTAAAAGTTTTCAAAATATCGGATAAAAGTCTCTAAAATCTCATTTATCAAATAAGAGTCGGTGATAACTAATGGGAACATTCTATTTCTATTTGTAGTGTTTTTATCAGTTTGGTGATAACTTTCTTTTTTCATTTGTATTGCTTTATGTTTTAAATATGTATGCATATATTTCATAATCTAATAATACTTAATTTCTTAAGGAAAAAATCTAGATTTGTCTAAGTTTATTTCATGTAATAATTCTCTATTTATTAGGTGTGAGCTTACATGGTGTATTTTGTAGGTATTATTATGTTTTTGATATTATTCTAAATTTAAGTGTTGGTTTTGTCTTGTGTGAAGGTTACTTGTTTAGATTGTATTGTAGTCAATATTGTTGTGGATTAATAAATTGGTTAAGAGTTTGAAGACTATTTTTTTGAAAGGGTTTTTCTTAAGATATATCATTGTGTTATGGTGTGATTTTATTAAGTTGTTTCTTTTCTAAATTTTTTATAAGTCATATTTTCTATTCATCTCTCCACTTAGATTAGTGTGGGAAACATTCCCACATCGTATCTTCCTTTAACCTCTTAATGCTTCATATGATTATCCACATGTAAATTCTCCTTTCTCCCTTTGGAATAAGGAGCTATCAACAAAATTTAACCAATAAATACTTAAAACATATGAGATCATATTGAATATATTTTGATAAGTGGTATTGTATGACCATTCTACCAGGGTAACTACTTGGCTCATTACACTTCCTACTAGACAACACAAGTTTGTTTTCAAGCATCTATTGGCTACTTTATTTTATCATCCATCTGAAGATAATATGGTGTACTCATGTTTATATAAGTTCCATGTAACAAACAATTCCTTCTAAAAATTTCTCATGAAGGTAGGATCATATCACTCACTATGGAATATGATTATGGATGTAGTTTTTCCATATTGGAGGGGAGGCCTAAATGAGATTCTAGATATATCATTGTGTTATGGTGTGATTTTATTAAGTTGTTTCTTTTCTAAATTTTTTATAAGTCATATTTTCTATTCATCTCTCCACTTAGATTAGTGTGGGAAACATTCCCACATCGTATCTTCCTTTAACCTCTTAATGCTTCATATGATTATCCACATGTAAATTCTCCTTTCTCCCTTTGGAATAAGGAGCTATCAACAAAATTTAACCAATAAATACTTAAAACATATGAGATCATATTGAATATATTTTGATAAGTGGTATTGTATGACCATTCTACCAGGGTAACTACTTGGCTCATTACACTTCCTACTAGACAACACAAGTTTGTTTTCAAGCATCTATTGGCTACTTTATTTTATCATCCATCTGAAGATAATATGGTGTACTCATGTTTATATAAGTTCCATGTAACAAACAATTCCTTCTAAAAATTTCTCATGAAGGTAGGATCATATCACTCACTATGGAATATGATTATGGATGTAGTTTTTCCATATTGGAGGGGAGGCCTAAATGAGATTCTAGATGTATTTTTTCTTGGTATAGGTTTTATGACACACTCTGGTACATATCCAATGATTTATCAGCGATATGATGGTTTGTGGGCGCCCTTTGTGATCCCTACTATGGCCACGATGATAATGTATACAAACATAAAGCTAGGTGGGGTGCATAGTTCCTCAAGGTCATCATTGGTGTGTTTGGGGATTTGGAGGTGGACTAGTCTTTCACCTTGGTATCTAACAATTCAAGCTTTGACAAAGATAAGGAGGATGTGGTTGTGGCAGCGCATGGAGTGATTTGAAAAATAATAATACTAAATCTACATGTTTTATAGTTAGTATGCTTTGCAAAATAACAATATATAGAATATTACTATATTGTATGATACTAGAATATATATAACCCTCAGGGTATTTTGTTACATGCCCTCCTATGGAGCAACCATAATATTTTCTAGATCTATCTTGATTTGCAAGCATACATCTCGACCAATCCACAAGCCTTAGCAGACCGACCTGCAATACCATCGAATCTCGAAGTCAATTAGCACACCTAATCGAGGATTGCAACTCCCTAGTTTTGTTTCCCACTCCCACTTGTATGTCTTTGACCAAATATTTTCATAGAATATATTCTAGTTTTGGCCAGGGAATTTATGGTCTATTTGACCATTTTTTGCATTTTGGACCGTATATTACAACCTAAATAATTTATTAGACCGTATTATTTGACTTGCTATATTTTTATATAACCATAAATATGACACTTAAAATTATTATTAAACCATAGAAATTTATTGTAAGTGTGTGTATATATATAATGTTTATGATAATAATATAAATTAGTTTAGAATTGGAATAATTATTTCTAATTTCACTTAATATTAATATATATGATTTATAATATTTATTAATTAAAAATCTATTCAAAATAGAATCTTTTCAAGATTAAATATAGTTTTTTCTATTTTTTAAAATATTTTTAACAATAAATTTAAGATTTCGACATTTTACTAATAGTTATCATTTCTTTATATTAATTATTTATAATATTTATTATAAAAATATATTAATTCAAAATATTTTCAAAATAGAATATAATTATTATACTAATAGTTAATATATATGATTTATAATATTTATCATAAAAATTTATTAATTCAAAATCTTTTCAAAATAGAATATAATTATTTTTTAACTTTTTGAATATTTTAACAAGATTTATTTTCTATATAAATTTAGAAACTTCTTGTTAATTGTAAGAGTAAATTTAAGATTTTTACATTTATTTCTAATTTTACATTTTTTTAATATATATAGGATAATATGAATAATAGCATAACACAAATTTTCACTATTTTTTCAACAGAGCATTTATTTTATAACATTTTGTTTACAGTGATTTGAGCTACAACATTTGTGTTTTATTGGTGAGCAAGTTGAAATTTTATTTGGTTTTTACAAATAATTTATTGTCTTAGGTAGATGAATTTAAGGATTAAACTATAAAAAAAATTCAACAACATTTATTTTATAGCATTTTTTTTACAATGATTCGCAAGCTTTGATTTTTTTTAAGATAATACAATTTGTGTTTTATTGGTGAGCATGCTAAATTTTATTTGGCTTTTACAAATAATTTATATTTTTAGATAGATGAATTTAAGGATTAAACTATAAAAATAAATTAACAACATTTATTTTATAGCATATTTTTTTAAGTGATTCGCGAACTTTGATTTTTTCAAGATAATATAGCATTTGTGTTTATTGGTGAGCATGTTGAAATTTTATCTGGCTTTTACAAATAATTTATGTTTTTAGATATATGAATTTAAAGATTAAGCTATAAAAAAAATTCAACAACATTTTTTTTATAGCATTTATTTATAATAAAATCAATAATGTATATAAAAGATTTTATATAAAAAAATTATATTAAATATTTTTTGACAATTAATTTTTTTCATAAAACATGAAGTGATAGGCATTTAAATGAACAAACCGTCACAAAATTTTCATATGATAGGTAGAGGTGACCGTCAAATTCTAGGCCTGGTTTTGGCCATGCCATTGTTTCTTTCCCTATTTTTAATTATTCCCTCCATGAGGCACCACAGTTAGCCAAGTAATTAGGAATGCCATTCATTTATCTATAAACGTGCCTTATATAGAACACTTCCAATTGTTTCAATTTTACTATAATTTTTTCCAATCTTGATTGAAGCTTCCAATTGTTTATTTTATTTCTCTTAACTATATTTATGCATATCATTGAGTCTCCCTCAATATCCACCTACCTTATTCCTTTTTCCTTATAGAGCTTTAGTCCCCATAATAATGCATCAAATTTAGCCTCATTATTTGTGGCAATCCCAATAGATTTTGATGATGCCCAAATTATAGTCATTGTAATCCCTTATTACGCATCCAATTCCAATTCAGCTCAGATTGCCCTTTGATGCCCCGTCAAAATTCTTTTTGAATCTACCATGCGATGAGGCAACCCATTTTGTTTCTTGTCTTCTTGTCTCCTTTCTTATCTTTTGATAATTTTGTATAGGAATCTCAAGTTCTTTCCACTTCTCCATTTATTGATCATCCCAATTTATGAACTCCTTTTCATCAACCTTTTTGACATTCACATTCATTACCTCACATATATTGTGTTCAATTTTTTACAGCACCACCATTATCAATTTTTTTATTTCATTGAAGGATTTTCCAATTTCATTCCTTCCACACTTGTCAAAGTAAAATTATAAGAGCAACTAGCCACACACCATCCCACAAGGAGCTTCTCTTCTTTTTTAGCCACCTATTTAGGATTTCAAGAATATTGTTTTATTTCGGCCCTATCCACCCAAACTCATTTGCAACCAATCCCAACACTTCGAGGCAAACTAACAATTCACTAGTAGGTGATTTACATTTTCTTCCTCTCCTTTGCATAGTTGGCATCTGCTTGGTCTATAAATACCAACGCATTGCAAATGATCCCCAGTCAAAATTATTTTGTGCAATGTAGTCCACAAGAATTCTCTTGCTTTAGGCATCACATATTTGATGCTTGGTCACTCTAGCTCATTCATTTGAGCCTGTTTCACTCAATATCCCATTTTGGCTACATATCTTCTCATTTTTGAGCCACACCAAATGATTACATTTTCCTTTTTGTTCCACATGATTTTCCTTGTGTTCAACTTAGTCTGTAGTGTTGCCTTTGTCATTTCAAAAATATTTAACTTATCTATGATTATCCACTTGTGTGCCACACTGATATTGTTCTTCACCGTTCTTATATAGTCTATAATCATCATCTCCATTATAGATATTATTATCTCTCGACACTCCTTGAGAGTCTAGATGTCCTTCATAGGTATGTATCCTTCCCATGAGTCTTCCTAGAAATCCGCTAGTCCTCCCTTGTTTATATTCCAAGTTAGATGTTATGTGATAATAGGTATATATTCAACATGAATTTCCAAATTGATAATCCACCTCCAATATTTTCTATTGTGATAATTCTACAAGGGTTGTTGTTATCCAAGTATTTACTTTAGATTATTTTGTACCGCAACTTATTTGGTTCCACATATACCTTCATGACAAGTTTAGCGCCCAGTACCAGGTATTGCAACTTTAACTCTTTAATTCTTGCTCCAATGTTGGTCCTATCCATGCATGCCTTCCCCTAGTGGATCAAGGGTACCCGCCTTGTATTGTTCAATCCGGCTCTAGGAAAATTCACTTCTAGCAATTCAACATCAAAAAATTCACTGCTAGCAATTCAGCGCTAGAAAATTCACCGCCAACAATTCACCACAAGAAAATTCACTGCCATGACAAATTCACCGCAAGGAAAATTCACCACCAACAATTCACTGCTGCGAAAAATTCATCGCATTAACATTTTTTATATATATTAAAAATGTTAATGCAATGAATTTTCTGTGGCGGTGAATTGCTGGTGGTGAATTTTCCTTGCGATGAATTTGTCATTGTAGTGAATTTTCTTGTGGTGAATTGCTAACGGTGAATTTATCATGACGATGAATTTTCTTGCAGTGAATTATTGGCGTTGAATTTTTCGATGGTAAATTTACTTGATGTCATTCAATCCCTCCCATAATAATCTCTTTTAACACCCCTTGCAAGAAGGAGCATGATTTATTTGTCAGTTGGATGCATGACATAACATATATCGGTATTACGACCAAAAATTCTTTTATCATCAATATCTATCCAACCAATGTGATCCATCATCCCTTCCACGTATTTTCCTTAAGTCTATAATTCTCAATTGTTTTTATCTATTGATTTCTTTTTGGTTACGTCTAGTAAATATAGGAGCTTCGAGATACTTCTTTGGAAAGGAATCAATAGGAAAGCCCAATGTATCAACAATCCACCTTTTCTAGGTATTTTTTTTTATTAAATAAATATATCTTGGTTTTGTCCTTATTCAACAATTTTTTTGATTGGCGCATGTATTTTTTTAGTACTCTCTTGACTTCCTTCACCTCTTCCATGTTTGCTTCTCCAAACAAGGTATCATCCATAAATTGTACATGCATTTTTATTTTTTTTGATGAATAGGCAAATATCTATATTAATTTAAAGATAAGAATACATATTCACAAAAAAAGGATGGGTGGTAAGAAGGCACACCCCGAGAATCACATGGGAAGCGCCCAGAGAAAATTAAATATCAGATCATGTGGGCCCAGCCCAGAAGTCTAAAAGAATGAAAAATTAAAACAAACAGGCCATTAGGCGGCCAAAGCAGTGCCAACAGAGCTCGGGGGGTCTATGTCATCCATGTTTTTCCCCCATACATCAACGGGGTCTGGAGTGACATCAGGAGGAGCACCCCAACCATCATCATCTTTTTCTTTATCTTTATCTTCTTCCTTGCGCCAAGGTGAGATTGCAAGCACCAGTCATGGAAAACTTTTCCCACTGGCAGGCCAACTAGAACCAGAAGCAGGTGGAGTATCAGAGGGCCACCCAGAACCGCCACCGCCGCTCCCCATCGCACCACCAGAAGGCCACCCCTAAGCAACCCATGGCGGAGGAGAGCGAGCACACCGAGGAGGGTGAGAGTCCCACCGAGTAGGGGGCTGGGAACGGGGACGAGCGGAGCCACTCCGCTGCCGGCCCTGAGAGGGCAACCGACCGCGGGAGGAAGAGGGCAAGTCGGGAACCCGAGCCACAACACACGAGGCATTGCCCAAGTGGTCCAGGAGGACCTGCAGGTGAGCCACCTCCAGTGCAAATTTATTAGCTTGCACCTGTATTTGTAAAAGAACATTAGAACAAATAACTGCTTTAGCATAGAGAGAAACATTAATATCCAATTGAGAATGAGAAAATATGCAAGAATTTTTGTCTTTCCAGATGTTGAAGAGGATTTCCACCCTGAAAGTGTGCCAAAGTTGGGTGAACTTAGTAGATATGCCAGGTGGATCTCCAAGTAGAACCATATGCCAAGAAAAGGGTTCCGACCGAAAGGGTTGAAAGAAGTCATGTATCCAAGTCCAAAGTTGCTAAGCTATGGGACAAAACCAAAAGAGATGCTTGAAGCTTTCTGATTGCCCACAAAAAGGGCAACGAGGGTCCTAGAACCCCAAGTGGATAAGCCAAGAACCCTCAGGAAAGCCTTGGAAAATAATACACCAAGCAAATTGGGCCAGCTTGGGATTAACACTTGCAGACCAAATGACATCAAATCTCCTCCGCCAGACATGAGCGGAGGACTTAAGCAACCACCTCTGGTTCAAACTGCTGATCATAGGAAAATGGGGTGAAAGCCACCTGTAACCAAGCCACGGCTTGTAGCTCCTAAGAGGAGTGTCTGGAAACCATTTCCAGTCCTTCCACCAACGTTTGTGCCCATGAATGCAAAATTTGTGGAGAATATCAGTCGGAACGACACTCACCAACTTGCCAAAGGTGGCAGGGTCCTGGTTTTGAAGACTGTGCTGGGCCTTAAAAGCATCCCATTGCATGATACACATAGTGGGCCGGTGAAAGAGCTGTTGCAGGGTATGAATTCCATTTTTATGAAATCTAAGGGCTTTGAGCCAAGGCAATTTAGCCAGAGGCTGGCCATTCTGAGCAAAAAGGGGAGATCACTAGAGGTTCTGCTGATTGAGCGAAAGCCCATCATGAAATCCAACTCCAACCCATCGAAGCCAAGGCTTGACAACCTCTCAGGCATGCCAAATGCTCTTGGCCACAAAAGTTCCAACAATTTGAACAAACTCTGGAGAACACAACCTACCAAAGCTCCCTGGGGGAAGCCTGGAAGGCAAAGGGAATTCCTAGAAAAAAAAAATCTCTCCCTGCTCGATCCACTTCCAATTATAGGATTGAAGCCACACAGGGGTGGGAAACACCAACTGCCTGTAGCATAAGGTCTTGTGCCATTGGATGGCAGAGCTAGAGGCAAGACAAAAAGTGTTAAGACAGTCAAGGGCAGCAGTGATAGATTCTTCTTCCTCCAAGAGAGTGAGAAAATAATCATCCGCAAAGTGGCCATTAACAAGCTGCTCCTGCAAGTTCGGGAGAAGAATCCCTTTGACACGCTGTTGAGAAAAAACATGGGCTAAAAGGCACCCAAAGCCTTCAACTGCAAGCACATGCAAAGAAGGGGTGAGAGGACACCCTTGACGAATCGAATGGAAAAGACCAAAAGAAGAAGACTAGCGGCCATTAGTGGTAATGCAAGCTGAAGCATCAACAAAAAAAATTCGAACAAACTGAATGAAGTTGGGTCCAAACCCCAAGGCTTGCAACATCGCAAGAATGAAAGGCCATTTGATGCGATCATAGGCTTTAGCACAGTCAATTTTAGAAGAACACAACTTTTTGGTTGGAGCACCGAGCCCACTCCATGCCTTCCCACACAACAATGATATTATTTAGAATAAATCTAGATTTGATGAAACCAGTCTGCTCTGGGCGCACCACCTGAGGCAAGAGATGGCGGATTTTTAGAGCAAGGGCTTTGACAATGATTTTAAAGGAGACATTGAGAAGCATGATGGGCCTCCAGTTGCAAATATCCTCTGGATCGTCGGGCTTAGGTATGAATTTGATATTGCCCTTGTTTATTAAATTGCCTAGAGAATTGGTGTGAAATGGTTCAAGATAAACATGATACAAGTCGCTCCCAACACAATCCCAAAGAGCTTTGTAAAATTCACAAGGGAAGCCATCAATCCCAGGAGCCTTGTCATCGACCATAGTGGAAATGACTTCCTTGAGAGATCACAAAAATTTATTTAGGCTAAAGAAAGTCTATGTGGCACAACAACAAGGCAATCCTGAAGGGCTTGTTTTCACTCAGGTGTGGAATCTTGTGTAGTGAACACCTACTCGTAATGGTGCACAAAGGCTCACAGAATGTCGAGAAGCTCTGAGAGCACTTGAGTGCCATCCTTGATTTTTTTGATGCCTAGAGATGAGTGCCTGGCACAAAGTGCCAAAAAAAATTCTTTGGAGGCATGATCACCGATTTTAAGCCAATGGAGCTGAGCTTTGATTTGTGCTCCTTTGGCAGCGTAATTATCAACCACTTGTGCCTTAATTCTGCCACCTTGACTTGATGCAATGGGGAAAAAGGACTGGTCGCCAAGGCCTCCATAGTTGTACGCAAGTCGAGAGTTGTAGCCTCATAAGATCGCTAGCAAAAGATAGCCAGTTGGTGCCCATAAATGCACAAGAAACGAACAATACGAATGATGGAATCATTCCACCAGGTAATCCAACCTGTATGCCCAGCTAGCCTGCATTCCAAATTCCACACTCGACGAATGTGGGCCAGAGTGGGCTTGTGGCAGAGAAGAGACATGTTTAGAAAGAATTGAGTTTTACATGTGCAGTGCTGGAAAGAAGTCCATTCAATACGAAAATGAATTAGGAAGTGATTCGATAGAGTCACATCCACTAACGGCTTCATTGGCAAGGAAAAGCTAGCAAAAGAAAAGAAAGATTGAACTGAGATCATGACACAATCAAGGCACTTAAATACTCTATCAGAACCGGCCCTGTAATTACACCAAGTGTGCCAGAGGGAATGATAATGGTGACAACCAATATTGGGGTTGAAAAGCCCCAATTTATTATGCATGTAAAACCACACCTCCCTTTCAATAGCAGCCCAATGGAAAGGTAAGGTGCCATCCTTGTCATACACCATCTCAACCATATTGAAATCCCCGCAAAGCAACTAGGTGGCAACTGGTAGAGAATCATCTATCCAGCGCCAAAGCAAAGAGCGCTCTACAACATCATTAGAGGCATAAACATTGATAATCCTGAAGGAATGATTATCAATGTTGAGAAGAACCCAGACGACCCGCTGGGAAGGATCGGTCCCATGATCCACAATGCAAGATTGCAACCGAGGGGAAAAAAAAGTGGCAGCTCCACCACGCCCGACTTCATGCAAAGTGAAAAACATAGTACTAGTTGGCCAAATAGAATGATTAGCCGAGGCAAGAAAAAGCCCTGAAATTTTAATTTCTTGGAGACAAAGCACTTCAATCCCTGAATATTTTTGTAAAGTATCCCTAATAGAATAATTTTTGGAGAGGTCAGTTAGACCTTGAACATTCCATGAAAGAAAATTCATGGATGAAACTCCTCCATGCTTTCAGAACCTAGTTCCTCCTCAACCAGGGAAGAGAAACTATTCTTCAAAAAATCCTGTGGAACTGAACCAATCTGAATGGGGGGTGAAAACCTCCACTTTTTTGGCACATATTCTCCTTCTTCCGACGGTGGAGACGGACTGCGAGACTACTGTTGAGTCACCGTTGTGGGAGGAATAAGCGGCTGAGCGCACAGAACAATCGCAGGCTGAAGCGTTGCCTTTGACCTGGGCTGTACTGAAATAGTAACAGCTCCGAAAGGAGTGACTGTCCCCTTATCAGAAGGGTTTGAAACACCTTTGGATGGTTAAGGGGCCTTGGGCGCCGACCCAGAACTAGTTGGCTTGTTTTTCGGTTGGTAACTGTGGTCCACTTTGAGTCAACCTTAGCAGAAGGCTCTGTTTGGAGAGGATTTTCAACATCTTGTGACGGTGATGGTGTACGAGGAACTGTCAAAGGGTAGTCCTTGATCTTATGGTCAACCGATTGGCACCGATAGCACATGCTGGGCAAATTGAAATACGTGACTTTTTGGGTGTGCCTAATAGCACCAATTTGAATGTCTACAGACTCTTTCAAATCCTTGGACAGATCAACTTCCACACAAACCCGCTTTTGAGGCCGGGCTTGGAAGAACCTATTAGGTTCGATACAAACAACCCTCTCCAAAGAAGAAGCAATGTGGTTCAGGAAGGGCACACATGGCAAAGGAAGACCAGAAAACTCAATCCAAATCGGGACCCACATTTTTGTGTCGTCTGAGACAGAAAAATCCTGGGTCCATGCTTGGAATACCAACAAGGATGACCTAACATACCAGGGTCCATGACCTAAAATGGCCTAGACATGATTAACTTCCACGAAGCGGAATAGAAAAAAGCCTTTGGTCAAGTTCTAGATCATATCAAGGCAGACCCCATGGGGGACCCAAGCCTTGTTGACCTATTCTTTCAGCACACTTTCGGGGGGATTCCTCCCAACAAAATAACCCACAAGGGTGTGTTGTTCGAGCCATTGGCAAGTAGAATAAAAATTAGGTAAAGGCAAAACTACATCAACAGGGGCATCAGAATGTTTATCTCATGAAATACTTTCAGAACAAATTTTTGAGGACATTTGTTCGGAGGAGGAGCCATTAAATTGCGCCAACGAACTGTTAACACTAGCATGAATTGTTGGGTTAATGCCGGTTGAAGGCATATTAAACCCCTAAAACTGCAGTAAATGCGGCCGTACTCAATGAGGGAGGAATTTTCCTGCACAGAAGGCGCAGTATGACGCAAGAGGGGCCAAGGATGAACGCAAAAAACACAAAACCCTAGCAGAGCTCATTCACCCACCGTACATGCATTATTGCTTCTACATTTTGTGCAATTATTCGTTTATTATCCTCTTCTTCTATGCATTAAGGAATGCAATTTATAAGCTCCTCACTTATTACTATTTCAGTAGCACCATCCAAGGCAAGTAGGTTTTGAAAGAATTTTACCACCATGTCTTCAATCTCTTCTTGGGATTCTAGTAACTTCCCTTCCGTATTTTATATTCTTATTATTCTATTTTAAGATAACCTTATTTTTACAGAATGGTGAAAAAATTATGTTTTGATCACCAACTTCCAACCATGATTCCCTTGATTTTGTCTTCTAGTATAGTTCTTTCCTTGCTAGTATTTCTTTGTGTTTAGCCATCAATAGTTTTTTCTTTAGCATACTCCTCCTAATACATCCCTTTTTCAATTACATACTCATTCAATTCTGTCATTTCTCTCTCAATTCTTTCTTTTTATTTGAAAATATCTTTGAAGCAAGTCTTTGTTCCATTTCCTTAGTCAGTCTTTTAAGAGCTACAATTTTTATATTTTATTTTACAAAAATGAAGCTTTTTGTGCCCCTTATTTTTGGGCACTCCATCCCCAAATCTTTATCTTTTTGATTATCCCTTCATCTCTTAGCCACATCCTTTCAAATTTAAAGTAGTCTTTTTTTGGGTAACCTCCACAACAATTTCCAATTCCACTAAAAAATGATTTGATGTCGATATTAGTAGTATCTTTGTTTCCAAACACACTTTTCCTTCAATCCAGTTATGTGAGTATAAAAATCTATCAAGCCTCTCCATGATATTAGTAAAACCTGTACGTCTATTCATCCATATGAATTTACCGTTCTCTGGTACATTGTCAACCTAGTTTGCTTCATCCACAAATATCCAAAAATCCCACATCGTCTTATTCTTCGCCTATAGACCACCACTTTTTCATCGATCTTGAGTATAGCGTTGTAGTCGCCACCCAATACTATTTTATTTCCTTGACATTCTATGATTTTGTCATGCAATGTATTTCATATTTTTTTCTTATCTTTTATTTTAATTGGATTGTATACATTGAATAAAATGAAATGTAAATCAATGAAAAATTCATGTACCTCACACATCATCTAGTTTGGATCTTTTGCAATTTCAATTATCCTTATCTTATTGACCTTTCACATTGTTCCCAATTCACTAACCAAAGCATTCTTTCACTCTATGTTTTACGATCTTTTATGATTCTTTTACCTACTCATAATCCAAATTTATCTCTTGTAGCCTTACAATTTTGATCAACATATTTTCCAAATGATGCTTGGTTGTGGTCATTTGTTAAGGGCGTTTAAGCCCCTAACATTCTATGTAACAATCTTCATTTATCTCCAAGGGAGGGGTTTCCTCCCTTGGATCTCAACATGTATTCTTTTATTTTTTTAAGCTAAAATAATGTGCAATCTTAAGATATGGGCTCTACTAAGGTTCAATAATATTTTATTTCTATTTGGATTTTCTTGCATATCTTTCACACTAGTATTTTGATCTCTAGTTTCACTATCAATGGCTCTTAGAAATGAGCCACTTGCCCTCTCATTTATTTAGGGACACAACACTTGAAATAAGTCTATTGGTTTTTTGGGTGCACCTTATATTTCTTCTAAAATGTAAGTATTTATGAAGCACTAACACCACAAACTTATTTTTTTGGTGGAAATTTCTTCTATGTACAACCTCTGTTTAGATACATATGTATTCCCTCCCTAATAATTAAAGTATCCTTATGTGTCTTGAAATGATTGCCAAATATTTGGGGGTGACCATTGATATCTCTCAACTTTATCATTGAAAAGTCTTCTTAATTTATGCTTGAATCTATGTGGAACTTGATCTAACCTTCCCTCTTCTAGAAAGTATAACCTTGAAAGATAGGGATTTTAAATGGTCTGAAGCCTTGGATTGCAAAAGTGTTTAGTTTAGATGTAGGGGGCACCATGAATATGTCCATCCAATTCATGAATGGAACATTTTCAAAATAAAACCTAGAATGATAAAGAGGAAGTTGAAGGGAACAAGGATTTAAAGGATTTCATCAAACCTAAGAAGATGACAACTCAAAACAAGAACCTAGGGTTTACTAGTGATGAGGCCACGAAGGTCAAGCAAAATAATCTAGCTAAAGAGGAGGTAGCAAAGTAAACCTTCCTTTGAATGAAAGGATGAATATCAAGAAATGCTAGTAGGTTATAATTTTAAGGGGCATTTGGGAATTTTTTAGAGGAGCATGTGAATCCTTGAATAATCTAAAGTCATAGAAAAAGAAGCAAGTGGAAAGTCCTTTCTTGGTTTTCTATTAATAAGG